>CM060415.1:20905505-21229005 GCA_030545235.1 Helianthus tuberosus | reverse complement strand
AAGTCTCCATACCAATAGGAAAACTCACAACAATATTTTTGAACTTTAATAACTTTATGCTTTTTTTTTTTGGAAAGACACACATCTTAAAAAGTAGCTTTTGGTAATATTTAATTGAAAGTTAGTTTTACTATATTTAAAACAATAAATGGTTGTTACTACCAATACATAAGTTATTTAAAACAATAAATGGTTGTTACTATCATAGAGTGCCTAAACTTAAATAAAGTTACCTTTCTTTTTCCTTCTTTTACCACTATACCGAGTGCCAATATTGTATTGGCACGATCACAACACACGGGATAAATATCTAATTATATAAGAAATCTGAACACGTATTCATGACCTAGTAATCTGGCAGTATAGTCTTTGATATCCATAATAGTGCTGTGAATTCAAATTTTTGTACGGTCATAGTTAGATAATATTTAGGTGTGTAAGAAATGTAATTTGAATATATAAGTAATTGTTTATTCACATACATATATATATATATATGGGTTCCTCTAAAAAGGACCAAAATTCTAATAAGTGTAAGCAGGCTTAAAAGATTGACATGTGACAATCATTAAAAGTAAGAATCATTGGTATTAGAGTAAATTAAACAATTATTCAATTATGATAAAAAAAAAAAACCATGTATCTTGCAAAATAAAACACCATATACCTTTTGTAATATACAAAATATAATATCATGTACTCTTTGTTAACTTATATGAACAAAAATGCCCATGTTTTTAGTATCAAATTAAACCCACTTTTAATTAGTTTTGTTAGAAATATATTTGAAAAATACTTATTTTGTTTTTTTTAAGACAAAACGAATCCAATTCGAAGAAAGGAAACTAGGTAAAAATAAGAAGAATTGATTAAGATTGGAAAAGACCCACTCGAATGCCTCGTGTCTGGCAGTCCAAAGACAAACAACACCTTCTAAAGACCACCACTCGAAGCCAGAATAAAAGAACTGAGACACGGCCCATGCCCTGAAGGCACGCCCCATGTCTAGGCCACTAGAAGACAAAAAATATTCTAGAAGATCTCAAAAGATCAAGTGGGACCCAAATAGTTGACCACGAGCCGTGTCTGGCAGACACGCCTCGTGCTTGTGCAATTGGCTATAACTACTCATTTGTAACCAGGCACGCCCTGTGTCTGGTCCCCAGCAGCTTATAAATAGAGGCCTTTAGCCTCCGTTTTCACTTGTTCAATTCTTTACTCTTCTCCACAGCAGACTTCTCTTCTACCCACTATCTCTAATCCTTGTAATCATTAAGTATAACTCAAGAATCATTAGTGTAATCAACTTTTTAATGATTAATATAATCATTTTAAGTTTGATGAAAACTCTCTTAATGGCCATTCTTGGCTAAGGTCCTTATGGGTGTCTAGGGGAAACATACCTCTTACTGAGGAGTTAACTAAAGTAAGTCATAGGCTTAACACTTAAAAACTACCAACAATCTTGTATCGCCGCTAATGAAGGACATTCATGTTTTCTATGTCTATGTAGAGTCAAAACACGTTGATGCCTAGAAAGGGGGTTAAAGGTCTTGTAATGGGACTTTAGGTTGGTAAGTTCTTGCCAAAGCGTGGCGATAAGATCAACGCGTGGATGACTTGGATTCTATAAAAGTAACTACATTTGGGGAATTGACGCCGTGTCAAAGAAACCATAGTAACAAGTAATTTAAACTCATAAAGCTATTTCTTACTTAATACTAAACCATAACGTTATACACTTTCCCTGCTAATTGGGCAATATCGTTGTGGGTTGATCAAACTTTACGTGGGACTTCTCTACTGAATTAAAGCTATATGGTTGAGTGTCTGAAAGTCCCTAAAAATAACTCCACAACTTTGTGAATTAACACATACAATCTATTGTCTGATAGTCGGGCCCCTATTATCCATGGTAAGTGTTAGTTAATGGAGCAACAAGAGGTAAAGATACCCCAAACACCCTTTTTCTTATCATTGATTACTAAACTTTTTATTTATCTATTTATTTTATTTTTGAGCCATTTTTAACCCTTTACTTTTCGTTGGACTAGATATTGACGAAGACTCGGTACTTAAAGTTGTATCTTTGGACGACCTCGATATCTTACCATCACTAACGGCAACGACAGGTGAACTTGCCCAACGTGAAGTATAGTGTGATAGTATTTTATAGCGTTTTTTATAAATATTAAAACTTGAAGCAGTGTTTAAAACGGCTAAAATATACCACTTTTATATACCGAACACGTCATTGACTAAAAATACAACATTATATATATGTTACTAATGAAACGTTACATAAGGAACCATTTGTTACCTACAAAATAAAACACTATGTAGGTGCTACAAATAAAATACAATTGAATAAACAAAACAAAAAACATCATTGACTAAAAACACTCAATTAAAATGTATATTTTTTTTTTTTGCATGACAATATGGTATTCATATTAAAGATAAAAAAACGCTCGTTGTTATTATGGTGTATTTAAAAAAATAATGACATATAGAAAGTTGTTAACGTTTAAAAAAGATGGGGGAAAGTTGATGTTGATTTCTGAATTTATGACATGCCAAAATTACATTTATATCTTCATGTCATTAAATCAAATATTAAAAGTAAAAAAAATAAAACTATATCTATAAAAATGCCGCTAATCAATTTCATCTATTAAAAATTACAATTTAGTGGTTCATAAGACTTTTTAAATACATCAAAATTTGTATACTAACTCTATCTCTCTCTCTCTCTCTCTCTCTCTCTCTCTCACACACACACACACACACATATATATATAGGGAGCGGTTAACATACAAAAGCCCTTATCATACTTCACGTACGCGACAATGGTAACCGTCAGATCAGGGCTATAATCACGCATGGAACAGATAATCACGCATGGGAACAGATAATCACGCATGGGATCAGTTGTTTTGTGATAATCACGCACAGGATCAATAATCACGCATGTTAAGTTGATCAAAAAAATAATCACGCACGTTATCTTTTTTGTGGCGTACGTTAATGTAGGTTAAGCCGTGAAGTACATTATACTTTCTCTCTCTCTCTCTCGATATATATATATATACATATATATATATATATATATATATATATACATATATATATATATATATATATATATAATTATTACATAATATGAACAGATGTTTGTAATATGTTGGTACTACCTATATGATATAACTACCATTTATTTTTATTTTTAAATATAACAAACTATACTATGTTTAAAGATAAAATTGGTTGTTTCTAAAATTGTAACTTTTGTCTAAAAACTGGACAACGTGTAAAGAAGTTAGGGTGGAGGGAGTCGTTCAATCACTTTAGGGTGTTTGAGTTATTCTCTAGCCAATAATATCATGCCATGTCAATTCCCAATTTCACTACTCATTTTGCACTCAATCACTAGCAATGGTTCAAACACTGTTAGGGTGATTGAGTTATATATATTTTTTATAGAAATTATGCATAAATAAATAAACATATTTTAAACTAAATAAAAGTACTTTTAATTAAAAAAAACACATTACATAAAATTAAAATAAATAACATGACTATAAAATATAAAAATAAATTAAAAAAAGGAAAATTGGTTTTTAATAAACCAACCTTTGCCCCATTGGTAAATAATAATGCTACCTACAGATTTGGTAGTTAATAATCCTACGTTTCAATATGTTGGTACTCAATGGACCTCCGTTAGTTTTTTTAACTGAAGTTAGTTTTTAAGTTTTATTTATTACACAAACAGTCCCTGTAGTTATAATTTACTAGTTTTAAGTTTTATTTATTACACAAACAGTCCCTGTAGTTATAAAAAAATCATAAAAATAAAAAAAAATCTAAAAAATAAAAAAAATTCAAAAAAATCATAAAAATTCTAAAAAATTCAAAAAAATTCTAAAAAAATCAAAAAAAATCATAAAAAATCATAAACATTCTAAAAAAATCAAAAAAAATCTAAAAAGATCAAAAAAATCATAAAAAAACCGTTTCGAACCGTACCGTTTCGACCCGGACCGTTTCGACCCGTACCGTTTCGACCCGGACCGCCACCACCACCACCACCACCACAGCACCACCACCACCACCGCACCGCCACCACCACCACCACCACCACAGCACCGCCACCACCACCACCACCACAGCACCGCCACCACCACCACCACCGCACCGCCACCACCACCACCACCACCACAACACCGCCACCACCACCACCACCACCACAGCACCGCCACCACCACCACCACCACAGCACCGCCACCACCACCACCACAGCAACGCCACCGCCACCACCACCACCACAGCACCGCCACCACCACCACCACCAGCACCGCACCGCCACCACCACCACCACCACCGCACCGCCACCACCACCACCACCACCACAGCACCGCCACCGCCACCACCACCACCACAGCACCGCCACCACCACCGCACCGCCACCACCACCACAGCACCGCCACCACCACCACCACCACCACCGTTTTCGAAACGGTCCGGGTCGAAAACGGTCTGGGTCGAAACGGTCCGGGTCGAAAACGGTCCGGGTCGAAAACGGTTTGGGTCGAAACGGTACGCGTCGAAACGGTACGCGTTGAAACGGTACGGGTCGAAACGGTACGGGTCGAAACGGTCCGGGTTGAAACGGTACGGTTCGAAACGGTTCGCGTTGAAACAGTACGGTTCGAAACGGTTTTTTATGATTTTTTTGATTTTTTTAGGAATTTTATGTTTTTTAGAATTCTTATGATTTTTTTGAGTTTTTTTGATTTTTTATGATTTTTTATGATTTTTTTGATTTTTTTAGAATTTTTTTGAATTTTTTAGAATTTTTATGATTTTTTTGAATTTTTTTGATTTTTTAGATTGTTTTTTTATTTTTATGATTTTTTTTATAACTACAGGGACTGTTTGTGTAATAAATAAAACTTAAAACTAGTAAATTATAACTACAGGGACTGTTTGTGTAATAAATAAAACTTAAAAACTAACTTCAGTTAAAAAAAACTAACGGAGGTCCATTGAATACCAACATATTGAAACGTAGGATTATTAACTACCAAATCTGTAGGTAGCATTATTATTTACCAATGGGGCAAAGGTTGGTTTATTAAAAACCAATTTTCCTTAAAAAAAACCTAATTTAACTATTCGTCGTCGGAATCCGCCAAAAGGTGGGGTAAATGTTGTTCTCCAAGATGCTCCACAAGATCATATTTTAGTCTATAATGCGTATCTTCATCATTGAGCTCGTTATAAACAGTGTCTTTGAAAACGGGCTCGACTGGAAGATCCCGAATATGTACCGGTGCAATCATGTTTCCGTCATCTTTTAGAATCATATTATGCATAATAATGCACGCATATACGACACTCCTAATTTTTTAACACTCATAGCATGCATCGGTTGATTATGTATACGCCATTTTGCCTTTAAAACAGCAAAAGCCCGTTCCACGTCTTTTCTTGCCGACTCGTGTTGCCTCTTGAACTTCTTTTCTTTCACAATGTGAGGGTACAGGAATAATTTCACAAACATGGACCAAGTAGGGTAGATTCCATCGGTAAGATAGTATCCACGCTTGTACAAGTGGTTTTTGACGTAAAATGGGCATTTTGGTGCAGTTTCATTTCGTTGAGTAAGAAATAACGAAGATTGTTGGAGCTCGTTGATGTCGTTTTGTGAACCTGGTGGACCACAAAAAGCATGCCAAATCCACAAATCTTGAGAGGCCACTGCTTCGAGCATAACTGTCGCGTAACTGTGATCCCCCCTCATATATTGACCCTACAACTCCATTGGACACATTCTCCAAACAAAATGTTTACAATCAAGACTACCCAACATCCCAGAAAGGTTATGTTTCTCCTCATGAGCTTGGTACAAGAGCGCAACTTCGTGGCTAGTAAGTCTACGTAAAAACTCGGAAGAGTATAAATTACATACCGTTTCGCAAAAATTTTCTAGACATTCACAGGAAGTCCTTTCGGACATATTTAAATACTCGTCGTACTCGTCTGAAGGGTTACCGGTTGCAAGTTGCTAAATCGCCGACGTAACTTTTTTGCATCAGTGTAAAACTCTTCTTCAAAGTCGCATCCAAGGTCACTTGAAACCACGAGTTATTCGCTTGCACGTCACTCACAATTTTTAAAAAAACATTTTCAACATACGAAACCTATAACGAAAAACCTCTTCGTTGAATATGGGCTCCTCGACAAAATACTCTCATAAGGTTTCGTGACATTTCTCTCGATCTCGATGGACAGATTTCCTTTTCTAGAAGTACTCGTGTCTTCTAGTTCGGCGGCTTCGTTAATAAGATTTTGGAAAAAAAATTAAACTACTATTGCTTGAGGAAGAATCATCGTCTTCACTAATATCAATTGGAATGAATATATCCATTTTTAGAAATTAGAAGTGAAAAATGGAAGAAGTGAATCTTTTTTAGAAAATAGTTGGATGGAGAAGAGAATGGTGAAAAATGGTATTGAATGGTGTTGTTTTTATAAAGAAAAGTTGAATTTTTTTTATAAACGGCTAGTTTCAACGGATAGATAACGGCTATATTCCTCAATCAATCCCACTCAAACAATCGGTGACTATACACCGCACAAGACCATCACCGCTCGGTGAAAACAATTCCCCGAAGGGGTCACCGCCACCATACCGTCCAGCCTTATTAAAATTCAAAATAACATGAGGAATTAATTAAGAAGAGAAAAGGAATAGAGAGGATAGTTTTACCTTGTTTCTCTTATGAATCTAAGGCCCTAATTTAGGTGAGAATATGGTAAAAGCATCAGATTTAATCGAAACCATTAATTAAAAAAATGTGTTTAAATTAATTGAAAGGTTCAGATTTAGTTTATTGGTTTTTATAATGTAAAAACGATTTTACTTGATCCTACTTTTTATGTTTATATATAGTTAGCTACTTGGTGTAGTTGTGAAGGTGAATGTGACATTTTTCGTCACGGGTCTCCAACGTTGGCAGAGGGGTTTTGCCTTTCAAAACCCAAAAACCACAGGGTGGTTGTGAATGTGAAGGGCTTTTTTTGTTTCGTTTTTATTGTATTTTAATAAAAATAAAATAATTAAATAAAAAAAGACATTTATATTAGTTAAACCAATAACATTATATAAAGTAAAAGAAATACTGAAAATAATAAAAACATAATTAAAAGACATTAAAAAACCATGTAATCTCATTAAGACTATATTTTCACCTGATTTGTTTTTTCATTTCTTTGTACATTGTTTTTCGAGTCGAGCATGGTGATCGATTTTCATAGCGAAGAATTTCAAATTGTCTCATTTTTCTTTCGCCAAAAAATTCTCCTTTTCTAGATTCATTTTTTCTTGAAAAGGTTCATGGATACTTCTTATTTCCTCGAGCTTTTCTTGTTGAATATTATTGAAGGTACCAATACGATCATTTAACTCGGATAAACGTTTGGTATAGTAAACACCCGAACAAGATGATGTTGATGGCCTCTTTTTTTTTATTTATATCTAGACAAAATTGCATAATTCAATCTTTGTGTTATATCTAAACTGCACCTCATACGTTTCACGATGAAATCGGACAAACCCAACCTTTATGTTAATGTTTTGTTACATTCTATGACCTTTACAGCTAACGTCGTCCAAAAATTCAGTTAAGCTACCTCACATGCTTTGCATGTGAGAGTATTATAGTTTTTTCATGAGCCTTTTATAACATAAGGTTGATTTGTGCAAAAAAACATTATTATTTGTTAATAATTATATATAAAAATTTTAGATTTAAATTTAATTTATAAAACAATCTAATTTTAATATTTTTATAAAGTAAATAATAATGACAAGATAAATTACTTTTCTATATAAAGTATAAAAATTATGAATTTAGTATTTTACGAAATTCTGACAAATTACTTTTAATATTCTGATTTTAATATTTTTAAATTTATTTTAAAAAATTATGATTTTCGTTTTTCCTTGTCTATGTGATACACAAAGAGTAATATAATAAGTTTTTTTAATAAGAGTGTTTTTTAATTTTTTTTAAAACTTCTCGTGTTTTTTTTAATTAGAGTGTTTTTTATTTTTTTTAAATAATTATTTTTCAAAAGGGTAATATAATAAGTTGTGCTTGTTTGTTTTAACTTTTTTTTTTCTACCATTTAGTAATGAAAATCAACTGAATATTAAGTTTTTAAACCGATTAGTTCAATACTATATTTGTGCTTGCTTAACAAAAATAATATAAAATGATTAAACTATTGTCAGCTAACCATTTTTTCGGTTTATGATTTGGCGCTCAAGACACCTTCGAACACTCGGTTAATTAACACTCCACCAACATTTATAATTCGATGTACCATTTTATTTTAATAATAACAATAATAATAGCAATCAAATTATTTTGTAGGGGCTTTATCTCATTTTTTGACAAATAAAAAACTATTTGCGTATGACATATACTCTAAAAAAAGAAAACCTAAAGAAGAATTTTTAATAAATTTAAAAATATTAAAATCAGAATATTAAACCAATTTGTCAGAATTTTAATAAAATATTCAATCAAAATTTGTATACTTTATATAAAAAAGAAATTTATCTTGCTTTATAAAAATATTAAAAGACATATTTTTTATAAAATAAATTTAAATCTAAATTTTTATGTATGTACATATATAATTATTAATAAATAATAATGTTTTTGCACGAATCAACCTTGATGTTATAAAAGGCTCACGTAAAGACCACAATACCCTCATGTGCAAAGCATGTGAGGTAACTTAACTGAATTTTTGGACGACGTTAGCTGTAAAGGTTATAGATTGTAACAAACCATTAACAAAGGTTGATTTGTGTAATTTTGTATGAAGCGTAGTTTAGGTATAACATAAAGGTTGGGTTGGCCGATTTCATAGTGAAATGTATGAACTGCGGTTTAGGTATAACATAAAGGTTGATTTGTGTAATTTTGTCTTATACGTGTCAGGTAGATGGCTCGTGTCAACTTCGACATTATCGCTTAAGTTTAGATCAATCTTATTACGAATAGTTGAACGAGTAGAGGAGCGTGATAAAATCTCCTTGATTCGGGTTGTTCTGATGATTCCTGGATGATGATGGATTGATAGGTGATTGTACTAGGTAATGGCTCCAAGAATGGTTTCAAAACTCAAGAAGAAGTGTAACTCCCGAAATCAATGCCCGCGGACCAATAAAAATCGTTCACAGCACCTAACAGCCAAAAAATCCCGTTTCGGTATTCTGCTGCCCGTCGCCGACGGGCATGACCCCGTCGCCGACGGGTTCGTCTGGTGAGTTTTTCTTCCGACGCCCTAAGTGACTAATTACGGGTACTAGTGGCCGACGGGGCTTTCTCGGGCCCGTCCGGGACGGGTGTATACCCGTCGCCGACGGCCTCTAGAATACTAACTCTTCAAACTTCGATCCTCGCACTCCCTGTTGATCCGTAACGCGTCCTGATGCTCCGATTTTCGACCCGGTGACCCGTAAAGCTCTCGAAAAGCTCCTTAAACTTCGTTAAACCTGCATAAACACAAATCTAATTAAAAGTAGGCCATTCAAGATTAAAACTCATATAAAAACATAAAGTTACACAATTACAACCACCGGTTTTCAACCACGTATCAGCGTGTTTGGGTCCTTTTTGACAATTTGGTCACGCGCAGTACTTTAGCCAATTTGCTATGGTACCATGCCACTTGCCAACAATCAATAAATTATTTGAACGAGTGTTTCATTATATCGTGATAATGTAACGCCCTCACATGTAATAACTTAAAAACGACGCAGCGGAAAAAGAGCCTTAAAAATTTCTTTCTTTATTAGACACATTTGTTACATGAAGGCTCAAATACGGAATGACAAACGTTAACTAAAAGAAATATACAGCATTCACTTTCAATTAACACTTTAAGGCGTTACATAATTAAAGCTATGTGACCGTTCTCTTCGTTTGTGGTAGAAGAAATCCGTGTAGTACCTGTGGACATCACATACAACTTAACCATTAGTCGTTAACAACATCATACAACATCATTCTCAGGTAATTTAATATCAAATATCATTCAACAATATAAACTTTGATTCATTCAACTATCCTCTCGTATTTTCTCATTCCGAGTTCGACTTCGATACCTCATGAACCCGATGTTCTTTTACCTACATTACATTTCAACTTCAAGGCACACCATTAGCAAACATCAATGCCCAAACATAATGAAACCATTCCTTCACATATTTATAACATCTCGCATTCATATATGTATACTAATTCCTACGTGCATTCATAACATATTACATCCATACATGCATACATTCATAAATCATACATGTACACAAACATATACACCTACATATATACACACACATTCGTACACGCACACATACACATGTACAAGCTCTTACATACCACTTACATTACCATATAATTTTACTAACATATCCTAGTCACAAACATCCATATAAATAAGTCTCATACATACAAACTTACGTGCATGTTCATTTCTATTCATGCTTACCTATGGATTCCGTCACTAACATGTAGGTAGATCTATACACATACATATCTCCAAACTTATTTCTTTCCCGAACATACTTTAAGTGAACGTTCTTGCTCATGAGTGAACATTTCAACTGTTGAGTGAACATTCTTGCTGAGGAGTGAACGTTCCAACTGTTGAGTGAACATTCTTGCTGACGAGTGAACGTTCCAACTGTTGAGTGAACATTCTTGCTGACGAGTGAACGTTCCAACTGTTGAGTGAACATTCTTGCTGACGAGTGAACGTTCCAACTGTTGAGTGAACATTCTTGCTAAAACGAACTAGAAAAACAAGATTTGCTAGCTAACTGGCTCTCACGGGGCGCGACGTCTGTGGAGTTGCGCGACGGTGAAACTGAATTGCTGTCGCGTAGCGCGACAGCCCTATTTCGACAGAATACTTCCCTTTGCTGCTGCATAAAGTGCACAGCTATGTTTTCAACCAAAACTCAACTTGAAACGTACATAACTTTTGAGCTAAGCGTCCGTTTTGTGTAATTCTTGTTTCTGCGCGTCCGTAATTTAATTACAGATTCGTTCACCATCCTAACTCACATCAAAAGTTGAATTAAAAGAAAAAGGCTTAAAGATCCTTCATGCCATTATTCGACCCGTTCGATTCCACCATTTTATTTCCGACGTAACTAGCTACTTTCAGCCCCGACAATCATTCCTACATTAGTATTTCAATTTATTAATTAATCATACATGACCTTCTCACATTTATAAGCATTAAATAACTCCCTATACATACTAATAAGTGAGTCAGAATTCACTTACCTTAAGCGTGCGTATTAGAGCTTATTTCCTTCCTCATCTCGCCGCGTTAGCCCTCCGTGCTTGAGTCAATTGATACGATTCCTTTCCTTACATGTCATCACGTTCGTATCAAAGTTAGCATATATGATCATACATACAAACATTCGTTTCCTTTTATTTACACATTATTTGACTTCCATTAGACACATTTTCGCATACATGAGACACATATCAATAGTTACCTTATTCAAATCTCACGCAACTCGATTACCATCATACATAGCACACAAATCATCTAGTACATGACACACTAATTCTCTACTCTAACATTTGTGTTTAAAAGCCCATCCATTACATTCATACACTGTTGACTTTCAAAAGTCAACGATCTAACTTACATGTATACCTTCAAATTGTTATTGGACCATAGTAATAACATCGTGTGCATTTCATACTCATGTGGTGACGCACATACCGAACGGTCACCTAGTTATATCCACATATAATCACATAGTAAATCCTATATATGTGAATTCTTCATGATCCTACCAATTGACCAACACATTCTAAATTAACCCATTTACATAACTCCTCCTTCTTTACTCGCTAGTGAGTTAACATGCTTAATATTTAGTACATGATTATTTACTAGTTATGATCAAACACCTAATCCCACATACGGTGTGCATCACACCCTCAAAGCGTGTAGTACAACTTTCTAATGCAAGTATCTTACCGTATCATCTTATCACACTAATTTCCCACTTGTAATCCATCTAAAACACATTTCTTTTGCAAACCTATTATCTATTACATCATTATCACATTCTACATATAATTATCCATTGCTAGCATACAAATTTCACTTATCATTTTCACCTAAGCATTTTATCGAACACTTGGCGCGCGTACTAGTTTTTAAACATAATGTACAGGTAACCTTCATACTTTTCTTCCTAGTTCTTGTTTTCAATCATGCAAAATACAAATAACAATTCAATTTCATACCATGTTCAATATAACTAACAAGTTGGTCACATACAACATAGCATATCAAGAATCAAACAAAGGTTGGACATGGGTGATATACCCATGTCGCCATTTCCATCATCCATGGTGGGTTTCACCTCCAAACACCTAATTGAACAAAATAATGCATAACACATGTTCCGTTTGACGATTCTAGCACATAATAACGCTTAATTTCATACTAATTCGTGAATTGATCGAAAACCCTCTTCTTACAAAATCACCAAATCAGAATTTACAACTTACCAAGTGGTTTATAGAGCTGAGTGATCGAGAATCCTTGTTCATGCAATAGATTTGGGCTGAAAACTCCTTTCAATTTGATGATTTCTTGAGGGTTAGGGTTTTCACCCTCTTTCCTTCTCCTGATCGAAGTCACTCACACACACACCTTGTGTGTGTGTGATATTTTGTTTTAATAATTTAAGTTTCCATTTTGGCACCCTAAGTCCCTCAAGTTTAACATACCATCACAATTGCCACAAACTTCATTCTTTTACTTATTTATTAGACAATTAACTAGGCTTAATAACTTAGTTATTGTACTTCATCTAATTACACAAGGTAACCTACTAACGAATTAAATAATTCGAGTTTTGGGGTGTTACAGATAAGCATTAAAATCTCTGGTTATGAAGTTGGCTTCATTTTCACCACTCTTTGGGTTATTCTTGACGTTGTCGTAGCAACCATTTAAGGCCGTGACATTTGTATGTATTCCATGCTGCTTTGATGAGAAACTATCATTCTTCTTGTAGAACTCTTGATTCAACATTTCGTGATAACGATCAATTATTAGTTCCCAAAATTTGTTTTTGTTTTGATTAGAAACTATTTAAAAAAAAAACGACATATTAGAAAAATAAATATAACACAAAAACCAAAAAATATATTTTTTTCTTTAAAAATTAAAATAAAACTACCAATCATCGAGTCCTTAGACACGTATATCCAAGCTTTGGTTAAAACTACTTCTTTCTCGCTTGTCCATTTTACTACAACTCGGCCACTGCTTTAGGACTTCTCCGCCTCGATTTTCTTTTTGTGGCTTCTCTTCTTTACCTTTCGAGGCAACAGTTCACTAAGATCTTGCGGTTGGGTTTTCGGCACGAAGTCGAGTGTAGGGTCTGTTGGGGATATAGGAACGAGTTGTTAGTGAGGGATGTTTGGTAGGGGAATTTGAGATGGGGATATCGGAAAGGGTTGTTGTTGGAAGTTGTCAAAATTAAGGAACTCTTGGATAAAACATGTCGGTTATAATAGATGCCTACACCGCTAAGTCAGGTGAATTAATCGGAATTTGTATATTACGATTTTGTAGTAGACTAGGATTTGGGGTTTTGTGTTGGCCATATAGGTTGTTTGGGTCAAAAGAACGGTTATGTGGATGCATTTTCCTTATTAAAGTTGAAGAAATTTTATAACGTTTTGAGTATAGAAGAGATTTGTGAAAAATGGGGTAAAGGAGGATTATTATTGACGACGGGTCAATCGGTTGCCCAATGTGACCCATCTTGGGCTTCAATTATGCAGGCCCAACTATTAAGGCCCAAAGTCAAGACTTGTTTCTTAAAGAGTCTTGTATATACAAAAGGAGCGGGAAACAAGTGAGAGGGAATCCAAGAGTAGTGTGGGACATTAAATGCTTGACAAATGAGAAGAAAGGAGTCGCCGAAAACACTGTACTAACGAGCTAGCCTCATTAAATGAAGCCAACGATCTCACCGCTGGGGCTCAGACAAGTGTCTGAGTCCCCCAATGACCACCAGTTACCGTTAGATCATCTCGGTAACATCCTTCAAGAAAGATAAGTTATCTCCATTATATAAGATAGGTAAAACCATGATCCTTAACGACCAAGGTAACCCTCACTAAATGCAAAATACTCTCATTTATTCCGACAAGGATACTCCCATATTTAATATAAACATAAACACACTTTATCCACACCACAAAGGATATTCCGGCGGTCATCATCGTCAGAATAAGCTTCTCATTTGATTCCGGCAAGCTTACTTATCCTCACGCCGGAGCTTGGTCACGGATCCCCCCCCCCGGGGGGGGGGGGGGGGCCCTCCGCAAGGCTAACGGTTTCCTTTTTTGTAGAAAACTGAAGTTGGGCATTGCAACGTCAGCGAAGACCCTTTGAACGTCATCCAGTAATTTGGGGATTCGACAATTATATAGGTAAATAAGTAAATCTTATTATATAGATAAAAATATCTTTTTTTAATTTATAACATTTCAACGGCTCCAAAACCATCAATTGATCAAAAAGCTCCACCTTCATCACTTTTCCCCTAACGCCCGTCAAAAATTCCAAGCCCCTATGGGCACACACCGGACCACGCCAACATAGGGGTAGTGTTGGCAGCATGGAGGGGTATCACCTCCCCTTTTCACGCCCCACCCTGGGCAGTCATAGAGAGGGTGAGGGGGAGGTAGATTAGGCTTGGTGTTTGTATCTTATAGAGTTAAATGCTTGGTTGGTCCCTGTGGTTTGCAAAAATTGCAGATGTGGTCCCAATGGTTTACTAATTACACGCGTGGTCCCTGTGGTTTTCAAAAATGCACTCGGTTGGTCCCTAGACCTAACATCAGTTAAATTTCTCAGTTAAGTCCATGTTAAATGACCAAAATACCCTTGCTTATTAACTCTCTTTATAATTTAAATAATCCATTTGACCACATCATCTTCCCCAAACCTGCCTTTGACCACATCATCTTCGCCATCTGCCGCCTCCTCCACGGCTCCACCTTCACAACCCACCACAACCTGCAACTACCTCCACCACCACCACCGCCATCTGCCATCATCGCTGTCTCTCATCTCTCTGTTGCTCGATACATAAACTTGTAAATTTGTGTGTTTTTGATGTGCAAACCTGCATAGAATCGGCGTTGATGATTTCAATGGGGAACTGTGAAGCTAGGTCAATTGCGAGCCGTGATTTTCCAGAACCAGTTGCTCCCATTATCACCACTACTTTTGGCTTTGAAATTGACATTTTAGGGTTTTGTTCTTCATTAGGGTTTATGAGACTAAAATGTCAACCGCATCAGAGATGGAGATGGAGAGTGACAGTCTCATAAACAGAGATGGAGACCACTTTATCTCCGCCATCTCCGCCGCCAGTGGCGTCGCCGATCTTCACCGTCGCCGCCGTGAGCGGCGGCGCCGCTCCTGCTCCGCTGTTGAGGGATGCAACAGGTGGGTATGTTGCAGAGGGTATAAACTGGTGTGGGGGTCGGGTGTTCGATTTTTTTAACAGATTTGAAGAGTCTTGTTGATCGGTGGTGTGATGTGTTGGTGAAGAAGCATCCTTATGAACGCCCAAGTGATTCAGACGCGAAGAGAGAGACCTGGGCTAGAGAAAATGCGGTGCTTGTAGTGGTGGTAGGGGGTGTTCGGTGGTGGAGGTGTGGTGGTGGTGGGTGTTCAGTGGTGGTGGTGGTGTTTGTTTGAGAAAAGAGAGGGGGATGGTAGCGATGGTGATTTGGGGAAGAATAGATGCTGAGGTTTGATATATACTGATTTTAATTTTTTAATTCTTAGTTTTAGGTTTTTAATTGTTCAGGGGTAATATAGTCATTTTACACATAGTTAACTGAGAAATTTAACTGATGTTAGGTCTAGGGACCAACCGAGTGCATTTTTGAAAACCACAGGGACCACGCGTGTAATTAGTAAACCATTGGGACCACATCTGCAATTTTTGCAAACCACAGGGACCAACCAAGCATTTAACTCTATCTTATATGTTCAAAAGCTTTTAAGTTTTAACTGAACCAGGACCAGAGATGCATCGATATATAATCGCTTAGAAAGTAGTTTTATGTAAAAACATGACCGTTAGAAAGCAAATGGGGTAAAACCAAATCACCCGTATTAAATTCAAGAAAATTTTTGGTTGGGTTTATATTATTAATTGTGTAGCCATTGTGCTTTACCTTGTGAGATAGATTTAGAACTCATATTAGGGTAAAGTTTTGAGAGGTTACACGTTTTGAGCATGTGCTCTTCATAAGAAATTCAAAAGAGTGTATGGTTTATGGTTTACGAGGTTAACTAAGTTGGAATATATGTCACAAATGTGATTATTGATCATGTATAGTAATCTTTAACCTGAGATTAGAAGCACTTTTCAACTAAAATATATAACTCATATTTCTTCTAGCTTATTCAAATTATAAATCGTAAATAAATATTGTACCAAACCCACTACTTGATAGTTGAATCACACAAAAAGATAAATACTTTTAAGGTTGAAAAATTCTACCGCTTAATGTTTTTATTGTGACTTGTTGGGCTATTTGGAAAGCGAGGAACGCTAACGTTTTCTCAAATGGGAGAGGCGATAGTGATGAAATTTTTGGGGAAGTTAGGTCTCTAGGTTTTCTTTGGTTAAAAAGTAGATCCAAACACCGTAACATTGTTTGGAGAGATTGGTGTAATTTTCCTTTGTATATAGTGTAGTTGGTTGTTGGTGCGGTCCTTTTTTTTTTTTGTCAGGCCGGCCGGCTTTATTATAGTTTGCTTAAAAAAAAGATATGTTTGGATAAAAAGGTAATCAAATATGTTTGGATAAAAAGGTAATCAAATTATGTTATGAAAGGTACATGTGTATTTTAACATTTTAAATTATTGGTGATATTGTGTGGTTTTTTAAATCGATTTGATTTGTCTTTTAAATCTTCTCGTAAATGTTTTTGGTGTGAACACAATATAAAAATAAAAACTTGTAGAGAAGATCTTTGATTTTTTTTTTAAACGCTCGAGGGTGTGGTATAAAGCCCCAGGGCTTTATCACGCCACCTTAACGACACATCATGTCCACGTCACACAGGGAGTGGCATTGGCTGAAGATAGCGTCCCCATTTAACCACCATCAACTTCATAAATGCCAAGGCTGCTCATTAACGTGCTGGCGGAAGGAGGATGGCGCCCCCCTTTAACGGCGGCGGTATGGAGGTTGGCGCCTCCGGGGCGCTATGGATGCAGATGTGGCGGGGTGGCGCCTCCCATACCCTCCGGCCTAAGAGATGTAAATTTTTGACCTAGTCAAAATATTTGTCGTGTATTTATCTTTCCATGGTAGAAAAAACTAAAGTATAGAAAACAATTATTATGACAAGCTAAGCTGACAACATATATGGAATGGAGTGTTACTCTTTTTGCAACTATGGTTGTGTTATGCCTCTAAAACGTTACATCTTCGAGTTTTAGTGCTATGGGATTTGTTTTGGGCTCAAATTTTTAGCTTTTTTTTTTTTTTTTTTTTTTTTTTTTTTGGGGCAAGAACAGGGAATTAAAAATAAAAATAAAAAATTGATTATGATATGTCGACCTTTTGATTCAAAATTATATGTAGAGATAAATGAGTAATTAAAAATAAAAAGTTGATTATGATATGTCGACCTTTTGAATGTTTTATATTTTCTTATTGGGTGAGTTTTGATGGTTTTTAATGTTTTATTGTTTTTCTGAGGTGACAGTTGATATGTTTTCAGGTCTCCTTATTGTAATGGTCTAACCAACTCTCATCCACGCTACCAACTTCGACACATTGCCTTACAGCCGCCACAATCACTGTTGTATAGCTCATCGGCATCTCACTACAATAAATATTACGGTTTTTACAAACAACAAAACAGTATGTTTAGAAATAAGATTCAGAAGCACTTCCTGTTTCTAACCTTTTAACTTTTAATCATGAAGTTTTGCATCTTTGAGATATTCTCAATCTTTCATTAATAAATACTATATATGGATCATGAAACTATATAACAAGTAAATAAATAATAAAAAGGCATAGGTAAGGATTTATAGGTATGTTATTGGATTCCAAAGTCCATTCTTATTTTACACATATTAATTGCATGTTTCTTTTAGAAAGAAGTCATGCCAATTATTACATATATAAGTAGTACATGATGCTTGCTTGATGAAACATCCTTCTCATACACGAAGAATATTCCTCTTATCATTAGTTTCGAGTTTGCTTGTAAGCAGTTGCCTCTGCAACCGAGGAGCAACCGTATGCCTTTCTGCAACGCTTCCTACCACCATCATACGTTCCACTGCCACTGCAAACGGGTCCCTTTCCGCAATGCCTCCCACCACTGATGGATCCTCCACGTCCACCGCCGTTGTTGTATCCCCCACGGCCGTCAACCTCACCTGCATCATTCCATGTTAATTACTCATAACTTGCATGGTTTTTATTTTTCTAGTAATAAGAACACACTAAAACGAATAAACGAACTTACAACAATTATGTAACGAGTTAGAATAACTAATCATTATCAAATATCTGGAAATATTTCATGTGCTTTTAACAGCAAAAGAATTCATTGAAAAGCACTTAGAAACATTACTAGGAAAAGTGTCAAAAAAAAAAAAAAATTCATTGAAAAGCACTTAGAAACGTTACTAGGTGCTTCAATTCGAGTGTTTAAATTTCCAGTTAACCAAAATCAAGTCATCATTCTGATCAAAAGCCCTAAAAAATATGTTTGTAATTTGGAAAAAAGCTTAACTCCGTTAAGTTTTTTTAACGGGGGACCATTGTAGGAAAAATAGGTGAAAGGTGGGAGGAATATTATGAGGTGGGATTACTAATGGCCAATAAGGTCTAGGTAGGATTATTACAGGCCAATTCCCTTTTTTTTAACTTGGATATTAAACATACATTTTATATTAAGAAAAATAAGAGTATTGTTAGATTTTATATATTCTATTTTCTAGTTTTATAAGGGTAACTTACTTTTTAAGTCCCTGTGTTTTAGGGTTTCAATTACTTGAGTTAAAAATCAAAATGTTTAACGTTCTAAGTCTCTGTAGCCACTTTTCTTAACTATTTGAGTTCATATTTCTAACACAGTTAGATTTCTGTTGTTAAGTTTTGTTAAATGACCAAATTACCCCTATAATTAAAAAATAACAAAACTAATTTATTTAGATCTCTCTCTCTCTCTTATACATCTCTCTCTCCTTATCTCTATCTCTCTCAAACCATCAGATCTGCATCAATGGCCATACTGCACATATTCAAAATGTTAGCTACACAATGCGGCGTCGCAGGAAGTCCCACTCGTAGCCTCTCCACTAGCCTCGTTCTCAACCTCCGCCGCCAAAAAACAACCGCCGTCGGTTGCCTCCAATCGACAAGTCCGTAGATCAGAGAGGAAGCCATGTTGATTCGTCATCGGAAGATGAGAAAGATAACGGTTCAAGGAGAAAGTTAAACGACTTGTCGTGACGTCATCGTGTTCGTACGTCTTCATCAACACCGGTTGAGGAGATTGGAGGTCACGGAGGAGATGAGGCGAACCAGTGGAGCGGTTATGATTGCGATCTGATTTTTCGGCACGGTGGGGGTGGTGCGGTGGTGGGGAGGGTGGTGATAATGGTGGAGGTGAGCTCAGACTACATGATTTGTTTGATTTTTAAGTTAGAATCTGGGTAATTTTTGGTTTTATCTACTGGACAACTAGGGGATGATGGCAGTGCAGTGGTGGGGATGGTGGTTGAAGCCGTCGGGGATGGTGGTTGTTGGGGTTTTGAGAGGATGGTGGTGTTGGTGGTTGTTCAAAGGTGGCGACAGTTGGATGGTTGTGTTGGGGTTTCAGTGGGATGGTGGTGTTGGCGGTAGTGGGATGGTGGTGGTGGGGATGATGCGGTGGTGGTGGTGGTGGGGTGGTGGTGGTGGTGGAGGGTGGTGGTAGGATGTCTAGAGAGAGAGGGTGTGTGAAATTAGTGAAATTGATTTTATATAATATTAAAATTATTATGCATCAAAGACTTGTTCATTATACTCTTGTGCATATAAGAGTTGTACTTTGTGTCTAAATGACTATATTGCCCTTGTAGTTAAAAGATTTGGTGAATGGAGTTAGAAATTTGGACTAAATTGGTTAAGAAACGTGGCTATAGGGATTCAGGACGTTAAACATTTTAATTTTGGACTCAAGTGGTTAAAACCCCTAAAACAGATAGACTTAAAAAGTAATTTACCCTTTTTTAAATAATTATACTATATAAGCGTCATCATGTACTTAAATACGGCCCGGCCGTACTAACCAATTGATCGTTTAGGAGGCCGGTTTAACCCTGGTGGTAAAAGTTACATTGATTGGATTACATGAAAGGTGGTTTCTATTTGATATACATCCAACATAAAAATCAACAAAAGCCTCCATACCAATAGGAAAACGCACAACAATATTTTTGAACTTTAATAACTTTATGTTTTTTTTTTTTGGAAAGATACACATCTTAAAAAGTATCTTTTTTGTAATATTTAATTGCAAGTTAGTTTTACTATATTTAAAACAATAAATGGTTGTTACTACCAATATATAAGTTATTTAAAACAATAACTGGTTGTTACTATCATAGAGTCCCTAAACTTAAATAAAGTTACCTTTCTTTTTCCTTCTTTTACCACTATACCGAGTGCCAATATTGTATTGGCACCATCACAACACACGGGGTAAATATCTAGTTGTATAAGAAATCTGAACACGTATTCATGACCTATTAATCTGGCAGTATAGTCTTTGATATCCATAATAGTGCTGTGAATTCAAATTTTTGTACGTTCATAGTTAGATAATATTTAGGTGTGTAAGAAATGTAATTTGAATATATAAGGAATTGTTTATTCACATACATATATATATATATGGGTTCCTCTAAAAAGGACCAAAATTCTAATAAGTGTAAGCAGGCTTAAAAGATTGACATGTGACAATCATTAAAAGTAAGAATCATTGGTATTAGAGTAAATTAAACAATTATTCAATTATGATAAAAAAAACCATGTATCTTGCAAAATAAAACACCATATACCTTTTGTAATATACAAAATATAATATCATGTACTCTTTGTTAACTTACATGAACAAGAATGCACATGTTTTAAGTATCAAATTAAACCCACTTTTAATTAGTTTTGTTAGAAATATATTTGAAAAATACTTATTTTGTTTTTTTTAAGACAAAACGAATCCAATTCGAAGAAAGGAAACTTGGTAAAAATAAGAAGAATTGTTGAAGATTGGAAAAGACCCACTCGAATGCCTCGTGTCTCGCAGTCCAAAGACAAACAACACCTTCTAAAGACCACCACTCGAAGCCAGAATAAAAGAACTGAGACACGGCCCGTGCCCTGAAGGCACGACCCATGTCTAGGCCACTAGAAGACAAAAAAAGATTCTAGAAGATCTCAAAAGATCAAGTGGAACCCAAATAGTTGACCACGGGCCGTGTCTCGCAGACACGCCTCGTGCTTGGGCAATTGGCTATAACTACTCATTTGTAACCAGGCACGCCCTGTGTCTGGTCCCCAGCAGCTTATAAATAGAGGCCTTTAGCCTCCGTTTTCTCTTGTTCAATTCTTTACTCTTCTCCACAGCAAACTTCTCTTCTACCCACTATCTCTAATCATTGTAATCATTAAGTATAACTCAAGAATCATTAGTGTGATCAACTTTTTAATGATTAATATAATCATTTTAAGTTTGATGAAAACTATCTTAATGGCCATTCTTGGCTAAGGTCCTTATGGGTGTCTAGGGGAAACATACCTCTTACTGAGGAGTTAACTAAAGTAAGTCATAGGCTTAACACTTAAAAACTACCAACAATCTTGTATCGCCGCTAATGAAGGACATTCCTGTTTTCTATGTCTATGTAGAGTCAAAACACGTTGATGCCTAGAAAGGGGGTTAAAGGTCTTGTAATGGGACTTTAGGTTGGTAAGTTCTTGCTAAAGCGTGGCGATAAGATCAACGCGTGGAGGACTTGGATTCTATAAAAGTAACTACATTTGGTGAATTGACGTCGTGTCAAAGAAACCATAGTAACAAGTAATTTAAACTCATAAAGTTATTTCTTACTTAATACTAAACCATAACGTTATACACTTTCCCTGCTAATTGGGCAATATCGTTGTGGGTTGATCAAACCTTATGTGGGACTTCTCTACTGAATTAAAGCTATATGGTTGAGTGCCTGAAAGTCCCTAAAAATAACTCCACAACTTTATGAATTAACATACAATCTATTATCTGATAGTCGGGCCCCTATTATCCATGGTAAGTGTTAGTTAACGGAGCAACAAGAGGTAAACATACCCCAAACACCCTTTTTCTTATCATTGATTACTAAACTTTTTATTTATCTATTTATTTTATTTTTGAGCCATTTTTAACCCTTTACTTTTTGTTGGACTAGATATTGACGAAGACTCGGTACTAAAAGTTGTATTTTTGGACGACCTCGATATCTTACCATCACTAACGGCAATGATAGGTGAACTTGCCCAACGTGAAGTATAGTGTGATAGTATTTTATAGCGTTTTTTATAAATATTAAAACTTGAAGCAATGTTTAAAACGGCTAAAATATACCACTTTTATATACCGAACATGTCATTGACTAAAAGTACAACATTATATACATGTTACTAATGAAACGTTACATAAGGAACCATTTGTTACCTACAAAATAAAACACCATGTAGGTGCTACAAATAAAATACAATTGAATAAACAAAACAAAAAACATCATTGACTAAAAACACTCAATTAAAATGTATTTTTTTGCATGACAATATGGTATTCATATTAAAAATAAAAAAACGCTCGTTGTTATTATGGTGTATTTAAAAAAATAATGACATATATAAAGTTGTTGATGTTTAAAAAAGATGGGGGAAAGTTGCATGATGATTTCTGAATTTATGACATGGCAAAATTACATTTATATCTTCGTGTCATTAAATCAAATATTAAAAGTAAAAAAAAATAAAACTATATCTATAAAAATGCCGCTAATCAATTTCATCAATTAAAAATTACAATTTAGTGGTTCATAAGACTTTTTAAATACATCAAAATTTGTATACTAACTCTATCTCTCTCACACACACACATATATACATGGTTGTAAAAATCCCGACTAGGCTCCGATTAGTCACCGATTAATCACTAATCGGTGGTTCACCGATTATTGGCCGATTAATTGCTAGGCGGTCAATGGCGGTCCTATTCTGGCCAAATTTTGGTGAGACGTCAGCCAAATTTCGACCAAACCTTATAAATTCCTTCCAGTTACTTAAAAAATGGGTTAATAAGGGGTTAAAACATGTCTACTTTAGAAAACTACATATAAAAATGTATGTGTATATATATAACTAAAAAATACAAATAAAACTCTCGATCCGATTAATTCCGATTAATCCCTATTAATCCCGATTAATCGCTAGTCGGTACCCCACCGCCCGACTAGCGCCTAGCGATTCTTACAACATTACATATATATATATATATATATATATATATATATATAATTATTACATAATATGAACAGATGTTTGTAATATGTTGGTACTACATATATGTATAACTACCACTTATTTTTATTTTTAAATATAACAAACTATACTATGTTTAAAGATAAAATTGGTTGTTTCTAAAATTGTAACTTTTGTCTAAAAAGTGGACAACGTGTAAAGAAGTTAGGGTGGAGAGAGTCGTTCAATCACTTTAGGGTGTTTGAGTTATTCTCTAGCCAATAATATCATGTCATGTCAATTTCCCATTTCACTCCTCATTTTGCACTCAATCACTAGCAATGGTTCAAACACTATTAGGGTGATTGAGTTATATATATATATATTTTTTATAGAAATTATGCATAAATAAATAAACATATTTTAAACTAAATAAAAGTACTTTTAATTAAAAAAAACACATTACATAAAATTAAAATAAATAACATGACTGTAAAATATAAAAATAAATTAAAAAAAAACCTAATTTAACTATTCGTCGTCGGAATCCGCCAAAAGATGGGGTAAATGTTGTTCTCCAAGATGCTCCACAAGATCATATTTTAGTCTATAATGCGTATCTTCATCAATGAGCTCGTTATAAACAGTGTCTTTGAAAACGGGCTCAACTGGAGGATCCCGAATATGTACCGGTGCAATCATATTTCCATCGTCTTTTAGAATCATATTATGCATAATAATGCACGCATATACGACACTCCTAATTTTTTAACACTCATAGCACGCATCGATTGATTAAGTATACGCCATTTTGCCTTTAAAACACCAAAAGCCCGTTCCACGTCTTTTCTTGCTGACTCGTGTTGCCTCTTGAACTTCTTTTCTTTCACAATGTGAGGGTACAGGAATGATTTCACAAACATGGACCAAGTAGGGTAGATTCCATCGGTAAGATAGTATCCACGCTTGTACAAGTGGTTGTTCACGTAAAATGGGCATTTTGGTGCAGTTTCATTTCATTGAGTAAGAAATAACGAAGATTGTAGGAGCTCATTGATGTCGTTTTGTGAACCTGGTGGACCACAAAAAGCATGCCAAATCCACAAATCTTGAGAGGCCACTGCTTCGAGCATAACTGTCGGGTAACTGTGATCCCCCCCTCATATATTGACCCTACAACTCCATTGGACACATTCTCCAAACAAAATGTGTACAATCAAGACTACCCAACATCCCAGAAAGGTTATGTTTCTCCTCATGAGCTTGGTACAAGAGCGCAACTTCGTGGCTAGTAAATCTACTTAAAAACTCGGAAGCGTATAAATTACATACCGTTTCGCAAAAATTTTCTAGACTTTCACGGGAAGTCCTTTCAGACATATTTAAATACTCGTCGTACTCGTCTAGAGGGTTACCGGTTGCAAGTTGCTAAATCGCCGACGTAACTTTTTTGCATCGGTGTAAAACTCTTCTTCAAAGTCGCATCCAAGGTCTCTTGAAACCACGATTTATTCGCTTGCACGTCACTCACAATTTTTAAAAAAACATTTTCGACATACGAAACCTATGACGAAAAACCTCTTTGTTGAATATGGGCTCCTCGATAAAATACTCTCATATGGTTTCGTGACATATCTCTCGATCTCGACGCACAGATTTCCTTTTCTAGAAGTACTCGTGTCTTCTAGTTCGGCGGCTTCGTTAATAAGATTTTGGAAAAAAAAATTAAACTACTATCGCTTGAGGAAGAATCATCGTTTTCACTAATATCAATTGGAATGAATAGCAGTGGTATATCATCCATTTTTAGAAAATAGAAGTGAAAAATGGAAGAAGTGAATCTTTTTGAGAAAATAGATGGATGGAGAAGAGAATGGTGAAAAATGGTATTGAATGGTGTTGTATTTATAAAGAAAAGTTGAATTTTTTTTTATAAACGCTAGTTCCAACTGATAGATAACGGCTATATTCCTCAATCAATCTCACTCAAACAATCGTTGACTATACACTGCACAAGACAATCACCGCTCACCGATAAGGAGGCGGCGATCATTCACCGATCGGGGAAAACAATTCCCCGAATGGGTCACCGCCACGATACTGTCCAGCCTTATTAAAATTCAAAATAGCATGAGGAATTAATTAAAAAGAGAAAAGGAATAGAGAGGATAGTTTTACCTTGTTTCTCTTATGAAGCTAAGGCCCTAATTTAGGTGAGAATATGGTAAAAGCATCAGATTTAATCGAAACCATTAATTAAAAAAATGTGTTTAAATTAATTGAAAGGTTCAGATTTAGTTTATTGGTTTTTATAGTGTAAAAACGATTTTACTTGATCCTATTTTTTATGTTTATATATAGTTAGCTACTTGGTGTAGTTGTGAAGGTGAATGTGATATTTTTCGTCACGGGTCTCCAACGTCGGCAGAGGGGTTTTGCCCTTCAAAACCCACAAACCACAGGGTGGTTGTGAATGTGAAGGGCTTTTTTTGTTTCGTATTTATTGTATTTTAGTAAAAATAAAATAATTAAATAAAAAAAGACATTTATATTAATTAAACCAATAACATTATATAAAGTAAAAGAAATACTGAAAATAATAAAAACATAATTAAAAGACATCAAAAAACCATGTAATCTCACTAAGACTATATTTTCACCTGATTTGTTTTTTCATTTCTTTGTACATTGTCTTTCGAGTCGAGCATGGTGATCGATTTTCATAGCGAAGAATTTCAAATTGTCTCATTTTTGTTTAGCCAAAAAATTCTCCTTTTCCAGATTCATATTTTCTTGAAAAGGTGCATGGATACTTCTTATTTCCTCGAGCTTTTTTTGTTGAATATTATTGAAGGTACCAATACGATCATTTAACTCGGATAAATGTTTGGTATAGTAAACACCCGAATAAGATGATGTTGAAGGGTAGTATTACCCCTTGCAAGACATGTGGGAAGCTTCATACGGGGGAATGCCTTTTGGGTAAGAAGGGATGCTACAAATGCGGTGAAGAAGGGCATACCTCCTACAAATGCCCCAGCAACCCGAAGACTTGTTTCAACTGCTTCCAAAAGGGGCATGTTAAGTCAAAATGTCCTAAACTTCAGCAAGGGACGAAGAAAGAAGGAAAGAACGAGGATAGCTCTAGGGCGAAAGGAAGAATGTTCCAAATTACATCCGAAGAAGCTAAGTCTCACCCGAATGTGCTCTCAGGTATCTTCTTGTTAAATTCCTTGCCAGTATACGTATTGTTTGATACCGGAGCCACCATGTCATTCATTTCGAGTGAAATAGTGCAACACCCTTCTTTTAGAATTGAAAGAATGATGACACCCTTAGTGGTAGAAATAGCCGATAGTAAAAATTATTTGTTGCACGAAATCTGTAGAAGTTGTAAGTTAACTATAGAAGATGAGGAATTTGACATTGACCTTATACTTATGGTTTTGGGGGAATTTAAAGTAATAGTGGGTATGGATTGGATGTCCCAAAACCACGCGGAGATAAATTGTGAAAGTAAAACCATAACTGTCCAAACTCCGGGTGGAAATCAATTAAAAATCCAAGGAGAAAGAAACGTAGAAGCGAAACTATGTACTATTGCCCAAGCAGTCAAGTATGTAATCAACGGAAGTAGGGCCTACTTAGCCTACGTGGTGGACGCTCAACGAGATCTCCCGAAGATTGAAGATGTCGAAATATTGAATGAGTTTCCGGACGTATTTCCGGAAGAGTTGCCGGGACTCCCTCCCGAGCGGGAGATAGAGTTCCGAATTGAGTTAAACCCAGGTGCAAAACCGGTAGCTAAGGCTCCATATAGGCTAGCCCCCACCGAGATGCGGGAACTAATGACACAATTGCCAGATCTTCTCGACAAAAGCTTCGTACGCCCGAGCGCGTCGCCTTGGGGAGCGCCTGTATTATTCGTTAAGAAGAAAGATGGGTCGATGCACATGTGCATCGATTACAGAGAATTAAATAAGCTGACCGTGAAGAACCGCTACCCTTTACCTAGAATCGACGATCTTTTTGATCAATTACAAGGGGCGAGTTGGTTCTCTAAGATAGACCTGCGTTCGGGGTATCATCAAGTTAGAGTGCGAGAAGAAGATATTCCGAAGACCACGTTCAGAACCCGATATGGGCATTACGAATTTCTAGTTATGTCCTTTGGATTGACGAACGCGCCAGCTGCATTTATGGATCTTATGAACCGGGTATGTCGACCTATGTTGGATAAATCTGTGATCGTGTTCATAGATGATATTCTAGTCTACTCGCAAAGTAAGACTGAACATGCGAGACACTTGCGTGAAGTACTTGAAGTCCTCCGTAAGGAGAAACTTTACGCAAAATTCTCAAAATGCGCCTTTTGGCTCAGAGAGGTGCAGTTTCTCGGCCACGTGATAAACTCGAAAGGTGTCTTGGTTGATCCATCGAAGATCGAGGCAGTAATGAAGTGGGTTTCCCCAAAAACTCCAACTGAAGTAAGGAGCTTTTTAGGCCTCGCTGGCTATTACAGGAGGTTTATACAAGACTTTTCAAAAATAGCGTTACCCTTAATGAAGTTGACGAGGAAGAAGGAGAGGTTTGTGTGGGGGCAAAGATCAAGAAGAAGCCTTTCACGTGTTAAAAGAAAAGTTGTCTAGTTCTCCGGTATTAACACTCCCAGATGGAACGGAAGATTTGGTTGTCTATTCAGATGCTTCACATCAAGGTTTAGGGTGTGTTTTAATGCAAAGGGGAAAGGTTATCGCGCATGCATCAAGACAACTTAAACCGCTTGAAGGAAACTACCCAACTCACGACTTAGAGTTGGCGGCAGTAGTTTTTGCCTTAAAGATCTGGAGGCATTATCTCTACGGTGCAAAATGTACAATCTACTCGGATCACAAAAGCCTTAAATATTTCTTCGAGCAGAAAGACTTAAACATGAGGCAACGGAGATGGTTAGAACTTATCAAAGATTACGATTGCGATATCCTTTACCACCCGGGAAAGGCGAATGTGGTGGCCGATGCGTTAAGCCGAAAAGAGTATCCACCTCCCATTCAAGTAAAGTCCATGAAGATGATTGTTACACCACGTTTACTTGATATGATACGAGATTCCCAAATAAAGTCACTTGGAGCAGAAGACCCAAAGAAAGAAAGAATGAAAGGTATAGCCGATAAATTGGAGGAAAATTCGATCGGGCTCAAAACAAGATTCGGTCGAATTTGGATACCACGGTTTTGCGAAGTCAAGACCCTCTACTCGAGGAAGCTCATAAGTCTCGATTCTCAATCCACCCCAGGGCAACCAAGATGTACCGGGACTTGAAAACCAATTATTGGTGGCCGGGTATGAAACGCGATATTGTAAAGTATGTTTCGAAATGCTTAACATGCTTCCAAGTGAAAGCAGAACATCAAAAACCATACGGGGAGTTACAACCTCTGGAAATCCCGATTTGGAAATGGGAGGAGATAACTATGGATCTGGTAACCAAGCTTCCTAGAACGAAAAAGGGCCATGATACAATATGGGTAATTGTAGATCGACTCACAAAAAGTGCCCACTTTTTATCTATTCGGGAAGCTTATTCTTCTGAAAGAATGGCAAAAGTTTATATGAATTAGATAATTTCCCGACACGGGGTGCCTGTGTCAATTGTCTCAGATCGGGATACGAGATTCACCTCTCGTTATTGGTAAAAGTTTCATGAAAGTATGGGCACGAAGCTACACATAAGCACAGCCTATCACCCTCAGACTGATGGTCAATCAGAACGAACCATCCAAACACTTGTTGATATGTTAAGAGCTTGCGCCTTGGATTTTGCTGGGAATTGGGATGACCATCTACCACTAGCGGAATTTTCTTATAATAATAGCTATCATAGTGGCATTCAAATGGCCCCCTATGAGCTATTATACGGGAGGAAATGTAGAACTCCTGTGTGTTGGGGCGAAGTTGGACAGAGGGAACTTGCGCCAAGTGATTTAATAGCAATGACAAATGAAAAGGTTGATCTGATTAGAGCTCGACTGAAAGCAGCCCAGGATCGGCAAAAAGCCTATGCGGACAAGAGAGGGCGTCCTATCGAGTTTCAAGTCGGAGATTATGTCCTGCTGAAAGTATCTCCATGGAAAGGTATAATTCGTTTCCGCAAACGGGGTAAGTTAGGCCCACGTTATATTGGACCGTTTAAGATCATAGCTCGAGTCGGGAAGGTTGCTTACCGCTTAGAATTGCCATCTACACTAGACGGAATCCACAATACCTTCCATATATCGCAGTTAAGAAAATGTCTTGCAGACGAAACAGCATTAGTACCTCTCGACGACATCGAATTGGACGAGGGGTTAAATTATGTCGAAAGACCGATAGCCATTAAAGACGTTAAGGTAAAGAATCTTCGCAACAAGGCCGTTAGACAAGTGTTGGTACAATGGCAACACCGAAAGGGATCGGAACTTACATGGGAAGCGGAAGATGAAATGAGGAGACATTACCCTTTTCTCTTCGGTATGTAAATCTTTAAATTGTTATGTGTCCAGGTTTCGGGGACGAAACCTCTTTTAAGGGGGTAGACTTGTAACACCCCAAAAATGGTTTACTATAAAAAATAAGTTAAAACACTAGATAAGTCATGGAAAGGGGCCTAATTAAAAATATGCAAACATTAGAAGGGCTAAATTTGGAAAATACTAAACTAGAAGTATTAGAAAATGGAAAACCCAAAACACAGACACTTGTGCGTGTCTGGGATCGATCGAACAGGAGGAGCAAGGTGAAAACCCTTGCTCTTGCTAATTCACTCAATTGATCAAGGAATTCAAGTCTAATATGTTGCATGTCTCAAGTTTTTCGATTATCTATACATACATAGTGAAGTGGTAAGTTTAATTTTCTGAAAATATGATTTGTAGAATGAGGGGTTAAACCCAATCTCGATTTCTTGTATCAAATGTGGGAAATCTGAGTTAGAATTGCTTTCTAGAACAAGAATCATGTTTGATTTTAGGTTGCATGAGAGGTTGTAGTGAAAACCCACTTTGTGAAATTGTGTTATGATTAGGAAGATCATAATGATTATGATTGTATGTTATCTTGATATATGATTTTGTTTGTAATACTTGAATGCTAGATAAATTGATGTAGGAGGAAATAGTTATGCAAATTAGAATAGATGTGAATGTTGGGTGATGATGAACTAGTAAAGATGTGCTTTAAAGACTTGTACCTTATACCTTAATTATGATGCCTACCAAGTGTTTGATGAAATGCTTAAGAGATAAATGTATGTGTAACATGGAAAATGGTAGAATGAAGTAGATAGACTAAATGAATGAATGAATGAATGTTGTAATGTAGGCGTGAAGGAAGAAGGTACGAGCACTAGGAAAACGGAAGGCACGCAAGACCGAGGTATGTTCCGTTGCATACGAAACCTTACTTAAATTTTGTTAATAATCATGAAAAACAACCCTTGTTATAACGATTATGGTGATTAGTAAGAAGATAGCAAATCCCTTGCGGATTTGGTTATGTTAACGAAGGTTATAGTAAGCTATGCAAGTCGACCGGTTCGAGTTGAACAAGTCGACTAAGAATAAGGTACCATCCGTTTAGAATGGGTGGTCATGAATGCAATAACGAACGCATGAAGTTCAATTCGTTATACGGATAGAACGAAGGATTTATGTTGAAAGCAATTAACCCGATGTTACCGGGTCGTAAGTGGTATGCTTGAATCTCATTATGAGAGTATATGCCATACCCACTTAATTGGGTAATCGAATGCGTAAGAGAAATGAGAGTACATAAACGAATGGAATTATAATGATGGTATTGTAAGCGAAACAATTATTATGATTAACTTTTTAAAGCTTTGTTGTGAGTGTAGGTAAATCCTCATCTTAGGCAACTTGGAGAATTGGAGCGAGCACGTGTTTATGATATGTCATAACAAGCGCTTCCGCTAGTTTGCATTAATGTTTTGTGTCAAATACTTGTTCATTATGTATAACCTTGTTAGTAGTCATACTTTTCAAAACTTGAAGTTATGGGTCTTAGTCGTGTTTAGTCGAATTGTTCTTAGACATTATCTTTTGGATATTGTACAAAACAGGGATACACTCGTTTTACGGACGGGTCATGCCCAATTTTTGTTTTAAATATGTACTAGTGTTGTTAGAATTAAAGTCTTTAAATTGGTAAAGTTGGAATGTTTTAAAAAGTTATACTTGAGATCGCCCTTGTATGTTATTTTATAAAGACGAAAAAGCGGTTCTTACAAGTTGGTATTAGAGTGAGGGATTCGAGCATATGATGTGATGCTTGAACTCAAACCGATGGCTCGTTCAAAAGTGTGCTCGCTTCAAGATCGCCAATGGGGTAACAATTTAAGTTTTTGGTAAATACATGTATGTGTAATGTGCTTATGATGTAAATATTAAGTTAAATAAATGAAGGGGTAATTATGGAGGGCGAAACGATGAGTTCTATGGATCGCACGGCTGGAAATGGACCAGAAAAGGATTAAAACACATAAAATAAGAATCAGCAGCGAACTAACAAACGGCGGGCCGTCGCCGACGGCCGGATACCCATCCCCGACGCCCCCATGTAACACCTCGAAAATTCGCGTCCTATAATGTGTTGACACGTGTCATAAACTTTGAACGTGCAAAGGATTACATTAGAAGGACTAAAGTTGACAAACACAGAAACTATGTGAATTTAAGGGTTAAAAATGTCAACAATGAATAAATATACTTTACAGTGACCCTACATGATGTTTATAACTTGAAACGAATAAATCATGGATCATACGAAACAAATTGTGAAAGAAAGTGAGAGATTACAAACTACAGGGGTTAAATGTGTCAACATGTTTAAGATATACCTCTGACTGACCTTTTAGCAAACCCGAAGCCTTGTAACAATTAAATATGCTCACTAGAATGCATGATAAAAATTTCACCAAGTTTCGTTATCGTATGAGAAAGTTATGATAAAATTCGTGTGTGAGGGGTTAGAAACGTCAATGGTGAAATTTATGACCTTTCGGGTAAACACAAAATGATCAAGGACTACACAAAGTGGGTATAAGTCTCAAAGCCCTCATGTGTCAATTTACAAGCCTCATAATGCAAGAAATAGTGTGAAAACGACCTTTAGGAGGACCGGGGACCAAAACTGCAAATAATGGAAACTTGTTTGGCAGGTCACCACATGCTCGCGTAGCGCGAGCACCAAGCCCCTATGCCGTCGCGCTACGCGACGGCCTTACCTGATCAGAAACATGCACAGGTGTCCGGCAAGCTTCGTAACCGACTTAAAACACTAGTTTTCAATACCTTGGGCTTCCTATAATGGTTTTTAGGCACTAGAGGGCACTTGGATGCATCTTGTAACAATTGTAGACTTGCATGTCAACAATCAAATGAGATTTAAGCACTATATAAGGGCCATGGTTTGCAACTTTTGTTCTTGCAATCATAACTCATCTTTGGAGCATTTCTGGAACTCAAGTGCAGACCCAAGACACTCCAAATCGTTCATAGGACTTGTGTAAGTATCCTCAACCTTCCTTGTTTAAGTTTTGCTTAGTTTATAGCCTTAAAGTCAAACCGTCGTAATTAACGGTTGACTTATTAATTAATCGCTAATGGTCCAGCGATTAGTCAAACTTAAGGTAGTGATAAGTTGGTAATTATGTGGGCTTTAAACCCTTAAAAGGGCACTCTCTGATTCCCGTCCTAATTAAGTCGTTTGTCGGGTCAAAGATGATGATAAAAAGTCAACAGAAATGTAAACTTTGATTTAGCGCATAATTATCAATGTGAGAGGCGTGTAACCTGTTTTAACCTTAATATAACTTGGTAATCAATGTTAGAACATGTCTAAACATGTCTGATCCGACAATTTTCAGTTTAGGATCGATTCGGAACCGAAAGGCGCATAGTTTGACTTTTTGCTTTGACTTCGGTTCTGACCCGGTTTTGATAGGTTTAGACATGCCTTAAAGTTCTATTAGGACCTAGTTACATGTTAGTGTAAACCTCTGTGGTTGGTCCTTTGATTGTCCAATTCGTTGCACGTTTCCGTTAATTACCCAATGTTGACCATATTGCCCTTATGTCCATAAAACGAGAATTTTGGAAACATGAAAGAACAATAATCTTTGTTACTGATTAATATGCATGTCCGTAAATTTTCACGTCAATTGGAGGTCTAGATTAGGAGTTATGCTCAATGACGTAATTAGAAAGCTTTTTATTAATTAAAAGGCGTCATTAGCGTAAAACCTATCTAAACCCAATTTTTGGCATAAAATCTTTTACCCACTAATGTAATATAATATTTTAGGATTTTTGAAGATTTTTAATTATTTTTAAACAGATCATAAGCTAGGATTATCGCCTTAATTCGGTAAATACCGAATATACCCTTTTAGACCATGAAATGAGTTTTACAAGTCCTTTTGACACCAATCCAATTGCTACTGATTCTAAATAATAAATGAAGTTCTTTGAACCTGTTTAACTGATCAGAAAACTCAGAATCCTATTTCAACCCGTAAATCGCTTAAAACGGCATTATACGCGTATTAAACGCATCGTTTGGGTTTAAAAACCATTTTGTCACTTAGGACCTCTTACCAACTGATATAACCTGTTAAACTAAGTCATTTTACTGATGTATTCTGACCCGAGTCACAGAAGTTTAATTAATCTCTTTTATAATCTTTAAAATGACCGAAATACCCCTACGGGGCTTAAATTGAGATTAAACTCGTTTTTGGCATAACGGAAGATATCCTACTGATATCACAACATGTTTAAGGTATATTAACTTAGAAACCTGTTTAGGACCATTATGGTTACCCGTTACGCATCTTGCGCGTTCGGTTCGGTTTATGTAACTAGTTTACATAAATGAGCCGAAACGGGTCAAACCTTATCGTTTTTATCTCAAAATCCAGAATGTGTTTAGTTTACCCATATTATACTAGTCTTCAAACTTGTCGAGTCTAAAACACATTCTATCCGGTCTTCGCTTAATCGTGCGTACGAACCGTATCTTTGAAACTAACCGGTCTAAGCTTAAGCTTAACTAAAGACCCGTTAGGATTCTAATAGGTTATTATAAACCTTCGTTCCAGATTAGGAAGACCAATAAAAGCTACTTGTATTTTCTTATTGTGGTTATTACTTTGCTCAGGTAAATACTTTTAACTTATTTTCCCTATACGGGCTTGGGGTACGGTATATAAAATACCGCTTGGTCGGGCATTCGACCTTAATCATTTGTTGGTTAAGTATTATCGAGATGACCGTTTAAATTGTTTTGTTTGCTTAAAGCCTTTGGGGGGTTAATGACCATGTCCCGGATATCCCTGGCATCATTTTACGAAATGGCCACGACCTTAGCACACAGGTGTAGGCGTACACCTGTCAGTGTCTCATATAATTAATGTGGTGTGTCTATTGATCTTTAACCCGGCACGATCTGGGCTACTGAACGCATAAGGAACATGTAATCCATTTACAAGATTATGTATTTAAATAATTATCCCAAGTTATAAAATGTTTGTGCCAAGTGCATCTAAATAAATTTGTAAACCATTTTTAAAATGAGTCAGTTGATTGTATTTACCAGTGTAAACTGACGTATTTTCCCAAAAAGATTAAATGCACGTACTAAGTGTAATAGGCTGGATTCTCTCCTTAGCATCAATAAAGAGTCTCGCAAGCTTAAGATGCCTATCGTCTGTTGAACTATTGTTTCCTATTTATTTTGATCCGTCTGTGGATAAACTTTCAACTGTTTGTGATACACGATATTACAATATTTTATTCGGTTGAAATATATCTTTCTTTTGCTTCCGCTGTGCATTTAATTATTGTGTTGTTTGACTATTATGTTGCCAACCACGTCACGATACTCCCCACCGGGCCCACCGGTGACGCGTGGAAATTCGGGGTGTGACAGGTTGGTATCAGAGCCAACATTGAGTGAATTAAACACTAGCCTTTTGTGTTTAATCTCAATGACACAATTGCACATTTCTAAACTTTCGAGTCTAGACATATAACATAGGACAAACTCTACTTTTGTTTTATTCTGTCTTTTATTTTATATCCTTGTTGTTATCTTGGTTTATCTTGACAGGAAATATGCCGCCAAGATTCAGGAGAGGAGGAAAAGGCAAGGGGCCAATCAGCGCCCCTAACGATCATGAAGCCGGGCCATCACTCTGGCAAACGTCTTCAACCACTAGGAGTGCTGGTCCTCAAGGAGAAAGGAGGAACCTTTTTGAGCCTACGAGGCGGTCTGTCTCGCACAGCTCAACGCCTTCATACCGCCATTCCTTTGGACCTCAGTCCGAAAACGAGCCCAACAACCCGCAACCTTCGTACATACCTCTACAGCGATCCTTATCGCACCATTCATTTGGAGACCCCACTCCAGTTTTTCAGGGCCGGTTTAACCCGGCAAACTACCTACGAGAACCAGTGGGTTTTAACCCGCTAGGACCGAAAGACCACTTCTCAGAAGATCAGGCGATGGATATGGACGAAGATACGGATCCCGTCGAGCCTGCGACCGGGACCCCCAACCATCCTATCGAAGTATCCGATGGTTCGTCTTTTCATGGATCACCCTACCGTGGTCCAAACAGTTTCCAGGCACGGTTTGACCAATGTGAGTGGTACTTTACACCATCTCATCATTCTTCTCCTCACCAGTCGCAACAGCAACAGCAGGATCCCTCTGAGGATTCACGATTCGTGGCAGTCACGCCACCGCCTCCACAGCCCCCAGTACGTCTAGCACCTCCGGAACCGCCAAGACGTAGGAGGACTGGCGCACGAATGTCCGCACGTGCAGGGGATTTTCATTTCAGCACCCCTCAACACTCTAGTGGCAGTCATTACCCGCCACTACTTGAAGACCCACAAATGGGTGGACCTTCAGCTCCAGTATCAGAGATGATTTCGGCACCTGTTGCACCGCCACCATCAGGTTTTGACAACCCTATCCCTACTTATACTGCTCCAGCAACCTACAATCCATTCGGACCGTCGGCATACGCTAACTATAACTATGCTGAGGACCCTTACCAGGTGGCATCGAACTACCTCGCCCATAACCCTGAGGGACCATATGGAACCCCTTGGGGAATGGGATATCCAACTAGTGGGTATCAAGTACCTGCTTAGCCACCACTTCAGCACCAGCCGCCATGATTTTCCCTACCGGAGCATGAGGAACTCCGCCAAAGACTGGACAGGGTTGAGCGAGACTTCCAGAGAGAGCGTAGGAAGAATCAGGGATTCATAAGTGGCTTGGCAAGTCTGCTGAAAGGAAGGAAGAAACGGGATCATTAAATCCCAACATGTAGCATTGTATTTTCCTTGTTTTATTAGTCCCTGCGTGGACATTTATTTATGTGTGTAGGTAGTCCCTGCGTGGACATCTATCTTTGTACCTAGTCCCTGCGTGGACTTGTCTTTATTAGTCCCTGCGTGGACATTTATTTTAGTAATCAGTCCCTGCGAGGACTTGTATTATCTGTTTGGCTCCTGCGTGGGCAAGTTGCTTTTGTGAAAAGTCCCGTTTAGGGCAAAGTGTACTACTTTAAAAAAAAAATTTAATGGAATGTTAAGTTTGAAAATTTCATTTCTGTCATTTATGAAATTATATATTGTACATGAAATAAATAAACCGAAAACCTTTCCTTTTAAAATAATCTGCCTATTAAATATTAAATAAGGATCTTGAAGGTATAACCTAGCCTGCATGTCATTACAAGACTTGGCCAAGATGGTAAGACCTGTGTAAAAGACTCCAATCCCTGTTAACATCTGAAAACATGTTAACGCTCCTGGCAGATGTGATCCGTCAGAATCACACACGTCATTCTTATAATAGGATTCTCCAAAAGATTCCTAACCCAATTTAATGATCTCTGAATCATGGGTTTAAAACATCAATTAAGATGATCATATTTTGACCATGTATTGGTAATATAGTGCCTACGGGCCCTGCTCATTTTCATATGAGACAAAAGACAGTGATAGTCTGCGACCCTGTCTGGAAAAGGGTAATGAACTATGTTCAAACCTTCATGCCTGATTCTCTGAAATCATGGCTTATAATTTAAAAATGTCCCTGTGACTAGGCCTTGTGTGCTAATAAAACTATTATTGTTTTATAATTAGGATAAATTATAATAGAAATCCTAAGTAAATGTGAGTAATAAATTAACCATATATGGTCTACGCTTACCACGGTTAATAAATTGTTATATAAGTCAATTCTGTAATATACTCCCAAATAAACTGTTGTCATTGTTTTATGTAACAGTTTGATTAAAATGGCTGACTCGGATGAAATTAATAGTCACCCAGTGGAGAATAATGATAATGCCCGAATTAATTTAACGGGTGCTGAGCTGAAGGCGTTAGTAGACGACGCTGTTACAAGGGCCTTGGAACGGCAGTATGAAGAATATAGTGGGACTCGGAGTAGGACCCTATCTACACTGCGTTCAAAGCCTAAAACTCAATCTGAGGCTCACAGCAAGCCTCCCTCCAAGAAGGAGGAACTCAAGAAAGTGGATGACGATCGTCAGTCCACAAATCATCAAAGTGTTCCATCTCTGAAGGTCGTACCGAAACAAGGAACCCATGATAAGGGTTGCTCTTACAAATATTTTGTTTCATGCAAACCCAGGGACTTTACTGGGGAGAAAGGAGCTATAGATTGTATGACGTGGTTGGACGAGATGGATACGGTCGTTGATATCAGCGGTTGCGCTGAGAAAGATGTGGTGAAGTTTGTATCACAATCGTTTAAGGGCGAAGCTTTAGCCTGGTGGAGATCACTGATTCAAGCCACTGGGAAGATCCCGCTCTACAACATGTCATTGGAACAGTTTGTTGCTCTCATTAAGGAAAACTACTGCCCTCAGCATGAGGTTGAGAAAATTGAAGCTGACTTCTTGTCGCTGGTCGTGAGAAACCTAGACTGTTAGGCCTACCTTACCAGTTTCAACACTTTGTCAAGATTGGTTCCATATTTAGTAACCCCGAAACCCAAACGTATAGCTCGTTTCATCGGGGTTTTGGCCCCGGAAATCAAGGCAAGTGTGAAGGCCTCCAGACCAGCTACTTTTCGGTCTGTAGCGGACATATCTTTGTCTCTTACCTTGGATGCGGTCAGGCTGAGATCGCAAAGGAACACCGATACCGAAAAGAGGAAGCGTGAGGATGACAACTCATGACGTTCAGGCAAGAAGCATAAGGGAAACAACGACCACAAGAAGGGGTCAGGGTCTAGGAAGGATGGTCAGCAGTCGGGTGAAAAACCCAGATGCAAAATCTGCAAGAAACAGCACTTTGGGAAGTGCAGGTTTGAATCAAACTCACAGACTCAATCGAAAACTTTTGCATGTGGGTTATGCAAGTCTAAGGACCACAAGACCTTGGATTGCAAGAAGTTGAAGGATGCAACGTGTTACAGTTGCAATGAGAAAGGGCACATTAAAACCAACTGCCCTAAATACGCCAAGAAGCCTGAAGAGGCCAAGAAGACCAATGCTAGGGTCTTCAGAATGGACGAAAAGGAAGCGGTACAAGATGACAATGTGATAACAGGTACATTCCTTATAAATGATGTCTATGCAAGAGTACTTTTTGATTCAGGCGCTGATAAGTCGTTCGTAGATAACAAGTTTTGTGAATTGTTGAAATTGCCTGTTAAAACCTTAAGCGTGAAATATGAAGTGGAATTGGCTGATGGTACCACAGAAACCGCATCAACCATGTTAGATGGATGTGTGATATCCATTAGGAACCACTCTTTTCCATTATCGTTACTTCCTTTGAAGTTAGCGGGTTTCGACATAGTTATAGGCATGGATTGGTTATCTTGTAACCAAGCCCAGAGAGTCTGCAATATGAAGCAGGTGGTGATCAAGACTCCGTCTGGTGAGCCACTTACCATTCAGGGAGATACCCAGTATGGTCTGCCTGAGCAGGTGTCTATGCTCAAGGCATCTAGATGTTTGAAGAAGGGTTGTATCATTTATATGGCACAGGTAACTATCGATGAGCAGAAACCTAAGATTGAAGACATTCCTGTCATTTCTGAATACCCTGAAGTCTTTCCTGAAGAACTACCTGGTCTACCACCAGATAGGCAAGTAGAATTCAGAATTGACATCATTCCTGGAGCAGCTCCTGTTGCGAGAGCACCTTATAGGTTGGCACCAACAGAGATGAAGGAATTGAGGACGCAACTAGATGAATTGCTAGCCAAAGGTTTTATTAGACCTAGTTCATCTCCTTGGGGAGCGCCAATCCTGTTTGTAAAGAAGAAGGATGGATCGATGCGTCTATGCATCGATTACCGTGAACTTAATAAAGTCACTATCAAGAATAGGTATCCATTGCCCAGGATCGATGATCTGTTCGATCAACTGCAAGGGGCAAGTTACTTCTCCAAGATCGATTTGAGGTCAGGCTATCATCAATTGAAAGTTAGAGATGAAGATGTACACAAGACTGCATTTAGGACTCGTTATGGTCATTACGAGTTCCTAGTGATGCCTTTTGGGCTCACTAATGCACCTGCCGCATTCATGGATCTCATGAATCGCGTCTGCAAGCCCTACTTGGATAAATTCGTCATCGTCTTCATTGATGACATTCTCATTTACTCGAAGAGCCAAGCTGATCACGAGAAGCATCTCCGTTGCATTCTGAAGCTACTTCATCAAGAGAAGCTCTATGCCAAATTCTTGAAGTGTGAATTCTGGCTTCGAGAAGTCCAGTTCCTTGGACACGTTGTAAGTGAGCATGGTATCCAAGTAGATCCCGCAAAAGTTGAAGCTTTCATGAATTGGCAAGAGCCAAAGACACCTACAGAGATTCGTAGCTTTCTAGGTTTGGCAGGATACTATAGGCGGTTCATTGAAAACTTCTCAAGGATTGCTGCACCCCTGACTTCGCTAACGCGTAAGAAGATTAAGTTTGACTGGGGTCCTAAGCAGCAGGAATCCTTTGATATTCTGAAGCAGAAGCTGAGCAATGCCCCAGTACTGACATTGCCTGATGGAATCGAGGAGTTTGTAGTATATTGTGATGCATCACACACCGGGATGGGGTGTGTGCATATGCAGAAAGGCAAGGTCATTGCCTATGCTTCACGCCAGTTAAAGGTGCACAAAAGGAATTACACCACCCATGACTTGGAGTTGGGTGCCGTTGTATTTGCACTGAAGCTATGGAGACACTATTTGTATGGCATCAAGTTTGTGATCTATTCTGATCACAAAAGCCTTCAACACTTGTTCAATCAGAAGGACTTAAATATGAGGCAGCGACGGTGGATGGAAACCTTGAATGACTATGATTGTGAAATAAGATACCATCCAGGCAAGGCAAATGTAGTCGCCGATGCCTTAAGTAGAAAAGAAAGGGTGAAGCCTATAAGAATCAATGCCAAGAGCATTGAGATAAAGAACAGTCTGAATGAAAGGTTGTTAGCTGCACAGAAGGAAGCTGTGTTGGAAGCTAACTATCCTAATGAAAAGCTAGGAGTGACTGAAGAGCAATTATCTCAGGGCAAGGACAGAATCCTGAGATTGAATGGGCGAATATGGGTTCCAATTTATGGAGGACTTCGAGATGTTATCCTCCAGGAAGCCCATAGTTCTAAATATTCCGTTCATCCTGGAGCCGATAAAATGTACCAGGATTTGAAAGCGAACTTTTGGTGGATAGGCTTGAAGAAGTCTATAGCTACCTATGTAGCTAAATATTTAACGTGCGCGCAAGTCAAAGCTGAACACCAGAAGCCGTCAGGTTTACTACAACAACCTGAACTTCCCACATGGAAGTGGGAAATGGTGACAATGGATTTCATCACCAAGTTGCCCAAGACCAGGAAAGGAAATGATACGATATGGGTAATAGTTGATAGACTGACTAAGTCAGCACATTTCCTACCCATTAAGGAGACGTATAGCTCCGACATGTTAGCCCAACTATACGTAGATAAGATTGTGGCCCTACATGGCGTACCAGTGTCTATTATCTCTGACAGAGATACTAGATACACATCACATTTCTGGAAGAGTTTCCAACAATCTTTGGGCACGCGCTTAAATTTCAGTACGGCTTACCATCCTCAAACGGACGGACAGAGTGAGCGTACCATCCAAACTTTGGAAGACATGCTTCGAGCATGTGTGATCGACTTAGGTGGTAGCTGGGATAATCACCTGCCATTAGTCGAGTTCTCCTATAACAATAGCTACCATACAAGCATCAAGGTTGCGCCCTTCGAGGCCTTGTACGGTAGAAAGTGCAGAACGCCCGTTTGTTGGGCGGAAGTGGGAGATGTCCAATTGTCAGGACCAGAATTAGTCTTTGAAACAACGGAAAAGATTGTCCAGATTCGCGATCGCTTGAAAGCTGCCAGGGATAGGCAGAAGAGTTACGCAGATCTAAAGCGTAGACCTCGGAAATTCGAGGTTGGTGATAAAGTCTTGCTTAAGGTATCACCCTGGAAGGGGGTGATGCGATTCGGTAAGAAGGGTAAGTTAAGTCCAAGGTATATCGGACCATTCGAGATCATCGAATGTCTAGGTTCAGTGGCTTATAAGCTAAACTTACCTGAAGAGCTCAGCGGCATTCATAACGTGTTCCACATCTGCAATCTAAAGAAATGTCTAGCTGATGAATCGCTAGTCATACCGCATACGGATGTGCACATTGATGAGAGCTTAAAGTTTGTTGAAAAACCCTTGTCGATTGAGGATCGAGCGGTTAAGAAACTTCGGAGGAAGCATGTACCGATTGTAAAGGTCAAATGGGATGCCCGTAGAGGTCCCGAGTACACGTGGGAGGTAGAGTCCACAATGAAAGAAAAGTACCCTCATTTGTTTCAGTAAATCTCGAGGTCGAGATTTATTTTAAGGGGGTGAGGATGTAACACCTAGAAAATTCGCGTCCTATAATGTGTTGACACGTGTCATAAACTTTGAACGTGCAAAGGATTACATTAGAAGGACTAAAGTTGACAAACACAGAAACTATGTGAATTTAAGGGTTAAAAATGTCAACAATTAATAAATATACTTTACAGTGACCCTACATGATGTTTATAACTTGAAACGAATAAATCATGGATCATACGAAACAAATTGTGAAAGAAAGTGAGAGATTACAAACTACAGGGGTTAAATGTGTCAACTTGTTTAAGATATACCTCTGAGTGACCTTTTAGCAAACCCGAAGCCTTGTAACGATTAAATATGCTCACTAGAATGCATGATAAAAATTTCACCAAGTTTCGTTATCGTATGAGAAAGTTATGATAAAATTCGTGTGTGAGGGGTTAGAAACGTCAATGGTGAAATTTATGACCTTTCGGGTAAACACAAAATGATCAAGGACTACACAAAGTGGGTATAAGTCTCAAAGCCCTCATGTGTCAATTTACAAGCCTCATAATGCAAGAAATAGTGTGAAAACGACCTTTAGGAGGACAGGGGACCAAAACTGCAAATAATGGAAACTTGTTTGGCAGGTCACCACATGCTCGCGTAGCGCGAGCACCAAGCCCCTATGCCGTCGCGCTACGCGACGGCCTTACCTGATCAGAAACATGCACAGGTGTCCGGCAAGCTTCGTAACCGACTTAAAACACTAGTTTTCAATACCTTGGGCTTCCTATAATGGTTTTTAGGCACTAGAGGGCACTTGGATGCATCTTGTAACAATTGTAGACTTGCATGTCAACAATCAAATGAGATTTAAGCACTATATAAGGGCCATGGTTTGCAACTTTTGTTCTTGCAATCATAACTCATCTTTGGAGAATTTCTGGAACTCAAGTGCAGACCCAAGACACTCCAAATCGTTCATAGGACTTGTGTAAGTATCCTCAACCTTCCTTGTTTAAGTTTTGCTTAGTTTATAGCCTTAAAGTCAAACCGTCGTAATTAACGGTTGACTTATTAATTAATTGCTAATGGTCCAGCGATTAGTCAAACTTAAGGTAGTGATAAGTTGGTAATTATGAGGCCTTTAAACCCTTAAAAGGGCACCCTCTGATTCCCGTCCTAATTAAGTCGTTTGTCGGGTCAAAGATGATGATAAAAAGTCAACAGAAATGTAAACTTTGATTTAGCGCATAATTATCAATGTGAGAGGCATGTAACCTGTTTTAACCTTAATATAACTTGGTAATCAATGTTAGAACATGTCTAAACATGTCTGATCCGACAATTTTCAGTTTAGGATCGATTCGAAACCGAAAGGCGCATAGTTTGACTTTTTGCTTTGACTTCGGTTCTGACCCGGTTTTGATAGGTTTAGACATGCCTTAAAGTTCTATTAGGACCTAGTTACATGTTAGTGTAAACCTCTGTGGTTGGTCCTTTGATTGTTCAATTCGTTGCACGTTTCCGTTAATTACCCAATGTTGACCATATTGCCCTTATGTCCATAAAACGAGAATTTTGGAAACATGAAAGAACAATAATCTTTGTTACTGATTAATATGCATGTCCGTAAATTTTCACGTCAATTGGAGGTCTAGATTAGGAGTTATGCTCAATGACGTAATTAGAAAACTTTTTATTAATTAAAAGGCGTCATTAGCGTAAAACCTATCTAAACCCAATTTTTGGCATCAAATCTTTTACCCACTGATGTAATATAATATTTTAGGATTTTTGAAGATTTTTAATTATTTTTAAACTGATCATAAGCTAGGATTATCGCCTTAATTCGGTAAATACCGAATATACCCTTTTAGACCATGAAATGAGTTTTACAAGTCCTTTTGACACCAATCCAATTGCTACTGATTCTAAATAATAAATGAAGTGCTTTGAACCTATTTAACTGATCAGAAAACTCAGAATCCTATTTCAACCCGGAAATCGCTTAAAACGGCATTATACGCGTATTAAACGCATCGTTTGGGTTTAAAAACCATTTTGTCACTTAGGACCTCTTACCAACTAATATAACCTGTTAAACTAAGTCATTTTACTGATGTATTCTGACCCGAGTCACAGAAGTTTAATTAATCTCTTTTATAATCTTTAAAATGACCGAAATACCCCTACGGGGATTAAATTGAGATTAAACTCGTTTTTGGCATAACGGAAGATATCCTACTGATATCACAACATGTTTAAGGTATATTAACTTAGGAAACCTGTTTAGGACCATTATGGTTACCCGTTACGCATCTTGCGCGTTCGGTTCGGTTTATGTAACTAGTTTACATAAATGAGCCGAAACGGGTCAAACCTTATCGTTTTTATCTCAAAATCCAGAATGTGTTTAGTTTACCCATATTATACAAGTCTTCAAACTTGTCGAGTCTAAAACACATTCTATCCGGTCTTCGCTTAATCGTGCGTACGAACCGTATCTTTGAAACTAACCGGTCTAAGCTTAAGCCTAACTATAGACCCGTTAGGATTCTAATAGGTTATTATAAACCTTCGTTCCAGATTAGGAAGACCAGTAAAAGCTACTTGCATTTGCTTATTGTGGTTATTACTTTGCTCAGGTAAATACTTTTAACTTATTTTCCCTATACGGGCTTGGGGTACGGTATATAAAATACCGCTTGGTTGGGCATTCGACCTTAATCATTTGTTGGTTAAGTATTATCGAGATGACCGTTTAAATTGTTTTGTTTGCTTAAAGCCTTTGGGGGGTTAATGACCATGTCCCGAATATCCCTGGCATCATTTTACGAAATGGCCACGACCTTAGCACACAGGTGTAGGCGTACACCTGTCAGTGTCTCATATAATTAATGTGGTGTGTCTATTGATCTTTAACCCGGCACGATCCGGGCTACTGAACGCATAAGGAACATGTAATCCATTTACAAGATTATGTATTTAAATAATTATCCCAAGATATAAAATGTTTGTGCCATGTGCATCTAAATAAATTTGTAAACCATTTTTAAAATGAGTCAGTTGATTGTATTTACCAGTGTAAAATGACGTATTTTCCCAAAAAGATTAAATGAAGGTACTAAGCGTAATAGGCTGGATTCTCTCCTTAGCATCAATAAAGAGTCTCGCAAGCTTAAGATGCCTATCGTCTGTTGAACTATTGTTTCCTATATATTTTGATCCGTCTGTGGATAAACTTTCAACTGTTTGTGATACACGATATTACAATATTTTATTCGGTTGAAATATATCTTTCTTTTGCTTCCGCTGTGCATTTAATTATTGTATTGTTTGACTATTATGTTGCCAACCACGTCACGATACTCCCCACCGGGCCCACCGGTGACACGTGAAAAATCGGGGTGTGACACCCCATGTCTGCCGATGCCTTATCTACCTGTTTACGGACAAGTGGCCGACACCACATTTAGGAATCCCGTCGCCGACGGGGTATGATGCCGTCACCGACGGGTAGTGGAAACCGAGCCCGCTGGGAATTTTTGTTTTGTTTTCTTTTCATATTTTGAGTTCCCAAATCGTCCAAAGGCCTATTAAATGTTCGTTTAGGGTCTATATTAGGCCTAAAGGAATTATGTAACCCCGACTAGTGGTTACGATAGAGGGAAATGTATTAAAGTCAAAAGTAATATGTCGAAAGGAACGAATGAATGATGAAAGTTTAAAAGACGAGTAAAGTTTAAAATGTAAGAATGTGAATGAAACAAACACAGATTAATGCACCATGATGTAATGAAAGCTTGAGATTTGTATTAAACGTAAACATGACAATGTGTAGATGGCCGATACAAGAAACGTTAATGAGGATGACGATGATAAGACTAGACAAGAAGCATTTAATAGCAAGGTCACAGAAGTGGCGGAAGGGGTTATGCAAGCTAATCTTCCACGATTAGCTCAAGAAGTAGAAAGTCGGGTGTTGGGAGTTATGGATGCCATGATGACTAGCAAGATCGAAGAATAAAAAGAACTAATTGAAGGATCTAAAAGTAAAAGCAAAGAACGACGGTGCACGTACAAAGACTTCATGGCATGCAATCCTGCAACGTATGATGGTAAAATCGATCCGATTGCTTGCCAGAGATGGGTTTCAAACATAGAAGCGGTATTTATACTAAGTCGGTGTGATAAGGAAGACCAGGTGATGTTTGCTACTGGTCAACTTACTCTTCAGGCGAAAGATTGGTGGGATGCGCATAATAATGAAGTTGGGGAGGACAAGCTGCGAGAGATGACTTGGCAGGAATTCAAGGAACCTTTTATGAAATACCACTGTCCTCAGTCAGCCATTGATAAGATTCAGGAGGATTTCTTACGCCTCCGACAGAAAAACGAAACGATAAACGAAATATCAAACACGTTCATGGATAAGATGAAGTTTTGCGGAGACTTTGTGAAGACAGAAAGAATGGAGATCAACCGCTTTTATGGTATACTAAAGGCGGAATTTAGGGAGTTCATCACTCCCTCAAAGTGTGAAACCCTTGATGAGCTTATCAATGTGGCACGTGATAGAGAAATTGAAATTAAGAGGCAAGAAGAACGTGGTGAAAATAGGTCGTTAGAAAAGGGGACAAATGCAAGTCCATCTAAGAAGGCGAGGTTCCAAGATCAGGGAAGGAAAGATAAGTCGAAGGGTAGTATTACCCCTTGCAAGACATGTGGGAAGCTTCATACGGGGGAATGCCTTTTGGGTAAGAAGGGGTGCTACAAATGCGGTGAAGAAGGGCATACCTCCTACAAGTGCCCCAGCAACCCGAAGACTTGTTTCAACTGCTTCCAAAAGGGGCATGTTAAGTCAGAATGTCCTAAACTTCAGCAAGGGATGAAGAAAGAAGGAAAGAATGAGGATAGCTCTAGGGCGAAAGGAAGAATGTTCCAAATTACATCCGAAGAAGCTAAGTCTCATCCGAATGTGGTCTCAGGTATCTTCTTGTTAAATTCCTTGCCAGTATACGTATTGTTTGATACCGGAGCCACCATGTCATTCATTTCGAGTGAAATAGTGCAACACCCTTCTTTTAGAATTGAAAGAATGATGACACCCTTAGAGGTAGAAATAGCCGATAGTAAAAATTATTTGTTGCACGAAATCTGTAGAAGTTGTAAGTTAACTATAGAAGATGAGGAATTTGACATTGAACTTATACCTATGGTTTTGGGGGAATTTAAAGTAATAGTGGGTATGGATTGGATGTCCCAAAACCACGCGGAGATAAATTGTGAAAGTAAAACCATAACTGTCCAAACTCCGGGTGGAAATCAATTAAAAATCCAAGGAGAAAGAAACGTAGAAGCGAAACTATGTACTATTGCCCAAGCAGTTAAGTATGTAATCAACGGAAGTAGGGCCTACTTAGCCTACGTGGTGGACGCTCAACGAGATCTCTCAAAGATTGAAGATGTCGAAATAGTGAATGAGTTTCCGACGTATTTCCGGAAGAGTTGCCGGGACTCCCTCCCGAGCGGGAGATAGAGTTCCGAATTGAGTTAAACCCAGGTGCAAAACCAGTAGCTAAGGCTCCATATAGGCTAGCCCCCACCGAGATGCGGGAACTAATGACACAATTGCAAGATCTTCTCGACAAAAGCTTCGTACGCCCAAGCGCGTCGCCTTGGGGAGCGCCTGTATTATTCGTTAAGAAGAAAGATGGGTCGATGCACATGTGCATCGATTACAGAGAATTAAATAAGCTGACCGTGAAGAACCGCTACCCTTTACCTAGAATCGACGATCTTTTTGATCAATTGCAAAGGGCGAGTTGGCTCTCTAAGATAGACCTGCGTTCGGGGTATCATCAAGTTAGAGTGCGAGAAGAAAATATTCCGAAGACCACGTTCAGAACCCGATATGGGCATTACGAATTTCTAGTTATGTCCTTTGGATTGACGAACGCGCCAGCTGCATTTATGGATCTTATGAACCGGGTATGTCAACCTATGTTGGATAAATCTGTGATCGTGTTCATAGATGATATTCTAGTCTACTCGCAAAGTAAGACTGAACATGCGAGACACTTGCGTGAAGTACTTGAAGTCCTCCGTAAGGAGAAACTTTACGCAAAATTCTCAAAATGCGCCTTTTGGCTCAGAGAGGTGCATTTTCTCGGCCACGTGATAAACTCGAAAGGTGTCTTGGTTGATCCATCGAAGATCGAGGCAGTAATGAAGTGGGTTTCCCCAAAAACTCCAACTGAAGTAAGGAGCTTTTTAGGCCTCGCTGGCTATTACAGGAGGTTTATATAAGACTTTTCAAAAATAGCGTTACCCTTAATGAAGTTGACGAGGAAGAAGGAGAGGTTTGTGTGGGGCAAAGATCAAGAAGAAGCCTTTCACGTGTTAAAAGAAAAGTTGTCTAGTTCTCCGGTATTAACACTCCCAGATGGAACGGAAGATTTGGTTGTCTATTCAGATGCTTCACATCAAGGTTTAGGGTGTGTTTTAATGCAAAGGGGAAAGGTTATCGCGTATGCATCAAGACAACTTAAACCGCATGAAGGAAACTACCCAACTCACGACTTAGAGTTGGCGGCAGTAGTTTTCGCCTTAAAGATCTGGAGGCATTATCTCTACGGTGCAAAATGTACAATCTACTCGGATCACAAAAGCCTCAAATATTTCTTCGAGAAGAAAGACTTAAACATGAGGCAACGGAGATGGTTAGAACTTATCAAAGATTACGATTGCGATATCCTTTACCACCCGGGAAAAGCGAATGTGGTGGCCGACGCGTTAAGCCGAAAAGAGTATCCACCTCCCATTCAAGTAAAGTCCATGAAGATGATTGTTACACCACGTTTACTTGATATGATACGAGATTCCCAAATAAAGTCACTTGGAGCGGAAGACCCAAAGAAAGAAAGAATGAAAGGTATAGCCGATAAATTGGAGGAAAATTCGATCGGGCTCAAAACAAGATTCGGTCGAATTTGGATACCACGGTTTTGCGAAGTCAAGACCCTCTACTCAAGGAAGCTCATAAGTCTCGATACTCAATCCACCCCGAGGCAACCAAGATGTACCGGGACTTGAAAACCAATTATTGGTGGCCGGGTATGAAACGCGATATTGTAAAGTATGTTTCGAAATGCTTAACATGCTCCCAAGTGAAAGTAGAACATCAAAAACCATACGGGGAGTTACAACCTCTGGAAATCCCGGTTTGGAAATGGGAGGAGATAACTATGGATCTGGTAACCAAGCTTCCTAGAACGAAAAAGGGCCATGATATAATATGGGTAATTGTAGATCGACTCACAAAAAGTGCCCACTTTTTACCTATTAGGGAAGCTTATTCTTCTGAAAGAATGGCAGAAGTTTATATGAATTAGATAATTTCCCGACACGGGGTGCTTGTGTCAATTGTCTCAGATCGGGATACGAGATTCACCTCTCGTTATTGGCAAAAGTTTCACGAAAGTATGGGCACGAAGCTACACATAAGCACAGCCTATCACCCTCAGACTGATGGTCAATCAGAACGAACCATCCAAACGCTTGTTGATATGTTAAGAGCTTGTGCCTTGGATTTTGCTGGGAATTGGGATGACCATCTACCACTAGCGGAATTTTCTTATAATAATAGCTATCATAGTGGCATTCAAATGGCCCCCTATGAGCTATTATACGGGAGGAAATGTAGAACTCCTGTGTGTTGGGGCGAAGTTGGACAGAGGGAACTTGCGCCAAGTGATTTAATAGCAATGATAAATGAAAAGGTTGATCTGATTAGAGCTCGACTGAAAGCAGCCCAGGATCGGCAAAAAGCCTATGCGGACAAGAGAGGGCGTCCTATCGAGTTTCAAGTCGGAGATTATGTCCTGCTGAAAGAATCTCCATGGAAAACTATAATTCGTTTCCGTAAACGGGGTAAGTTAGGCCCACGTTATATTGGACCGTTTAAGATCATAGCTCGAGTCGGGAAGGTTGCTTACCGCTTAGAATTGCCATCTACACTAGACGGAATCCACAATACCTTCCATGTATCGCAGTTAAGAAAATGTCTTGCAGACAAAACAGCATTAGTACCTCTCGACGACATCGAATTGGATGAGGGGTTAAATTATGTCGAAAGACCGATAGCCATTAAAGACGTTAAGGTAAAGAATCTTCGCAACAAGGCCGTTAGACAAGTGTTGGTACAATGGCAACACCGAAAGGGATCGAAACTTACATGGGAAGCGAAAGATGAAATGCGGAGACATTACCCTTTTCTCTTCGGTATGTAAATGTTTAAATTGTTATGTGTCCAGGTTTCGGGGACGAAACCTCTTTTAAGGGGGGTAGACTTGTAACACCCCAAAAATGGTTTACTATAAAAAAAATAAGTTAAAACACTAGATAAGTCATGGAAAGGGGCCTAATTAAAAATATGCAAACATTAGAAGGGCTAAATTTGGAAAATACTAAACTAGAAGTATTAGAAAATGGAAAACCCAAAACACAGACACTTGTGCGTGTCTGGGATCGATCGAACAGGAGGAGCAAGGTGAAAACCCTTGCTCTTGCTAATTCACTCAATTGATCAAGGAATTCAAGTCTAATCTGTTGCATGTCTCAAGTTTTTCGATTATCTATACATACATAGTGAAGTGGTAAGTTTAATTTTCTGAAAATATGATTTGTAGAATGAGGGGTTAAACCCAATCTCGATTTCTTGTATCAAATGTGGGAAATCTGAGTTAGAATTGCTTTCTAGAACAAGAATCATGTTTGATTTTAGGTTGCATGAGAGGTTGTAGTGAAAACCCACTTTGTGAAATTGTGTTATGATTAGGAAGATCATAATGATTATGATTGTATGTTATCTTGATATATGATTTTGTTTGTAATACTTGAATGCTAGATAAATTGATGTAGGAGGAAATAATTATGCAAATTAGAATAGATGTGAATGTTGGGTGATGATGAACTAGTAAGGATGTGCTTTAAAGACTTGTACCTTATACCTTAATTATGATGCCTACCAAGTGTTTGATGAAATGCTTAAGAGATGAATGTATGTGTAACATGGAAAATGGTAGAATGAAGTAGATAGACTAAATGAATGAATGAATGTTGTAATGTAGGCATGAAGGAAGAAGGTACGAGCACTAGGAAAACGGAAGGCACGCAAGACCGAGGTATGTTCCGTTGCATACGAAACCTTACTTAAATTTTGTTAATAATCATGAAAAACAACCCTTGTTATAACGATTATGGTGATTAGTAAGAAGATAGCAAATCCCTTGCGGATTTGGTTATGTTAACGAAGGTTATAGTAAGCTATGCAAGTCGACCGGTTCGAGTTGAACAAGTCGAGTAAGAATAAGGTACCATCCGTTTAGAATGGGTGGTCATGAATGCAATAACGAACGCATGAAGTTCAATTCGTTATACGGATAGAACGAAGGATTTATGTTGAAAGCAATTAACCCGATGTTACCGGGTCGTAAGTGGTATGCTTGAATCTCATTATGAGAGTATATGCCATACCCACTTAATTGGGTAATCGAATGCGTAAGAGAAATGAGAGTACATAAACGAATGGAATTATAATGATGGTATTGTAAGTGAAACAATTATTATGATTAACTTTTTAAAGCTTTGTTGTGAGTGTAGGTAAATCCTCATCTTAGGCAACTTGGAGAATTGGAGCGAGCACGTGTTCATGATATGTCATACCAATCGCTTCCGCTAGTTTGCATTAATGTTTTGTGTCAAATACTTGTTCATTTTGTATAACCTTGTTAGTAGTCATACTTTTCAAAACTTGAAGTTATGGGTCTTAGTCGTGTTTAGTCGAATGGTTCTTAGACATTATCTTTTGGATATTGTACAAAACAGGGATACACTCGTTTTACGGACGGGTCATGCCCAATTTTTGTTTTAAATATGTACTAGTGTTGTTAGAATTAAAGTCTTTAAATTAGTAAAGTTGGAATGTTTTAGAAAGTTATACTTGAGATCGCCCTTGTATGTTATTTTATAAAGACGAAAAAGCGGTTCTTACAGTTTCCTTTTATTTACACGTTATTTGACTTCCATTAGACACATTTTCGCATACATGAGACACATATCAATAGTTACCTTATTTAAATCTCACGCAACTCGATTACCATCATACATAGCACACAAATCATCTAGTACATGACACACTAATTCTCTACTCTAACATTTGTGTCCAAAAGCCGATCCATTACATTCATACACTGTTGACTTTCAAAAGTCAACGATCTAACTTACATGTATACCTTCAAATTGTTATTCTTAAAAAGGTAGACCATAGTAATAACATCGTGTGCATTTCATACTCATGTGGTGACGCACATACCGAACGGTCACCTAGTTATATCCACATATAATCACATAGTAAATCCTACATATGCGAATTCTTCATGATCCTACCAATTGACCAACACATTCTAAATTAACCCATTTACATAACTCCTCCTTCTTTACTCGCTAGTGAGTTCACATGCTTAATATTTAGTACATGATTATTTACTAGTGATCAAACACCTAATCCCACATACGGTGTGCATCACACCCTCAAAGCAAGTAGTACAACTTTCTAATGCAAGTATCTTACCGTATCATCTTATCACACTAATTTCCCACTTGTAATCCATCTAAAACACATTCCTTTTGCAAACCTATTATCTATTACATCATTATCACATTCTACATATAATTATCCATTGCTAGCATACAAATTTCACTTATCATTTTCACCTAAGCATTTTATCGAACACTTGGCGCGCGTACTAGTTTTTAAACATAATGCACAGGTAACCTTCATACTTTTCTTCCTAGTTCTTGTTTTCAATCATCCAAAATACAAATAACAATTCAATTTCATACCATGTTCAATATAACTAACAATTTGGTCACATACAACATAACATATCAAGAATCAAACAAAGGTTGGACATGGGTGATATACCCATGTCGCCATTTCCATCATCCATGGTGGGTTTCACCTCCAAACACCTAATTGAACAAAATCATGCATAACACATGTTTCGTTTGACGATTCTAGCACATAATAACGCTTAATTTCATACTAATTCGTGAATTGATAGAAAACCCTCTTCTTACAAAATCACCAAATCAGAATTTACAACTTACCAAGTGGTTTATAGAGCCGAGTTATCGAGAATCCTTGTTCATGCAGTAGATTTGGTCTGAAAACTCCTTTCAATTTGATGGTTTCTTGAGGGGTAGGGTTTTCACCCCTTTTTCCTTCTCCTGATCGAAGTCACTCACACACACACACCTTGTGTGTGTGATATTTTGTTTTAATAATTTAAGTTTCCATTTTGGCACCCTAAGTCCCTCAAGTTTAACATACCATCACAATTGCCACAAAGTTCATTCTTTTACTTATTTATTAGACAATTAACTAGGCTTAATAACTAAGTTATTGTACTTCATCTAATTACACAAGGTAACCTACTAACGAATTAAATAATTCGAGTTTTGGGGTGTTACAGATAAGCATTAAAATCTCTGATTATGAAGTTGGCTTCATTTTCACCATTCTTTGGGTTATTCTTGATGTTGTCGTAGCAACCATTTAAGGCCGTGACATTTGTATGTATTCCATGCTGCTTTGATGAGAAACTAGCATTCTTCTTGTAGAACTCTTGATTCAACATTTCGTGATAACGATCAATTATTCGTTCCCAAAATTTGTTTTTGTTTTGATTAGAAACTATTTAAAAAAACGACATATTGGAAAAATAAATATAACACAAAAACCAAAAAAAAAAAAAAATTCTTTAAAAATTAAAATAAAACTACCAATCATTGAGTCCTTAGACACGTATATCCAAGCTTTGGTTAAAACTACTTCTTTCTCGTTTGTCCATTTTACTACAACTGCCACTGCTTTAGGACTTCTCCGCCTCGATTTTCTTTTTGTGGCTTCTCTTCTTAACCTTTCGAGGCAACAGTTCACTAAGATCTTGCGGTTGGGTTTTCGGCACGAAGTCGAGTGTAGGGTCTGTTGGGGATATAGGAACGAGTTGTTAGTGAGGGATGTTTGGTAGGGGAATTTGAGATGGGGATATCGGAAAGGGTTGTTGTTGGAAGTTGTCAAAATTAAGGAAGTCATGGATAAAACATGTCGGTTATAATAGATGCCTACACCGCTAAGTCAGGTAAATTAATCGGAATTTGTATATTACGATTTTGTGGTAGACTAGGATTTGGGGTTTTGTGTTAGCCATATAGGTTGTTTGGGTCAAAAGAACGGTTGTGTGGATGCATTTTCTTTATAAAAGTTGAAGAAATTTTATAACGTTTTGAGTATAGAAGAGATTTATGAAAAATGGGGAAAAGGAGGATTAATATTGACGACGGGCCAATCGGTTGCCTAACGTGACCCGTCTTGGGCTTCAATTATGCAGGCCCAACTATTAAGGCCCAAAGTCAAGACTTGTTTCTTAAAGAGTCTTGTATATACAAAAGGAGCGGGAAACAAGTGAGAGGGAATCCAAGAGTACTGTGGGACATTAAATGCTTGACAGATGAGAAGAAAGGAGTCACCGAAAACACCTTAAATGAAGCCAACGATCTCACCGCTGTCTGAGTCCCCCAATGACCACCAGTTACCGCTAGATCGTCTCGGTAACATCCTTCAAGAAAGATAAGTTATCTCCATTATATATGAGAGGTAAAACCATGATCCTTAACGACCAAGGTAACCCTCACTAAATGCAAAATACTCTCATTTATTCCGACAAGGATACTCCCATATTTAATATAAACATAAACACACTTTATCCATACCACAGAGGATATTCCGGCGGTCATCATCGTCAGAATAAGCTTCTCATTTGATTCCAGCAAGTTTACTTATCCTTACGCCGGAGCTTGGTCACGGATCCCCCCCCCCCCCCGGGGGCCCTCCGCGACGAGGCTAACGGTTTCCTTTTTTGTAGAAAACTGAAGCTGGCCATTGCAACGTCAGCGAAGACCCTTTGAACGTCATCCAATAATTTGGGGATTCGACAATTATATAGGTAAATAAGTAAATCTTATTATATAGATAAAAATATCTTTTTTTAATTTATAACCGTTCAACGGCTCCAAAACCGTCAATTGATCAAAAAGCTCCACCTTCATCACCTTTCCCCTAACGTCCGTCGAAAATTCCAAGCCCCTATGGGCACACACCGGACCACACCAACATAGGGGTAGTGTTGGCAGCATGGAGGGTATCACCTCCCCTTTTCACGCCCCACCCTGGGCAGTCATAGAGAGGGTGAGGGGGAGGTAGATTAGGCTTTGTGTTTGTATCTTATATGTTCAAAAGCTTTTAAGTTTTAACTGAACCAGGACCAGAGATGCATCGATATATAATCGCTTAGAAAGTAGTTTTATGTAAAAACATGACCGTTAGAAAGCAACTGTGGTAAAACCAAATCATCCGTATTAAATTCAAGAAAATTTTTGGTTGGGTTTATATTATTAATTGTGTAGCCATTGTGTTTTACCTTGTGAGATAGATTTGGAACTCATATTAGGGTAAAGTTTTGAGAGGTTACACGTTTTAAGCATGTGCTCTTCATAAGAAATTCAAAAGAGTTTATGGTTTATGGTTTACTGACGTGCTTGTCGTGGTACACGCAATCAAATTTAATCCAAATAACAACTATAGACAGTGGTAAATGGGTATCGAACTCAGGGAGTATGTGGAAAGTGTGTTGTTTTTATAGCCTTGCGATTAAACTACAATTAACCTAATTTGCAGAAAATAAAGATCGATGATTTGGATTGTTGTTTTAGAAAACTAAATTAATAACTAATTGCAAATCAAAAGTTGGTTGTAAAACAGATTAGGAGAAGACAATGACCATCTTAGGATTCAGTTTCTTTAAACAATTGTGTGAAATTTCAACTAGAAAGAGTTACATAGACATAACTCGTGCATAAATAATTGAAGTGATAAAAGGGAACAAAGTACTCGGATTATATAAACGCGAGGTTGTTTCCCGATGATCAATTAATCAATAACCAACCCTAACCCTTCCCGTGATATCTCGATTGCCAACGGCACCAAGAACGTACGATTGAGACTAGAAATTGCACTATCGATTAACAAGCTACAAACAATTATGCATACACCATGATATTCAAGCAATGCAAGTTATCATTCTGGAAATTCAGAAATAAACACACAAAAGTTCAAGGGAAACCTTCACCTAAGATGATCACCGAAATTTTTAGCCACACATAGCTTGGTGAATCATCATAGCAATCAATTCAATGTTCATACAAATCGAAATCACAAACCGAATGTTAGCAAATGTTCCAAACCAAGCAAGGATAGCCAAAATCGCCCCTAGTGTCTCCAATAACCGACCAATGATGAGAATAGGTGAAAAGACATCATAAAACTGCATAAATGATGGCAGTTACAAAGTTGTTCGCTGACTCCACCGTAACTTACGGCTCCACCGTAAGTTACGGTGCACATATTAATGTTACGGTGGCTGTTGACTGAGTTACGGTGAGTATATATCATGTAATTTATATTGGTGGCCCCCAACATCACGTGGCTTGATGTCTGCTGCCCACTATGGTGATGTGTTTTATCAAAACCGAAATCCTCAGTCCACCTTCTTTGCCGTCAAAGCCCATGTGCGGCCCAAGAACTCGTCCACCAGCCCCAATATTGTGATGATGGTTTTTTTAAATAATGATCCTCCACATGACTTGTTTGCAACTTTAATGTTCCCCATAAAAACTCATGCCTTACAAGTCTGCCAACAACTGCACACACCACCGCCAATTCCTCCAAGTCTGCACGTGATGATTATTTAATGAATCCTCCTTGCATGGGCCATCCATTAGGGCTGCCAAGTGATGATGATATGTGTTGTTTTAAAATTAATTATAATCTTTCCACCTCATGTCAATGTATACCAAATTCTTTTCAATAGTCTGCATGTTTGACTTTAGGGTTTTTAATTTATTTCTTGTAATTCCATCCCACATCCACATGCAAATCGATGTTGTTGTATGTTGATGATGTGTCATGTTGTTTACATGGGCCTCCAATATTATTCAATGGCTGTGCACAGCATGTGACCTTTTCTTTTTAATCCTCACCTACATAAATACATGCGATGCCATCATAGACCAACCGTAGCCTACGGTTCCAATTTAACCGAATTAAGCGATTTACCGGTAAAACACACGAACTCTCGTAGTTATCACATTCACGATACATAACCGTGTAAAATATGGGATATGCACGTATTTAGCTCATTTAAGGGTTGTCCTACGGACCACCCGTCACATCCCCACACTTACCCGTTGCTTGTCCCAAGCAACCAATTCAAAAACTATTTCAAAACCACAAGCGATCAAGATGCAAACCAAGCTAAAATGTATCGTCATTTTACTAACCTTCAATCATACCACAAGACACACCCCTCACAAAAACTCTCGGTGACAAGAAATAGTAGCACATTGCACATAATGCTAATCCACTCAATGCGTATGTATGTTTGTGCGACAATAAGCTTGTATAAAAATTAAGTCTCCTCCTATTGAATATTTAGCATGCTTATGAATCAAAAGGACTTACGGGTTGTAACGGGCTAGGTGCAAAGGTAGGAAAATTGTGGAATATATATGCGAGAGCTAATTGATTTGACCCGGTTTTTTATTTCTACTACTACGAAGCAAACACCAAATATATATACAAAGCTTCATGACCTTCTCAACTCTATTGCAACTAAATACTTCTTTTTGTATTTTTCATATTTTTCTCTTTTTTTTTTTTTTTTTTTTTCATAACACATCAAACTCAACAATATATACAAGAACATCAATACTACATACTAAATCTCCTAAACCGGGTCATCTCAAAAGGTAAAATTTTTGTAGGAAGTAGGCTCGGGTCTCAATCGAATGGTCTAAGGCTCAACATGGCTTTCTAAGGACCAAACCCCCACCCCTCACAATACCAAGCTCATATATGTAAAGTATGAGGTCCAACCCACCAATCCCGCACTCTCACACATCTAGACGAGGCTACCTAAAAGTCCCCTATCATTTTCACAATCATGCTAACTCTAAGATTTAACAAGAATTCGTACACAAGTTCTATTAACACAATACACACACCGCCACTCAAAAGAAATATCTATAATAATCATATGTGGCTCAAACACTCACCAAGAAATGACTAGGAATGGGTATCGGTGTGTCAAGTGGAAAATTTTGATAATTTTCGCTTGGCATCACAAAATTTTTTAAAATTCTCAAAAAAATTCCCCTCATCCCCACACTTGGGATACATTGTCCCAATGTATGGTTTTGAGGGAAAGATCGCTTCTAACCAAAAAAATTAGCTTTCGCTAATACTCTCAAATCCCAAATTTCTTTTATATATATATATATATATATATATATATATATATTTTTAACAACTAATACCAATATTTTAATACTAAAGAACATAACAAGACTAAGGAAATAGTACATTGACCTGGTGAAGTTTGACACAACAGATGTTGTAGATAATCCGACTTCCTATCATCACCTTCACACAACTCTCCGCACATCTTCCCCACACTTATCTAAAAACACCTTGGGTTGCCTCCCAAGCAGCGCTAAAGTTTAGGTCTTCAGCCCGACCGTACCTGATATGTCTCAAGGTGGTCTCAATGCACATTTACCTTTTTCGTTGCTGATGTAAGCATGGTGTTTGATTCTTCTATTGTGTGTGTGCTTTGTCACGTCCCATCTTTCTTTGCAAAATTCTTTAAATCCACATTTTCCTTCCGAATTTCCAACAAATGCTCGGTAGTTTACTCTCCACTTCACTACTTCGTTTTCTGTGCCCAACAAATCCAAACTCTCCCATAAACATAACTTATGAATGAAATCTCCCACATCATGAAGTGCCACCTTCCTAGTTTCTAAACATGCATCCTTAACACTCTTGGTTTCCATAACCACCACAGCCGGAGAGTTGTAATCAACTTTGATTGGTTCATCAAGTAAAAGGCCCTCAACTTTGCTCTCCATAGGTGGTTCCTCCACAATAATTTCAATTGTATATTCCTCATTTGGCCCTAATAATTCAGTTTCAAGTTCGGGAGGACTCACAACCTTTTCTTCTACATCACCCATAGGTGTCATTTGTTCAATCTGCACATATATCCAGTGTTGTTTTGCTTGACGTTTTTCCAATATCGACGTCCCTGGCCTCATCTCTTTCACCTCTTTGGGTAACAAATCATATTTCCATTCCAAAAGTTCTACTCGTTCTTCCATTGACAAATGAGGTTTTGTTAATTCTTTTTCAACATGAACCATGTGTCTCTTTCTCATCATCTCGTCAAGACTTTCAGATTTATGTGACTGATAGTGCAAAGTAGGTTGTTGAGTTACACATTTATAACCATACTGATCAAATGTATACTGAGCATGATAATAATCTTGATCGTACATCTGAGGGCCTTCATATGAAAGTTGGGAATATTCATCATAATAATCACCGTAATCGTACTCCTCTTGGTAACTCATTTCCGGATCAAATGCCAAAGGTGATAGCTTGTGAGAGCTTCTAGTACGCATGCACCTTTCAATACCTGCACACTAACACACCCAGCATAAACCCGAAAATAACAAAGCAAAACTAACAAACTGACACACGTTGCGCACTACTCCCCGGCAACGGCGCCAAAATTTGACGTGCTTGTCGTGGTACACGCAATCAAATTTAATCCAAATAACAACTATAGACAGTGGTAAATGGGTATCGAACTCAGGGAGTATGTGGAAAGTGTGTTGTTTTTATAGCCTTGCGATTAAACTACAATTAACCTAATTTGCAGAAAATAAAGATCGATGATTTGGATTGTTGTTTTAGAAAACTAAATTAATAACTAATTGCAAATCAAAAGTTGGTTGTAAAACAGATTAGGAGAAGACAATGACCATCTTAGGATTCAGTTTCTTTAAACAATTGTGTGAAATTTCAACTAGAAAGAGTTACATAGACATAACTCGTGCATAAATAATTGAAGTGATAAAAGGGAACAAAGTACTCGGATTATATAAACGCGAGGTTGTTTCCCGATGATCAATTAATCAATAACCAACCCTAACCCTTCCCGTGATATCTCGATTGCCAACGGCACCAAGAACGTACGATTGAGACTAGAAATTGCACTTTCGATTAACAAGCTACAAACAATTATGCATACACCATGATATTCAAGCAATGCAAGTTATCATTCTAGAAATTCAGAAATAAACACACAAAAGTTCAAGAGAAACCTTCACCTAAGATGATCACCGAAAGTTTTAGCCACACATAGCTTGGTGAATCATCATAGCAATCAATTCAATGTTCATACAAATCGAAATCACAAACCGAATGTTAGCAAATGTTCCAAACCAAGCAAGGATAGCCAAAATCGCCCCTAGTGTCTCCAATAACCGACCAATGATGAGAATAGGTGAAAAGACATCATAAAACTGCATAAATGATGGCAGTTACAAAGTTGTTCGCTGACTCCATCGTAACTTACGGCTCCACCGTAAGTTACGGTGCACATATTAATGTTACGGTGGCTGTTGACTGAGTTACGGTGAGTATATATCATGTAATTTATATTGGTGGCCCCCAACATCACATGGCTTGATGTCTGCTGCCCACTATGGTGATGTGTTTTATCAAAACCGAAATCCTCAGTCCACCTTCTTTGCCGTCAAAGCCCATGTGCGGCCCAAGAACTCGTCCACCAGCCCCAATATTGTGATGATGGTTTTTTTAAATAATGATCCTCCACATGACTTGTTTGCAACTTTAATGTTCCCCATAAAAACTCATGCCTTACAAGTCTGCCAACAACTGCACACACCACCGCCAATTCCTCCAAGTCTGCACGTGATGATTATTTAATGAATCCTCCTTGCATGGGCCATCCATTAGGGCTGCCAAGTGATGATGATATGTGTTGTTTTAAAATTAATTATAATCTTTCCACCTCATGTCAATGTATACCAAATTCTTTTCAATAGTCTGCATGTTTGATTTTAGGGTTTTTAATTTATTTCTTGTAATTCCATCCCACATCCACATGCAAATCGATGTTGTTGTATGTTGATGATGTGTCATGTTGTTTACATGGGCCTCCAATATTATTCAATGGCTGTGCACAGCATGTGACCTTTTCTTTTTAATCCTCACCTACATAAATACATGCGATGCCATCATAGACCAACCGTAGCCTACGGTTCCAATTTAACCGAATTAAGCGATTTACCTGTAAAACACACGAACTCTCGTAGTTATCACATTCACGATACATAACCGTGTAAAATATGGGATATGCACGTATTTAGCTCATTTAAGGGTTGTCCTACGGACCACCCGTCATTTACCAGGTTAACTAAGTTGGAATATATGTCACAAATGTGATTATTGATCATGTATAGTAATCTTTAACCTGAGATTAGAAGCACTTTTCAACTAAAATATATAACTCATATTTCTTCTAGCTTATTCAAATTGTAAATAAATATTGTACCAAACCCACTACTTGATAGTTGAATCACACAAGAAGATTAATACTTTTAAAGTTGAAAAATCTACCGCTTAATGTTTTTTATATGTTTGGATAAAAAGGTAATCAGATATGTTTGGATAAAAAGGTCATCAGATTACACCAAATTATGTTATGAAAGGTAGATGTGTATTTTAAGATTTTAAATTATTGGTGATATTGTGCAGTCTTTTAAATCGATTTTTTTAACGGCAAAATTGGATCACTGACGAACCACTAGAGTATCATCGTACCACCAGCGGAACCACCCGATCATATTTTTAGAGTATAATCGTGTCACCAACAGAACCACCAGAACATATTCATCTCCACTAGGCAAAATATCTATACACTAATTCAGGAGGAAACCCAATAAATATGGGAAAACCCACTTGTCGGAATCAAACCCAGGACCTATTGGTCACAAAGTCTTATCTTATCACAAGATGTCACTAGGCCATAAAGTCACTCCGATTATAAAATCTCTTTAGATCTTCTTCTCGTAAATATTTTTGGAGTGAACACAATATAAAAATAACCACTCCGATTATAAAATCCCTTTAAATCTTCTTATCGTAAATATCTTTGGTGTGAACACAATATAAAAATAAAAAGCTTGTAAATATCATTGACTTATTTTCCTTTAAGAGATGTAAATCTTTGACCTAGTCAAAATATTTGTCCTGTATTTATCTTTCCATGGTTGAAAACCCTAAAGTACAAAACAATTATTATGACAAGCTAAGCTCACAACATACATGGAGTGTTACTCTTTTTGCAACTATGGTTGTGTTAAGCCTCTAAAACGTTACATCTTCGAGTTTTACTGCTATGGGATTTGTTTTGGGCTTCCATTTTTAGCATTATTATTATTATTATTATTTTATTTTTTTTTGCCAAGAACAGGGAAAAAGGGATTAGGGTGGGGGTAATTTTCCTTTATAATGATTCAAATTTTATGTAGATAGAAATGAGTAATTAAAAATAAAAAAACTGGTGATGAGATGTCGATCTTTTGTATGTTTTATGTTTCCTTAATCGATGAGTTTTGATGGTTTTTAAATTTTAACTAGTATTAAACACCCTCGCGTTGCGGCGGGGGTGAGCACTAATGCCACACTACTGTCAGCGACCACCGACACTGAAGTTACGGTGTTAATGCGAAGATATTAAACCGAAACATAAGACATAGAATAAAATAACTAAGTTGATCTAGGACTTGCGCGTTACAATGAACCCGCGTCTATTTTTCCCGTTTGACAGGTTTATCGTAATCTATATATAATATATATCATTACCACTATACAAACCATAATGCATACATTACAACAACCATTGTATCAACAACCATTGATGGTGGTGACCGGAGGAGATGGAGGTGGTCGGAGATGATGGTGGTGACTGGAGGATTATTACTGGCCAATTAGTGAAACTTGGGATTATTGGTGGCCAAAATATTTCAAGTTTTAAACACGTCAGCTGCCACGTCACTTGCCACGTCACTTTTAACTAACCCAGTTAGACAATGATCATTGGTGGCCAAAATCATACAAGTTGGGATTGTTACAGGGAATTTTTGAAGTTGGGATTATTAGTGGCCAACGGGTGAAACTTTGGATTATTAAAATCCAATACCCCATTAGATTATTATAAATTATAAATAATAATAATTTACAAATAAAACAACACAACTTTGAATGGATCAAACCGATTGAATATGGTAAGATAATGAAACAATTATTTGATTAGGGTACAACCACTTAAGCGCAATTTACAACCATACATGCATACAAAACATATTGAATTTGGTAAGGTAATGAAACCATTATTATTTGATTAAGGTAGAACCACTTAAGCACAACTTACAACCTATATTTGATTAAGGTACAAGCATTTAAGCACAACTTACAACAAAACATGCACACAAATATTTCAAATTAATTAAGGTCATTGGCGCAGCATAGTGGGGGCGGGAGGGGGCGGCCGACCCCCCGAACTTTTCGCTCAGTAGTGGAGAGTATGTAGCTTCCGTATAGAATTTTTTAGGTATCTACGTTTTCAACCCCCCGATTTATAGAAATTTTTGGGCATATACGTTTTCAACCCCCCGGTCGGAAATCTCAAGCTTCGCCACTGATTAAGTTACAAGTATTTAAACACAACTTACAACAAAACATGCACACAAATGTTTTAAATTAATAGTATATAAATTGTTTTTCTGAGGTAACAATTAATGTGTTTTCGGGTTCCTTACTAAAATAAATATTATGGTTTGTACATATGCCGAAGATTAATAAGTAATAAAAACTTATACAAACAATAAAGGGTTAACTTTGTACAATAGTAAACAAGTTTCAAGAGTGTTCTAATTAGGTCACTCGTAATTTTTTTTGTTCCAATTAGATCATTCAAGTTTCATTTGATGTTTCAATCCTAGATATTTTACCTAAATAGAAGGTCATCCATCCTAAATAGCATTTATTTAGGTTTTTTATTTAACAAAATTGTTGACATGGCACATAAATGCCAAATGGGTTAGAAAAAAAATGCGAAATAGATTTAAAATTTTTTAAAATATTGTAGAAAAGTTATAAAAAATGCGAAAAAATTAAAAAATGTGATTTTTTTTTTCAAAATCTCTAAAAAGTTATCAAAATTTTTATAAAATCGTGAAAAATAGTTAGATGTCAGTAAATTTTTAATGAAAGAAAGTACTAATTACTCATACACCAAAAGCATTTAAATTAGAGTCATAAAAGAAGACAAACAACTAACCATAAATAAATGCCATGTAGGACTATGACCTGCCATTCAGGTAAAATATCTAGTATTAGAACACCAAAATAAAGTAGAATGATCTAATTAGAACAATAAATTTTATTAGTGACCTAATTGGAACACTCCTAAAACTTCATTACTATTCTGTGGCATATTCCCAACAACAAAACCGGAATGTTTAGAAATAAGATTGAAAAGCACTTCGTGTTTACCTTTTAACTTTTAATCATGAAGTTTTGCATCTTTGAGATATTCTCAATCTTTCATTAATAAATATTATATATGGATCATGAAACTATATAACAAGTAAATAAATAATAAAAAGGCATAGGTAAGGATTTATAGATATGTAATAGGATTCCAAAGTCGTCCATTCTTATTTTACACATATTAATTGCATGTTTCTTTTAGAAAGAAGTCATGCCAATTATTACATATATAAGTAGTACATGATGCTTGCTTGATGAAACATCCTTCTCATACACGAAGAATATTCCTCTTATCATTAGTTTTGAGTTTGCTTGTAAGCAGTTGCCTCTGCAACCGAGGAGCAACCGTATGCCTTTCTGCAAGGCTTCTCACCAGCATCATACCTTCCACTGCCACTGCAACCGGGTCCCTTTCCGCAATGCCTCCCACCACTGATGGATCCTCCACGTCCACCGCCGTTGTTGTATCCCCCACGGCCGTCAACCTCACCTGCATCATTCCATGTTAATTACTCATAACTTGCATGGTTTTTATTTTTCTAGTGATAAGAACACACTAAAACGAATAAACGAACTTACAACAATTATGTAACGAGTTAGAATAACTAATCATTATCAGATATCTGGAAATATTTCATGTGCTTTTAACAGCAAAAGAATTCATTGAAAAGCACTGTTGGTTCAGGTCCCTCAAACCTCACACTCAATACTCACGTATATATGTATGTATGAACTCGAAGAAACTTGCTACTGTATATGGGTGAAAAATGGGTTATTCAATATTCACAGAAACATGGGTTTAAATAGCCTTTACAAAACGAACGTGGGAATAAAAAAACAATATAAACTAATCTTTATCCTAAAGAATCGGACTTCTAAACAACGTGCATTGAACGACCCACGTACTCCTTTTCTTTTGCATCACACCACTTAATTCAGTCAACAATCTACCGGTTTTAGCTCCTTATTTGACCCGTAACCCTGCCAAACCCGCGACCCGACTTGATGCTTGACTCCATGACCCGCGTGACCCGATAACGTGTCGACCCGTGACCCGTAACATCAAGATTAATTCCAACATTCACCCCTTAATCTTGATGTCGGTCCTTTCTATTTCTTGCTACACGAACCACGCGGGTTCGGTCCTTCTCTTTCTCTTTCTAATATGAACCTTTCGGTTCACGACTCGGTCTATTGTGAACTCTTACGGTCTTTGTTCACAAACTCTCGGTCTCTTTGATGTAAGCTTCCGGTCTCTGGCTCACACCTACGGTCTCAATCTTTCTCTCCGGCTTCTCGATCTTTAATCGGGAATCAATCTCCGGCCACGGTCTTCTTCTCGGTCTCCGGCGACGGTCTTCTTTTACCGGTTATCGGTCTTCTCAGGTGCACCCCCGTCTAAGTCACCTGAATCGGTCTATCTTCGCCGGTTCTACTCCTACGCGGTTTTTCTTTCTCGGTCTGAAGTGAACCTCTTCGGTCTTGGTCCACACTTTCGGTCTTTAACTTTCAAGCCGCCGGTCCATTGCAGCTTGTCGGTCTTCTTTTTCTCCCACCGGAATTTACTTTCCGGCAGCGGTCTTTCAAGCCGTTCGGTCTTTTACGGCTCCAGCCTTTTCACCGGTTCAAATTTCTCGGTGACGGTCTCGGTCTCGGTCTTCTTTCTAACTTTCATTCGGTCACCACAGCAGCACCCGTTCTTCTTCTCCATTTAATCTTGTAATCTTGATCTATTTCAGCCGTTGATTCTTCACCGGTCGGTCCCTACTGCTGCGTTTTGCCCTGCAGCGAAAAGGGTTGCTCTCGTTCTCGCCACCGACTCTCAAAACCGCCCTCCAATCTCACCTTGCTCTGATACCAAATGTTGGTTCAGGTCCCTCAAACCTCACACTCAATACTCACGTATATATGTATGTATGAACTCGAAGAAACTTGCTACTGTATATGGGTGAAAAATGGGTTATTCAATATTCACAGAAACATGGCTTTAAATAGCCTTTACAAAACGAACGTGGGAATAAAAAAAACAATATAAACTAATCTTTATCCTAAAGAATCGGACTTCTAAACAACGTGCATTGAACGACCCACATACTCCTTTTCTTTTGCATCACACCACTTAATTCAGTCAACAATCTACCGGTTTTAGCTCCTTATTTGACCCGTAACCCGGCCAAACCCGCGACCCGACTTGATGCTTGACTCCATGACCCGCGTGACCCGATAACGTGTCGACCCGTGACCCGTAACATCAAGATTAATTCCAACAAGCACTTAGAAACATTACTAGGAAAAATGTCAAAAAAAAATTCATTGAAAAGCACATACTAGTACAACAGTATAGAGGTTAATTGTATACAACAAAACCTTTGAGATGGTAATTAATCTTTTTAACAGTAAAATTAAGAAGAAATAATCAATTTGTTCACATTTTTTGAGATCTTCTAATTTTAGATTTAATTTCGCACAAAATCGATAAGTGTTGTTACCGTCATGGTTGGAGGCTAAGGTTCTGTTTGTTTTTTGGCCAGAAGTACTTCTGGCCACTTATGTCTGCGCCGCGCAGACGCGGGCAGACGTTTGGATGCTGCAGATTGTTTGTTTTCTCGCAGACCTTTCATTAAAAAAGGTCTGCGAGACCTCTTCACCACACAGACATGTTCCCATGTCTTCACCACACAGACACAAACCTCTTCTTGGCTCTTCTTCCACACCTCCACCCCCACATCCTGCCACCACCTCCACCACCACATCTCCGCCACCACCGCCACCCCACGTTCACCCATCTCCTCCACCCGACACCCCCAATCACCTCCACCATCAAAATCGCCGTCATCATCTGTTATCATCATCATCATCATCATCGAACATCATCATCTGTTTCAGAAATCGCCCCCAAATCGATCATCAAAATCGAACATCATCATCTGTTTCAAAAATCGAACATCATCAAAATCGAACAGCATCATCTGTTTCAGAAATCGAACATCAAAATCGCCCCCAAATCGATCGGTTTCAGAAACCCCCAAATCGATCATCAACATCTTCATCAACATCTTCATCGATCATCATCTGTGTCAGAAACCCCCAAATCGATCGGTGAAATTAGGGTTTCAAAAACCCCTCGTACTCTCTCTCTCTCTCTCTGTTTCAGAAACCGGGTGGGTGGTTGTGGTTGAACGACGGGGGTTGAACGGGTGGTTGTGGTTGAACGACGGTGGTTGCGGTGGTGTGATGGCGGAGGTGGTGCGGTGGTGGTGCTATCTTGTAGAGAGAGAGAGAGAGTAGAGAGAGAGAGAGTTGAGGCAGTGTGTGTTTTGTGTGTGTGTGTGTGTGTGAAAAGTGTTTTTGTATAAGAAAAAAAAAACAAACCCTCTTCTCCTTGCAGTCTGCAGACATTTGGTCCACCTCTTCTCCTGCAGATGCCTGCAGATGTGGTCCGCAGACTGCAGACATTTTCCTACAGAAAAAACAAACATCACCTAAGTCTTCAGCAGCAACGACTTCTGAGGTAATGAGAAGAACGAGGGCAAAAGCGAGGGCAAGAAGAAGAAATGTCTTTGAAGCCATTTTCACTATCAAGGCTAAGATGAGGAAACTAGTGTGTTAGTGGTCTCTATTTATAGAAGGATCTTATGCATGAGGATGAATATTAGAATTATTGATATGCTCCGTGCATGGTGGGTGGGTGGTTAGGCTCTCGGCCCCGATATATATCATTTTCTTTGACAATTAGCAACACATTCATGTCTTGTAGTGCCTCAAAATCCTGATATATGATATAGGACGATATTCTTTAATACCCTATTGTGACGCTCACATACAGACGTGTAACAGTACTGGGCCACAAGTGGTTAAAAATGATATATGCTCTATACTTAAAAGGTCATCAGGTTCTTAAATCTGATCCGACCGGTCTAACCAGTTGACTGTTAAGGAGGCCGGTTCGACCTTCGATAGTGCAAACATTGATTTAATTACATGGAAGGTGGTTTCTATTTGATAATTCCTTTGTAAATAAAATTACTATTCAATGTACAAATCAACAAAAGTCTCTATACCAATAGGAAAACGTCACATATCTAATCAATTAACTTTAGCTAAAGGGTAAAATAGTAAAATTCGGTGAAGAGCAGCTTAATGTCATCGTTGTCATACTCGGTAGAAAACAGGTCAATAAGAGTTGAACGTCATATGGCATAAGATGATGAATGATATGAGACCTTCAATGTGCAAAAGCAAAAAAAAAAAAAAAAAAGTTTGTCAATCAACAGTCAACATGAGACTAGGATTTGTGAACTAGAAAGTAGATATAGGTAGATATGGCTCTGGGCTGGGTTTTTAGAGAGTGACTAACCCCATTTTTTTAACTTGGATATTAAACATACATTTTATATTAAGAAAAATAAGAGTATTGTTAGATTTTATATATTCTATTTTCTAGTTTTTTAAGGGTAACTTACTTTTTAAGTCCCTATCTTTTAGGGTTTCAATTACTTGAGTTAAAAATCAAAATGTTTAACGTCCTGAGTCTCTGTAGCCACTTTTCTTAACCATTTGAGTTCAAATTTCTAACACAGTTAGAATTCTGTTGTTAAGTTTTGTTAAATGACCAAATTACCCCTATAATTAAAAAATAACAAAACTAATTTATTTAGATTTCTCTCCCTCTCTCTTATACATCTCTCTATTCTTATCTCTATCTCTCTCAAAGAATCAGATCTGCTTCAATGGCCATACTGCACAAATTTAAAATGTTAGCTACACAATGCGACGTCGGAGAAAGTCCCACTCGTAGCCCCTCCACTAGCCCCGTTCTCAACATCCGCCGACGGTTGCCTCCAACTGACAAGTTCGTAGATCAGAGAGGAAGCGATGTTGATTCGTCATCGGAGGATGAGAAAGATAACGGTTCGAGGAGAAAGTTAAAGGACTTGTTCGTGACGTCATCGTGTTCGTACGTCTTCATCAACGCCGGTTGAGGAGATAGGAGGTCACGGAAGAGATGAGGCGAACCAGTTGAGCGGTTATGATTGCGATCTGATTTTCCGGCGCGGTGGGGGTGGTGCGGTGGTGGGGAGGCTTGTGATAATGGTGAAGGTGATCTCAGACTACATGATTTGTTTGATTTTTAAGTTAGAATCTGGGTAATTTTTGGTTTTATCTACTGGACAACTTGGGGATGATGGCAGTGTAGTGGTGGGGATGATGGTTGAAGCCGTCGGGGATGGTGGTTGTTGGGGTTTTGAGAGGATGGTGGTGTTGGTGGTTGTTCAGAGGTGGCGACAGTTGGATGGTGTGTTGGGGTTTCAGTGGGATGGTGGTGTTGGTGGCAGTGGGATGGTGGTGGTGGGGATGATGCGGTGGTGGTGGTGTGGTGGTGGTGGTGGTGGAGGGTGGTGGTAGGATGTCTAGAGAGAGAGGGTGTGTGCAGTTTGTGAAATTGATTTTATATATTAAAATTATTATGCATCAAAGACTTGTTCATTATACTCTTGTGCATGTAAGAGTTGTACTTTGTGTCTAAATGACTAAATTGCCCTTGTAGTTAACAGATTTGGTGAATAGAGTTAGAAATTTGGACTCAAATGGTTAAGAAAGTGGCTATAGGGACTCAGGTCGTTAAACATTTTGATTTTGGACTCATGTGGTTAAAACCCCTAAAACACAGAGACTTAAAAAGTAATTTACCATTTTTTAAATAATTATACTATATAAGCGTCATCATGTACTTAAATACGGCCCGACCGGACTAACCAATTGATCGTTTAGGAGGCCGGTTTAACCCCGGTCGTAAAAATTACATTGATTGGATTACATGAAAGGTGGTTCTATTTGATATACATCCAACATAAAAATCAACAAAAGTCTTCATACCAATAGGAAAACGCACAACAATATTTTTGAACTTTAATAACTTTATGCTTTTTTTTTTTTTTTTTGAAAGAGACACATCTTAAAAAGTAGCTTTTGTAATATTTAATTTCAAGTTAGTTTTACTATATTTAAAAACAATAAATGGTTGTTACTACCAATATATAAGTAATTTAAAACAATAAATGGTTGTTACTATCATAGAGTCTCTAAACTTAAATAAAGTTACCTTTTTTTTCTTCTTTTACCACTATAGTGCCAATATTGTATTGGCACCGTCACAATACACGGGGTAAATATCTAGTTATATAAGAAATTTGAACACGTATTCATGACCTAGTAATCTGGCAGTATAGTCTTTGATATCCATAATAGTGGTGTGAATTCAAATTCTTGTACGTACATAGTTAGATAATATTTAGGTGTGTAAGAAATGTAATTTGAATATATAAGTAATTGTTTATTCACATACATACATATATAAGTAATTGTTTATTCACATACATAAGTATAGGTTCCTCTAAAAAGGACCAAAATTCTAATAAGTGTAAACAGGCTTAAAAGATTGACATGTGACAATCATTAAAAGTAAGAATCATTGGTATTAGAGTAAATTAAACAATTATTCAATTATGATAAAAAAACCATGTTCCTTGCAAAATAAAACACCATATACCTTTTGTAATATACAAAATATAACATCATGTACTCTTTGTTAATTTACATGAACAAAAAACTGCACATGTTTTTAGTATCAAATTAAACCCACTTTTTATTAGTTTTGTTAGAAATATATTTGAAAAAATCTTATTTTTTTTTTTCAAGACAAAACGAATCCAATTCGAAGAAAGGAAACCGGGTAAAAATAAGAAGAATTGTTGAAGATTCGAAAAGACCCACTCGAATGCCTCGTGTCTCGCACTCCAAAGACAAACAACACCTTCTGAAGACCACCACCCGAAGCCAGAACAAAAGAAATGAGACACGGCCCGTGCCCTGAAGGCACGCCCCATGTCTAGGCCACTAGAAGACAAAAAAGATTCTAGAAGATCTCAAAAGATCAAGTGGGACCCAAATAGTTGACCACGGGCCGTGTCTGGCACACACGCCTCGTGCTTGGGCAATTGGCTATAACTACTCACCGGTAACCAGGCAACCCCCGTGTCTGGGTCCCCAGCAGCTTATAAATAGAGGCCTTTAGCCTCCGTTTTCACTTGTTCAATTCTTTACTTTTCTCCACAGCAGACTTCTCTTCTATCCACTATCTCTAATCATTGCAATCATTAAGCATAACTCAAGAATCATTAGTGTAATCAACTTTTTAATGATTAGTATAATCATTTTAAGTTTGATGAAAACTATCTTAATGGCCATTCTTTGCTAAGGTTCTTATGGGTGTCTAGGGGAAACATACCTCTTACTAAGGAGTTAACTAAAGTAAGTCATGGGCTTAACACTTAAAAACTACCAACAATCTTGTATCGCCGCTAATGAAGGACATTCATGTTTTCTATGTCTGTGTAGAGTCAAAACACGTTGATGCCTCGAAAGGGGGTTAAAGGTCTTGTAATGGGACTTTAGGTTGGTAAGTTCTTGCCAAAAAGCGTGGCGATAATATCAACGTGTGGAGGACTTGGATTCTATAAAAGTAACTACATTTGGGGAATTGACGCCGTGTCAAAGAAACCATAGTAACAAGTAATTTAAACTCATAAAGCTATTTCTTACTTAATACTAAACCATAACGTTATACACTTTCCCTACTGATTGGGCAATATCGTTGTGGATTGATCAAACCTTACGTGGGACTTCCCTGCTGATTCAAAGCTATATGGTTGAGTGTCTGAAAGTCCCTAAAAATTACTTCACAACTTTATGACTTAACACATACAATCTATTGTCTGATAGTCGGGCCCTTGTTATCCATGGTAAGTGTTAGTTAACGGAGCAACAAGAGGTAAACATATCCCAAACACCCTTTTTCTTATCATTGATTACTAAACTTTTTATTTATCTCTTTATTTTATTTTTGAGCCATTTTTAAGCCTTTACTTTTCGTTGGACTAGATGTTGACGAAGACTCGGTACTAAAAGTTGTTGTATCTTTGGACGACCTCGGTATCTTACCATCACTAACGGCAACGATAGGAATTTTTTGCACATATCAGGTACGGTTTTGGCTGGCTCTGTTCGGCTTAACTTGATAAATGTATATGCTCTGCAAACGAACGTTGAGAAAAGAAATCTATGGATGAGAATTAATAATCTTGTGCATTCGAATCAAGGGTGGTGGATAGTGTTTGGTGATTTCAATGCGGTTAGAGAGCGAGATGAAAGAAAAAATTCCATGTTTGATCCGGTTTGCACAAATAACTTCAACGATTTCATCGATGAAACGGGCTTACGAGAGTACAACTTGAAAGGGTTGAAGTATACTTTTATGTCTAACAGAAGAGGCTTGTGTACGTGGAGTAGAATTGACAGATTTTTGGTATGTGATAACGTTTTTAACAGGTGGCCTAATGCGTGTGTTCGAGCTTTAAATAGAGATAAATCCGATCATTCTCCGGTGGTTTTCACGGTAGTAGATACAAATTTTGGTCCTAAACATTTTAGGATGTTTGATTCATGGTTGGATCGTCCGGGGTGCGTCGAAGTTATTAACTCGGTTTGTGACGGTTGGGTTAATCAAGGAGCTCCGGATACTAATCTGCTTGACAAGTTGAAAAAACTCAGATCTTCTTTAAGAGATTGGTTCCGCAAATATAGGTTTAAAGAACTGGAAGACGAGGCTCGTTTACGGAAAGAAAAAGAGGAGCTTGAGGTCCAAATGGAGCTTAAAGATCTTGACGAAGAGGATATGTGGATTTGGTCCGAATGTAAGAAAGCTATTGAAGAAATGGAGCATCATAAGGCGCGAGATGTCAGACAAAAATCTCGTGTCAAATGGGCTTCATTGGGCGATGAGAATTCTAGTTTCTTTCATAACGTTGTCAATGGTAGAAAGGCGAGAAACTCTATTCCGGGTGTTATGATCGATGGGGAATGGGTTACAAAACCAACATTGATAAAGAGAGAAGTTTTGAGGTTTTTTCGCAGCCACTTTAAAGAACATATTCCGTTGTGGCCGATTCTTCTTTGCACGGCGATAAAGAAACTTGCTGATCAAGATAGTTTTGCGATGGTTACTATGTTTTCAAAACAGGAAATTAAAGCGATTCTGGAACTTTTTTGAAGAAGATTTTTATAATATTATGATGGTGTTTCATGATACGGGTATTATCAATCATGGATGCGGGTCTTCTTTTATTACTTTGATTCCGAAGGTGAAGTCACCTTTGGGACTGAGAGATTATAGGCCTATTACTCTTGTTGGGGTGGTTAGTAAGGTTATCTCTAAAATCCTTGTGAACCGTCTCAAAAAGATGATGGGTCAAGTTATCTCAGAGGCGCAGTCGGCTTTTTTAGCAGATCGTTTTATTCTTGATGGCCCGCTTATGCTTAACGAAGTCTTGGAGTGGTTAAAGAAAAGAAAAAGAAAGGCGTTTTTGTTAAAGATAGATTTCTAAAAGGCCTATGACAATGTCAATTGGAATTTTTTGATTTCTATTATGTCTCAAATAGGTTTTCATCCTCTGTGGTGTGAATGGGTTAGAGGCATTTGTATTTCTTCGAGAGCCGCGGTCTTGGTTAATGGCTCTCCTACTTTTGATTTTAAATGTAAAAAAGGCCTGCGTCAAGGAGATCCGCTGTCTCCGTTCTTGTTTCTGATCGTGATGGAAGCTCTGTCGCGGTTATTAAAGAAAGCCAAAGATATTGGAGTCTTTAAGGGTGTTCGGTTGGCAGACGATGAAGCGGATTTAACCCACCTTTTTTATGCAGATGATACCCTCATTTTAGGGGAGTGGTCTAGAGAAAATATTACGAGTATTGCTAGGATCCTCCGCATTTTTTATCTTTGTTCGGGTCTCCGTATAAATTTGCATAAGTCTAATATTTTTGGTGTGGGTGTGGAGGATTCCGAGGTGGATAACATGATGGATCTCTTGGGATGTAAGAGAGGTGGTTTCCCTTTTAGCTACCTTGCTATTCAAGTGGGGGCAAAGATGACTCGAATCAGGAGCTGGGATCCGGTTTTGGAAGTTGTTAGAAATCGCCTTGTCTCTTGGAAAGCGAGAACACTTTCGATAGGCGGTCGCCTAGTGCTCATTAAGTCGGTTCTTGAAAGCTTACCCGTTTATTATTTGTCCCTTTATAAAGCTCCCAAGGCTGTGACTGACTCGATCGAGGCTATTATGAGGCGTTTTTTATGGGCGGGCGCGAGTGATGAAAAAAAGATCTCGTGGGTTGCTTGGGATATTGTTACAACTCCAAAAAACAAGGGGGGGGGGGGGTTAGGAGTGTCCAAATTGCAAGAGGTGTATGATGCGCTTTTGTTAAAATGGACTTGGAGATTTAAACAAGAGGGTAGTAGCTTGTGGAAGAAAATTATATTGGGGTGTCATGGGTCGAGTAGACCATGGGCTACGCTTCCATGCATGACGTCGTCAAATGGGTGTTGGAAATATATAGTTAAAGCGGGAGACAAAAAATCCCAAGATGGTATACTTCTTAATTCGTTCTTTGTTGGTGACTTAGGTGATGGTTACTCTATAAACTTTTGGAGTGACATTTGGTTAAGAGATGCCCCTCTTCGAGTTGTTTATCCCAACCTTTTTAACTTAGAAAGAAGAAAGTGGGTCACGGTTTCTCAGCGGATTCGATGGGTTAACAATTGTAAAGTTTTGCAGTGGGAGTGGCGTGAAACACCTTCATCGCCTGAAGAGGTTGCCGAGTTATTTCATCTTCTAAGTGGTATCCATGATTTCTCTTGGAGAGGTGGTAGAGATTATTGGAAATAGAGGTTTGATAAAGATGGTATGTTTTCAGTTTCATCGGCTAAAAAGCTTTTGTGCAACAACGTCTCGGGTGACAATACTTCGATGATCAATTGGAAGAGTTGGGTCCCGCTTAAATGTAAAATTATGGTTTGGTGGGTGGCCCGAAATCGGCTTCCTACAATTGCTGAGCTCATTAAACGTGGAGTGACAATCCAACACACGGATTATGTTTTCTGCCAAGGGGAGTTGGAAACATCTTTACATCTTTTCACCGGGTGTGTGTTTTCGCATGAAGTGTGGTACAGAATAGAAACTTGGTGCCGGTTGAATCATGGTTTTGCTTTCGACGTCCTTGATCTTCTTCACATTCCGGAGACTCAATTAACTTCGAAAGACAAGAGGTACATTGTAAGAGGCATTGTTTACACTACGATGTGGGTGTTGTGGAATGAACGTAATGATCTAACTTTCAACAAGAAAAGGAGACCGGCCGAGATTGTGGAAAATGTTAAATCGACGGCATTTTTTTGGTATCGCAATAGGTCTAGATGTAAAGATGTTGATTGGAAAAATTGGTGTCTTTGTCCTTTGGATTGATGTTGTATCGTTTGAGTGCTCGTAGGTCCTTGCTTTGAGGGCTCTTCGAGTTTCTTTTTAATGAAGTTTTCTTTTCAAAAAAAAAAAAAGAACTCTAACTTAATGGATATTAAATGGTAGTAAAAATAAACTGCCATTCAACTTATGGCACTAGTGGGAACCGTCTACCATTAACTTTCTAGTAAGTAGACTGGTTTGATCGGTCGAGCGCGCATGCAGGCGCACCTTAGTTGAACCTGCACTACGCTTCCATGGAGATACACCTTCTTGCGCCACGCGCTAATTGGATGTGACAACCGGTACTTTTCCATGTATTCCGTATAACATAAACAGTAATTGGTATCTTAATGAATGTGCATAATTTAAACAATAAGACAAATGATTTTCTGATAACTGTCATATACATATAAATGCATTACATGTTGCATGATTACTTATCATTATTACATGCAACACAATGTGGTTCAATTAGTGCACAGAACAAAGTTAGCACAGTTATCAGATAAACTAGAAGTACTTACAGGAGTTCAGTACTCAGACAGACATGATGTTAACACATAGAATGAGCCGGAAACAAGAGTTACACTAGAATAGTGTGTAGGAAAGTAGGGATCATAAAACTGTCTTCCGAGTGATGATTTAAGTGCCAGAAAGTGCCCGAAAGACACAAAAACTGCAGAATTCTGCACAATTCAGCAAAAATCAGCTTTTTAACTCTAAAATATAAGGCAGAAATGTGGTTTAATGGTCCAGAATACCCTCATAAGTGTTGAGAATCAAAACTGTCATAAAAGACAACATAAAGCACACTAAACTTCGCAATTTAGCACCTTAACAAACCGGTAACCAACCGAACAAACCGGACACTATCCGAATGTATCACCCCGAAAATGGGTTTGTTAATCAAACCTCGTTAATAGTAATGAACGGGGTCAAAGGTCGGACCGGTTCGACCTCCGGTCCGGTCCTGAAAACATTGATTGGCAATTAGGTTGTGTTGTTATTCTCCTCTATATAAAGCATGTCTGACATCAGAATCAAGTAATGAAAAAATAGTTCATCCGATTACCTTTCACGCCCATTAGTCTAACAACTATTGAAATCTCCTTGGTTTCTTAAAAACATAGAACTTATGTATTTAAAAAAGTACATCCAAGATTACAAACACTTATGAAACTTAAAAAAAAAAAAAAGAACATCCACAATTTGGACCATTTTAAGATCAGGAAATTCACCATATTCTTTTAACCATAGAAACGTGGTCACTTTTTTCATTTAGCTAATTCACTTCACAATAGAATTTAAAATTTCATTTTCCTATATTATGTTTGCAACAAAATTATTTAATATGATACATTATTTACTGGCATCCCATCATAAGATTCAAAGTGCTAATTCATGTGAAACATGCTTGTGGGGATCGTGTGAACACATCCATGAAAATAATTAGCTTTTTTCTTTCATACATGGCATTAGGTCCATCCACTCACATCCTATCTATTCTATCACAGTATTATTCTATATTTTTGTTGTCTTTTATCTATATTAGAACTTTAATTTCTCTTTTAAGTTTTAATATATAGTATTTGTTAAAAAAACTGCAAATCAATTAATATGAAGCGGCAACATGTAGTAGACGTCTTAATTCGGAATCACTTCAACGGTAGTGTTGCATCGTTTAGCGTCTTCCTGAGCTAGAGTTGAGGAGCAAACGAATGGAAACATGTTAGAAGGTGGGATTGGGGATCTACGGAAACTCGGAAGTCAAGTTAGTCATGTATGTATGTATGTAGAGGATATACACATTCGTATGCATTTAAATATCATGAAAGTATGTGGCACATATAAGTAGAGAAATATCGCATTAGGGAAGAGTGTGGAATTGGTTAGGTCCTAATGGGCCTTGTGTGGGTGTAGCTTTGATGAACCGGGCCCGAAAAGGGAATATAATCTACAGACATCTTTATTATTTTATCAACTTTTTAATATATTTAAAAAAAATGGATAGGGAAATAAACAAACGAATTTCACCGAGAAAAAAATCCATGACAATCCCTTAGAGAAGATGACGCATGTCGAAATTCCATCAACAATGGAAAGGAGAACAACTAAGGACATCATTAAATTAACAGATCAAAAACCAGATAGATCAATGGATTTTTCATCGAGGAATATCACCAGCAAATTACCATGCCAACTTCATCGACAGAATAGTGATACAATTTTTCATCAACAGGCTGGTGACTAATCTGTCACTAATTATTTCTTATGTCAGTGAAAACTAATTTTCACCAAATAAATACAATTATGTTCCCAACAACCTCTGTTAATGAAAATAACACGTTTCCGTTTCCGGTAATATACTAAAAATAGTAATTAAAAAGTTCATTATAATTAAAATTTGCAATAATACACAAAATCTATCTATACGTAATAAACAAATATGTAACTCACAACGTCACGTGTCATAATTCTATGAGTCTATTAAAAGGTTTTCGCTCTTCTTTTATTTGCTATTTGAACCCTATTATTTTTTTTTGCTTTTACTTATAGTCCCTTTCAAATTCACAAATCTTATTACTAGCTATTTAATTTTTTTGAACGGCAAGGAATGACGTGCCAACCACCGTGACACCGGGCGCTGTGGACAAGATCGACTACTCGACCGTCGCCAGCCCCTTAGCTCTCCCAAAATCAAAAAATGTAGAAACCTCATCATTATCATGATTAATAAGATGACTTTAAGCCATTTAACGCGTCACTAACACTTCATGTGTTAACTGTTAAGTTTTAATTTGTTTGAGGTATGTTTGTCTAAAATTAAATATACTCCATTATTATTCATCCATAACGTATAACATAATAATAATGGAATCACAAAACATATGTAGTGTTGTCACGTTAAATTGTCTTTCAATTAGAGAGGATAAACAAGCCTACCAACCTCCTTATTTATAGAGAGCAACAGTAGAGAGCAAACTAACAAACCCTCGATCTTTTACTTGTTTTTTTATAATATTATATAAATATCATATATATGTATACTGTACAGTTTCACAGTAATATATGTAACCCCACTACTATTTTTTACGTGGCCCTATTTTATGAAGCTATGTGACATTTAACCAAATAACGTGATATTTTGTTAAATTTATCTAAAAATATAATGTTATATATAATCAATGGTTAAAATTAAAATACGACATTAATTTTAAATATATTACACTCATAGTATACATGGTTAGACTGTTAGTGGTAAAATTTAACCCAGTAAATATTAGGACTTAAATAAATAAACCTAATATTAATTAAAAAGGAGGATAAATACTTTGATAAAACAAAGTATATAAAAGGCCCGAATTAAAGTGACTTAAAACATAACGGGTTATAACTTCCCGAACCCGTTAAGGTAACTATGAATAATTAACCTAGTTAGTAGCATGTGATTAAGTGACTAATGGTGAGTTATAGCTTCATTTGGTCAAAATAAAACATGAGGGTAATATTGCCAAGTGGGAAACTTGTTTTATTAAAACAAAAAAAAAAAAACACAACACACACTTGGTGTGTGTGTGTGTGTGCGTGTAATCGCCCAGGAGAAGAAAGAAAGGGTTAAAAACCCTAGTTCAACAAATTCATCAAATTAAAGCTTGATTCGAGCCCTAAATCGATGCATGAATGCATAGAAACGATCACCTAGTCATGGGGATCATAAGGTATGTCATAAAACCTAGATTGGTTAAAGTTGAAATTTGTGACAAGTAGGTTACTTACGAATAAATTGATGGATTATGATCTAAAGATGAAATTAGATGTTTATGTATGCCTAATTTCGTTAGTTATGATAAAATTATGAAGAATTTGATATAATGTTGCTTGTAAGTGATTAACAAGTAAACTAGGAAGTGGATTTTGACTAAATAGTGAAGATGATGATATAATTGTGCTAAAAATCATCATAATTGATAGTTGAAGTAAGATACTTGAACAAATTATAAGTTTGAGTGAAAGGTAATGCATGACTTGAAGTGGGTTTTTGTATGTTATGATGAAATTGGTAATTTCGTTCATATAAATAGATGTATGAAATCGTGTTATATACTAGTTCATATGAAGAACTTGATTATATAAGGTGTTGGGATGAATGCTAGTGACATGATGAACGGGTCTCACTTATAGATGAGAACCCTTAGTTCTTGTGAAATGAATGAATAAATTAGTCTTGGTAATCGCTTGAACTAATTAAAGTGATTGAAATGTAATAAACTTGGTTAGAACTTTGGTTAAAACGGTGGCCTAAAGATAACGCCTACCGGGTAATTAAAGAATGCTTAAACTAGTTGATGAACTCAAATATGCATTTAGTATACTAATGGGCATTTGACTTTTAAAAAGTCAAACTGACCTACGATGTGATGAATGATAATTAGATATAAAATGCGTAAGGTGGAATAATTGTATTAAGTTATGATTAAACTAACCACCTTTTGAATGATGAATGATAGTTGGTGCTTAACAAGCTAGGTGAAGCTTGGGGAGAAAGTGAGTTAAACGAATCAAGTATGAGAAGAAAGGCGTAATCTGGATACGAGGTAAGTAAAGCTTACACCCTTTTTGTAGAATATGCGTTTATTTTGTAAACTATAAATGCGACAAGTGTAATATCTGAAACAAGGATTCCGACGTGATTAATACGAGTCGGAACAAATATAAGTGGGTTAAAAACGGGTAAAAATGGAAATTTAGTCAAGTATCGACTAAAGTAAATTAACGTTCAAAGGACACCCATAGCGTAAGCCGAATGGGTTAAAAACATAAGAAATGACTTTAGGAGAAAAAAGGGGTCTAGTGAGAAAATCCGAAATGGGTCGGATGTGTGATTGGTAATTAAAAACCATATTTTGTTACATATGAAAATGTTGGGTCATATAGGTCGTACGTGTCAAATGGTGGTGATAACACCATTTGACGAAATCGACTAATGTGGTTGTCAAGTCATGTGTTTACAGGAGCGAATAGTAATTTGGATAATTTCGTCGCCATAGAATATCGGTAATAAAAGCAAGGTGTTGAAACAGGTTACTAGGTTGACTCGAGCCAGGTACGTATAAGTACGATTGTGGTTAAACATACATTTTTGGGTTAAATAAGCAGTAAAAGCCCTTCGTCGTAAATGAGGGGCTAAAGTTGACCAAAACGCCCTTGATGGGTAAATTGGGCAAACGACATTTAAAGGTTGTTAGAAATAAGTGTTTTGACAGATTAAATCCTTAGGATAAGTATAAAAAGGGATGATATGGGACCTTAGTGTCCAATGAGTTGAAATGAGTATTTTTCCATAAAATTACATATCTGAGGGATAGAACTTGGAATAAATAGTCTATTACATTAAATCCACCACAATCATAGTTGTGGTGGAAAACTAATCAATATGGATGGGTGGTATTATGATACATACAAGGGATGAGCGTAATTTAAGCTTAAAAGTGCATAAATACCTTTAACGGGTCAAAATAAGAGTATAAGCAAAAACGGGTTGAGAATGTGTACAAACCCGTGATTTGAACCTTGTACAATAGGAAATAATTATAATAATATGTTTACATGAAAAAGAAAAAACAAAGGCGACAAACAAGTTTGTTTGATGAAATCACGAACGGGCCAAGAAGTGTCATAATGGAATTTCAAGCCGAGAGCTTGGAAATCTAAAATTTTATGAAGTTGGATGTCGGGTTTTTACTCCAGAAGATGGAGAATTAAATTACAAACGCGTAGGAAAAAGAATCGCGTAAATCGGATCAATAACGAATAAGTTAGGGTCGTTTCCGTAAAAACTGGTATTGCTGGAAAATACAGGTCCCAGGTCCAGACCTGCTGAAAAACGGTCTCCCCCGCGCCACGCGAGGGAGCAAGGTGGTGCCGGCGCGTGGCACGACAGCACCCTGTTTCGGCGAAAATTTTGTGTTTTAATCAGTTTCGCTTCCCGGACACGTTTAGACATGTTTTAAACTACGTATAACTAATTCAATTCATGTTTTATGAATTGTAGGTATAATTTATAGTACCGGAGGTTGATCAAGCTCAATGAAAAACCGAACACGATCAAGATACTCACTTCCGCACATAGTTTCGTCGTCTTTGTAGATGACAAATTCATACATCATATGTTGTATTGTTTTTATTGAGAAAAGTTTTAATTTAACCGTATTTTCAACATATTTGTAATCATAATTACAAGTTTATTCTCGAAATCTATACGTAAACCTTTAGAATAATAGCAAGGGTGTTACACCGAAACACCAAAATTTCATTAGAAGCATTGTTTTAGTGTATTGAAGCCAGTTATGATCATTATACACCATATTACTACTTAAAACATTATAACACGCTTAAACATCAAAATTCATCATTTAACATCTAACTAAGTTATGTAACTAGAATTGAAATCCAACAATACACCCCCCCCCCCTTTACGGTTCTAGACATGGGTCCCACCCATGATTTCTTTGACTTATTTTATTAGATTATGTTGGGTGGTTATTAAACATATTAACTTAAGGATAAAATGATGTTGGAGAGTTCTATTATAAACCATAAGACCTAAGCTCACTTATCATTTTTCATCCTCAACACTACACTTCTCTCCTTCTTCCTCCTCTTGTCTACGGCCCAAGCAACACACACACATCCATTTCAAACTCATTCTCATACAATCAAAGGTGATCTAAGGGTGTAAGAAGCATATCTAAGAATGTTGGAAGCCTTGGAAGTGGAAGGACCTCATCTAGGAGCTTTTATCCATCACTTTCTTCATCATCTTCATACTTGTTCTTCCCTAACCTTAGAGCTAGTAGTAAGCTCCTTACATCTTGTCTTTACATCTAATTTTAGTGGTTAAGTGTTGTGTAACTTGTTAAACTAAGGAATCTCAAAGAAACATAAGCATGAACATTAACATAAAGCTTAATAACAGGAATATCAAGGTGTTTTAGTGTATGTGTGAAACTTGTTTGTTGATTTCTTGTGTTTATGGTGTAAATCACCATAAGAAGCTTGCTAGATGATGATTAAACACATGATCTAGAAAGTATAAGGATGGATCCTGGAAAATTTGTGATGATCATCCTTTATGTTAAACATGAACTTGAAGATAGACTTGTTTTAGTGTATGATGAATATTTCTACAAGTTATATGTCTTGAGAATAAAAGATTTCAAAGATAATATTTTCAAGAAACCAAAGTTTATTACAAGATTTAACATGAACTTGGTTTTAAAGAAAGTAATCATGTTTTAAGGGTTAAATCAAAGCTAGAAAAGTGTTGGTAACAAGAAAAATAAAAGAATATTTATTTTTGAAAAATCATCATACAAGTTGTGAAGAATCAAAATTCACAAGAATGAGTTTTATAAACTAAAAACCATTTTTTTAGAGATAAGCAAGCTTACTTAACAACATGTGAAATTACTACACATTTTTGTTAAACTTCAAGTTCATGAAATGTTGTTAAAATGCATATTATGGCTTATGGTAAGTTATGTGTAAATTTTTGATGATTGATGATGAGTTTTTAAGAGAAAATGATATACTTATGAGCATGGAAACCTCCATTTTTAAAGGGAAACTATGGCAAAATTTTTGTAGAAATTAAACTCTTAGAAAAATATTTTTAAACAAGTGTTTACAAGTAAATTTTGATCATGGTTTTCATATAAAAGTTTGCCATAATTTGTATTACAAAAATTACAAATATTGGAGGTTGATTTTTGATAATAAAAATGACTAAGTATATATTTAGGAAAATATATATTTAGATGTCACAAATTTTGTGCTATTTGTATATTGATTGTATTAGTTATATTATTTGAGGAACTTGGAAATAATATAACTCACCAATGTACCAAAATTGTAATATAAAATATTACCAAAATTCCAAGAAAATAAATATATCATTTATATCCAAATATTGGACAATCGGACAAACGGACATATGGACTATAAGTATATATATTCCGAAAATAAATTCGTAACTTAACAAATGTGACGAACGGTATTTTTGAAACCGAAGAAACGGTAAAATATAGATTTTTATAACTATCACAAAATATGTCATGTTTTTTCAAATAGAAAATATATTATTTTTTAGTGGAGAAAATATATATTTTCTTAAACAATTTGAAGATATATTATTTTTGAGTGAAGGAAATATATATATTTTCTTAAACAATTTGAAGATATATTGTTTTTGAGTCGAGGATATTATATATTTCTTAAAACAAGTTAAGAATATATTATTTTGGGTGAAAATATAATTATATATATTCTAAAGTTAATCTTAAAAACATATATTATTTTTGAGATATATATGAAGGTAAACTTATTTTTGCCAAGTAAAATTTATAGAAATTTTTCTATAGAAATTCTCTTAACATATGTATATCTTAAGAATATAGATTTGGTGACTTTGATTATATAAAAATAATATTCCGGAAAATTATACACAAATTTAAGTATAAAATACTTAATAAATACAAGAAAATACGTATCCTCATATGTATAAATACACACCGGAATACACCACCAATACTTGGCAAAATACACAAGTATGAAAATACACAAGTACAAGTATACCCATACTTGGGAAGATACATATGTAAAAAATACATAATAAACCAAGTTAAAAATATTGTTTTGTGAATATTCCAAATAAATGGATAAATATAATTTAAGTTAAAATATTATTATTTTAACTAATAATTATATACTATGGAATTATCTAATGTACATAAAAAATGTGGCACAAAGTATACCAAGAATTCCAAATAAGTCTTAATAAACAACTAAGACTAAGAGTCGTTACACGACCTAAACGTCTAATAAAACTTAGCACGTGTGTAGGTAATAGTACGGCTTAAGAAAACATACTTTGGGTACACAGGATATCGGAAGCAAATCTGTGAGTTCATGTCCCCCCGTTTTCTTTTAACTGTTTTCGGATTTATAAATATCGGGGGTGAGATACATGTTTCAAATGTTTCAATGGTATGGTTTAACTAAGGAATGAACTGTTAGATCACGTGGATGATGTAGTATCTCTCCTAAGTGCCATTAATCTAGTATAGACCGAGGGGCATGAGTGGTAGATCTATCTGGATGTAGCAAGCCCCACCCATGGGTCCTTGTGTGGCCGCTTGTGGTGACTATATCGTTCCCGTCGGATGGCCCGGAGGAAATTCGCGAGATTTGAGCACTTCCTACGCACCACACATATTAATGTCCTTGCAAAACATTAATGATCTGTTCATAGACTCTTTACATACCGGTTTACAAAAGGATTCTCTCAAATGTTTACAAGTTTATTGGAAACTCATATAAAACACATGAACTCGCTCAACTTTTGTTGATGTTTTCAAATTACATGTATTTCAGGAAACTAATACGGATCTGGCGGTGTTTGAAAAGTTTCAAGAAGTGTTTGCAAGAAGTGATGTCATCCCATTTTGGAAGGGTTTGATTTGGATATCCTATCTTAGATAGGACATACGAATCAAAGCCTTGGTTTTAAAGTCTTTTGTTTTTAAAGTCCTTTAGGGAACTTATTACTACTTCTAATGGTTGTAAACTTAACTTGAAGTTCGTGGTTGAAACTTAACAATTTATGGTTGTATTATTTTGGAAACCTATGAATGGAGATCATCACGTTTTTATCATATAGTCGTTTGTTATAATTGAATGCAATGATATTAAGCAAGTCACACATCATACGCTTCCGCAAAAGTCAGGGTGTGACATTGGAAGTCGCTACGCATACCAGGACGCCAGCTGGTCATACGCCTTCCAGGCCCACGCGCCATCTGCACTTCCGTCTTAGCCAGGCGCTTAAGGAGCTTGCGCCACGCCATATGGAGTCGCGCGCCACACGGATGCCACTACGCATACCAGGACGCCACCTAGTCATGCGCCATCCATACTCGCGCGCCACTTGCATTCTTCGCCATAGCCAATGACGTGCGCCATGCGCCTAAGGAGCTCGCGCCGCATCGACATGTGCCATGCCATGGCATCCGCCTACGCCACCCAAGGGTGCGCCATAAGCGGACCCGCCATGTATCTGACCACGCGTTCATGGGCAAAAATACAAAGGCGGTGTGCGAAGTTCAAAGTGCACCACATTGGGCCTATAGCCCACGTCACGCGCGTATATGTGCGGGTGCGATGCACCCTTTGGTCCCCACTAGTCTTTGCCTTTAGTGAAACAATTTACAAGGAATGCTCATCCTTATATACCACTTTAAGTTTTGTCATCCCACCTATGTGGGACAAGGTGACAAATCTCAAGCCATCTTTTCTCATCTTTGTTTTTTCCAAACATACAACTTTAAACTTCGATATCACATTCATCTTAGCTCTATTTGGACGTAGTTTGAACACAAACCCATATATAAATATTTATACAACACATATATAAATATTATTTATGTCCTAAATATTTAGTGAAAAACTCATTTTCACTAATTTCCAACAACTTGTGCGGTAATTCTCGTGGAACGTTTCCTCGCAACCAGTGAGTAGATTCGACTCTTTTCTGATTTTTGTCAATAACTGTTTTTAGGGTGTATCTCGTGCTTGATTTCAAATTTATTATTTAAACTGATAACATGCTATTCGATGTGTTTCTATGTGTCACTTGTTGCTAATTTCTATTGTTTCTCTATACGTGCATCTATGTGTTACTCGCTTTGTGTCACAGGTTTCGCATGGATCCACCTGGCTGACCGGTTCCCCACGGCCAGGGGTCGAAGTCAGTATCGCCGTCATTGTTTCGCAGATTCGCCTTTCGGGGCTTGAATTTCTATGTGTCTATGGTTACTAATATTGTTATATTTGTGTTGTTTATGAGATATATGTTGAATTCTTGTTATATTGAAAGACCTAGTTTCTCATTTGATGCATGTTATAAAATAAGGTTTTCTAAAATTAATAAAACAAAAACGTTTTTAAATAAAAACCAAATCTATTCACCAACATGTTTGCTGACCTAAAACTGTTTTACGCGTGATACAAGTACACAAGGGTGGGCGGATTTTTAGTTGAAAACATGTAGGATTTCTTTAGTAATAAACCGGCTATGATATCATGCTTTTATTTATTAGATTTTGTAACTTGGTATTAATATTTGACTTCTATGTTATGTGTACAAAATTAATTTGGTGACTTTAAATATTAAACTTATAATAGTGTCATAAGCTATGGGCAATCAGCGTGACTCGTACCATTCCGCTGCGGGTCGGGGTGCGACAGGTGTGATATCCCTCCGCTATACAGCTTCACGATTAAAGATCTTATGGAAGTGCACAGATTTCAAAACATGGCAAAGAAAACGAAGAAGATCATTCACGGCCTTATTATAATCACATGTTTGTGTATTTGGAAAAGAAGAAACGAGATGGTTTTTCTTTAAGTCCCTATGTTGGAAAAGAAGAACATGTGTGTGTATATGTTGTAGTTTTGCCTTTTGCCTGTTTGGGTCTGGGGTACGTTAAGTTGTATGTATTGCCTTTGCCCGATTGGGTTGGTGGCATGTTTTAACGAAATTTAATTAAAAAAAAAAAAAAAGATGACAAGCATAAACGTATGTGAGGAAGACTTTGAGGTCAACCCTATAGAGAGGTGATGCAATAATGGTGCACATAATAATGATTCCGAGCCTACACCGACAATATGTAAATGTGTAATAATACAAGTTTGAAATATTGACCAATGTTAGCAATTCAATAACTTTGTACACATCTTTTTTGCCTATTTATAGTTATCGTGAGAAGTGAACCCTCAATCTGCAACACTTTGATACCACAAAAACTAGCCATGAAATTCCTAGTTCTAATCTGTGCAGCATTTCTAGTGTTCTTGTTAACAACCTCAGGTAATAATATCACCTCTGAAACCTCCACCCTCCTCAGCTCAACCAACCTCGCAAAGCCCGGCTGCGAAAGCCAATGCGGGGACTTGATAGTTCCCTACCCTTTTGGCATTGGTACCAATTGTTCTATGGAACGTGGTTTTAGTATATATTGTAACACTTCCCTAAAGCCTCCAAAGGCATTCTTTAATAAAGTTGATTACAGCTCGATCAAATATATATCCGACTCCACGCTCAGGCTATCCAATCTGGTGGCGGTCAAGTGCTACAATACAGATCCCACACTTCCAAGTAACTTCTCTATCTGGGCCAACTATTCAGATACCCCTTCAACCGTCTCGGACGTAAACAGGTTTACGGTTGTTGGATGTGACGATTTTGCCTGGCTGACTTCGCGCACACGATCAAGAAACATATCAACAGGCTGTATGGCCTTTTGTTCTGACCCGGAGGACGTTGCTGGTGTAGAGAACTGTTCAGGCAATGGTTGTTGTCAATCACTCATACCCCAAGACATAAAGTACTATACAACTGAGCTTGAGCCCACAGGTGATTCAAGAGACAGCACTGCTTTTAATCCTTGTGCGTATGCCTTTGTAGGCGACGTAAATGAATTCAAGTTCAATGGTTCAGTGGATTTACATGATAAATCTTTCAAGAAAAGGATTGAAGATACCGTGTCCTTAGTGCTGGATTGGGCTATCGGGGACCTGAATTGTGATAAAGCAGTGAAAGAAGATGGCTTTGCCTGCCATGCAAATAGCTCCTGCGTTAACTCTAGAGCCGGGTACCGTTGTATCTGCAACCAAGGATATGAAGGAAATCCATACCTGGAACCTGGCTGCCAAGGTAAGATCTAAACTTATTGCAGCAAAATGCAAGTTTTTCTTTTTAATCAAGAGCAGTGAAACTACTTTACAAAAACATGGTTTATTTAGTAATTTACTATTTTGCAAAACAGATGGATTGCAAATTCTTTTTTTAACTGTACCAAAAGGTATTAGTCCCTCAGATCGACCCCTCATAAAATTTGTTGGTTACAGGCCCCAAACAATACACACTCTATACCCACTCAAACTCACGTATATATGTGTATATGTAAAGATGATAACAGGCTGCTGTTTTACAATGAAAATGGGTGTACTATATTCACATAAACAAATGGCATTAAATAGCCTTTACAAAAACACACGTGGGAATAAAACAATATAAGCTAAACTTAATCCTAAAGAACCGGTAGCATATTTGACTTCCAAACGTGTACTATTATACCATGCATCCAACTCAATGAAAACTTGCAATAAACTCGGTCAACCACGTTCCCTTTGAACTCGAACAACTCTGACCACTACTTTATGCAAACACAATGCAACGAACTGATCCAAATAAAAGACCTGCTAACTTACTGGTTTGTTAGCTACATAACCATTTGACGCGTGACCCGATAACGCACCGACCCGTGACCCGTAAACAAACCCGAATAATCCAACAATTATCCTTAGATTATTGCAAAGTCACCACGGAAGTAAAACCCCTCATAAAACATATTATTTGCAAATTCTTTTTTTAACTGTTCCAAAGGGTATGAATCCTAGTGGTAAAAAGTGTGATTGAAATGTGTTTCTACTTAGGTTTAAGGTTCCATGATGACTTGATGGCGAACCCAGGGAAACCTGAGTTGGATCCTTGAGCCAAACGGGTTTTACCGGTAATTTCACCGTCGTGCCTTCGGACGGGTGGGTTACCGGGTTTTCCCCGGAATTGGTGGTGGACTCGGGTTACTCTCGGAGTACTCCGTTTGCCCAGTGGGTGCCCCGAGAGTGCTCGGGATAAGTTTGTTGGCCGTTAAAAAAAAAATAAAAAAATAAGCGGGAAAAACAATTTTGCTTTTTTATAATTGTGACAGGTGCGTAATCATTTATCTATTTATCAAGTATACTGTTTGTTATTGCAAGCAAACAAAGTTTTAACAATTTAAAGGTGATAATGCCGGATTTGTTTTCTTTGTTACATGAAGTGTCAGATACTTTTTTATATTTTCATTTTATCGGTTTATGTTTTCTTCGGTTAATCTGTTTAATTTTCCTCTTCCGTTTAGACATCGATGAGTGCAAGGATAACAATACCTACCCTTGCTATGGCGTTTGTGTTAATACTCTAGGGAGCTACAATTGTACTTGTCCGCGAGGATTTGATGGTAATGCATCAACAGCAAATGGTTGTGAACGCATCATTGGTTCAAAAACATCTCCGGCCATATATGTAATCATAGGTAATTCTTTCTTGAATGTCTACTATTTATTTTTAGTTTATTTTATATTTTTTAACACTTGAAAATCGATCTTTTAAGCTTTAGTATTCTCAAACGCATCATTTATTGATCCATGTATTTTTCATTTTCAATTCAAATGTAGGACTGGTGGTTGTGCTCTTTGCAATACTTTTTGGAGTTGCCATTTGTTTCAGTATGAAAAGGAGGAACCTAATGATGCTTAGAGAAAAGTTCTTTGAGCAAAATGGTGGTGCGCTTTTTAAACAAAAGATCAATTTACAAGGCGCTCATGAGGCAATGACTTTGTTTAGCGCTGAACAACTTCTAAAGGCCACTAATAATTATTCTCAAGAGTATATTGTCGGCAGAGGTGCATATGGTGTCGTGTACAAGGGAGTTTTGTCTGATAAACGAGTAATTGCAGTAAAGAAGTCTAAACTAGTCGATGTGACCCAAGGAGACCAGTTCATCAATGAAGTATTAATCCTTACGCAAGTCATCCATCGCAACGTTGTAAGGCTTTTGGGTTGCTGTTTGGAAGAGGAAGTCCCTGTACTAGTTTACGAATTCATCTCCAATAACACTCTTTTCCATCACATTCATCACACAGCGGGTGGAAGTAGTTGGTTATCATGGGAGCACCGGCTACGAATAGCTGTCGAAGCTGCTAGTGCACTAGCATACCTTCACTCAGAAACTATTATGCCAATCATACACAGAGATGTCAAATCTACCAACATATTATTAGATTCTAAGTATACTGTAAAAATTTCAGATTTTGGTGCATCAAGGTTAGTCCCATTAGATCACGATAAAGTAACTACTTTTATCCAAGGAACACTTGGGTATTTGGATCCAGAATATTATCACACAAGCGAACTATCAGAGAAAAGTGATGTGTATAGCTTTGGAGTGGTCCTTGCAGAACTCATAACTGGGAAAAAACCAATTGGTGCTGATAGAGCCAACAAAGAAAAGTGTTTAGCTACATATTTTGTAAATTCAGTTAACGAAAATCAGTTGTATACTATTGTAGAGCCTCGGATCTTACGTGAAGGGAGTCTAGATCAGTTACAAGCAGTAGGTGATTTGGTAAAAAGATGCCTGAATCTACAAGGCCATGATAGACCTACAATGAAACAGGTAGCTGTGGAGTTAGAAGGGTTGAGGAAGTTCACAACTCATCCATGGGTTCAACAAAAATCATGTAATGAGACTACAAGCCAAGTCTTTGAAGTTGAGCAACATGATCTTTACGATGATGTCCCATTAGTTTCATTTAGCACCAATGAATGTGAATCTTACTCAGCTACCTATATAACTCTTGAAGAAGAAAAGCCACGCTAGCGTATTGAGGGTTATTCATGTGTGGTTGTATGGTCATCACCACAATTGTTGCACCAATTTATTATTTGTGATATATGTTTTGTTTTCGGTTCTCGAGTGCTAGTTTAAGTTACTTTGTTTGGTGCTCTTTTGTTATGAAGTTACGTATGATCTTTGTTTAAAATAATTTGTAATGATAAAAAGTTACCTTGTTGTTATAGTATGTAAAATATTAGTCTACTAGTTTTAAAAGGTGTTTTATCTTGTAGGCTAGGATCAAATAAAAAGTTTATTTTACGAATGAGAACAAATCTTAACCTTTATTTTTTAAATCAATGGTTAAGATGAAAATGTAGAAAAAAAGGAGTGTAAGGGTATGTTTGAAAATTCTTATTTTTTGATTTTCTATCTCCACATGCAACGCACATGCATGTTTCACCCTCATTTTTTAAACGTTCATAACTTTTTATACGATATTTTTTTTATAAAAAATTCACCATAAAATCAAGCATTTTTTTATCTTTATTTTGAGTAATATATTGCTATATAAAATAAGGATCAAAATGTTTTAATTCCAGAATGTCCTTCCTTCTTACTTATAAGGAGTGACACATGTCATTATCATAATCTTTCTTATGCTACTTAGACAAAACCCACTTTTTAAGGGATCCTTCTCCTTATCTTGAATGTGTTGATTATGAGATACAAAATCTATAAACAAACTAAAAGACCCTATATTAGTTATCCATGTTAATGAGTGGTGTGAAACGTCCATTCGATATTCCTAATGTATGAAGTTTAACGTTATATATGCAAGTTTCTTGAAAACAACCTTAGTTGCTTTCTGAACCTATTCTCACTCCAGGAATAAGATTCCATAAAGTTTGGAGTGATCTAAAAAGTGTAACATTCTCATATCGTTATGAATGAACATTGACTTCAGGTCAACTTGAGTTAATTTCACGGACATTTTTGGTGTAGGAGTAAATGTTGCAGGTTTGAAGTTCTTGATTTATAAATAAGACTTTTTTTTTTTCTTTTAAATAGTTAAATATATTCGATGAAAGTAAAATATATTATACCAAATAGCAATATTCAATGATAATTTAAATAGTTAAATACATGTAAATTAAACAGGATTAAGGGTCATACAAATATTTATGACCATAGAGTTCGATGTTTAGGTTCATATATAAAAAAAACTAGCGAGAGAATCTGCACTTCATGGTGGGGACTTCGTGATGATTTTCAACATATTTAACCAAAATCATAGATACAAAAAAAAAAAAACATTTCGCAATGAAAATCTAACACGCACGCTACATAGCGTTTTTGTTTTTGTTAAAAGCACAACATAACGAAAGCATTATATAAAAAATAAAGATGTAACACACACTTTTCGTAACATTTTATTTTGTTAAAAACAAATTTACCCCCTTTCTAAAACACTACCACCGATCACGATCACGTGGTGGATTTTTTTTCACCTAGACCCTTATATTAATAGTTAAAATATAAATTAAACACTATTGATTTGATTTGATTTCTTTTCATTTAGGCATTTATATTAATAGGTAAAATATAAATTAAATCCTCTTGTTTGTTTTAAAATAAATTTCACCCTAAGTTTATAAAAAAAAACCTTAATTCATATAATCTTGTTATATTGTTATCATTATTTATTTATTTGTTTATTATTTAATGTGATTTTAGGTTTTTAAGATTTGTTAAAATATTTTAAATATATGTGTTTAAAAATATCTATTTCATCTCTTAGTCTGTTTATTATTTGATATCATTTTAGTATTTAAATTAATTAAAATATTTTAAATATATAAGTTGAGATTTGATAAAAATAATATAGTTTTGGGGAAAGTTGGGACGATACCATGTCGAGAGTGGTTCAATTCTGAATGATTTACAGACGATCCACTTTCAATTGAGTTTCTTCCAAGCGTGATTCAAGTCATTAGCTCTTAAACAACACTATTTTTTTTAATTAACATTCAAATTGAAATTTTCTTTTTAATAATCACTTTAATGTTTTATGAAAAGAATATAGAAAGTATTGGAATGAAATTATGAAATTGGAAGGCCTCTGAGAAGAAAGATGTTAGCAGAAAGGGCAGAGAAGCGAAGACAGAAAGGTCGAGAGAGCAGACGCAGCAGGAAGACAAGTTAAAGACTATACAGGAACGAAGACTGCAGCTACATCCAAGGGGGAGTCTGTAGATGCACTTATGTCTGTAGCTTCCGTCTGTATCGAGTCTATCTTTTGTCCTGTATGTGTCTTTGTATAGTTTTGTATGTATGTTATTTTGTATCTAGACGAAACGGGAGCGAAACATAAGTTGTAAATCTCATCCGGTCGGATGGCTTGGGTCATCCGGACGGATGACCATCCGGACGGATGATCCTCCGACCGGATGGCATATGCTCTCCCAGTTTGCCTATAAATAGAGAGTTAGGGGTCACTTTGTTAGAACTTTTTGGCAGTCTCTCTAGCGAAGCTCTGTCCAGATCTCTACGGAACCTTGTACTTTCACAATATTTGAATGAGATTGGATGCGTTAATCGTTGATATCGTTGTTTGATTCATCATTGACAATGCATAAGGATTCCGCACCTTTGTATTGATCGATCCGACCTGCGTTCTTCATTCGAGAGAACCGTTCCTCGCACTCACAATATTTAAAACCCTCCTACCTAGGGTAACTCAATCGCAAAAGGCGACCCATACGCCTGCCATTGCAGACAACACTGGGTAGCCGAAACCCACCATCTCTAGTTCAGGAGAAAATTCGTCGTCCGAAGGCCCACTACAGTAAAACTCTGTTTGGGTCGGATTCGAACTACATGTGACCTTCAACTGGGAATTTCGCTTCCCCTCTAATGCCAGTTAACCATTATCTCATTAGCAATTCCAATCATAATGATCATGTATGTCTAGTAGCATTTGCATTTCATTTTTTCTTTGTTTTAAATACTTGTATCATTTGCATTTACTCGTTAAGACCCAAAATCATAATTACTCAAAACTTTATTTCATAATTGATATAAAAGTATCACCTTAAGGTATTTCCTTTAACGCCAATGACCCTTTGGTGGAGTGGTGGAAAGGACTTGGGCCATGTGTGTGGTCTCAGGTTCGATCCCCACCTCCATCAAAGGTGAGGCATTGGGGTTATTCCCAACCCAAGGATGGCAATGAACTCCGGTTCGAGCCTGAGGGAACCCGAGTTTTCTATTACGGCACATTTACTCCAGCGGGTCGCTCTGTCACAACAAGTGGTCGATTCGTGTGGAGGGTGCAACTCCTGTCAAGTGGCAGGGGGTCGGAAATTTTCTCGGGGAAGGCTATGTCTCATTTCTACCGAGGCGTGGACCACATTAAGACAACATAGTCCTTGAGACAGAAGTGGAGCGGGCCTGCGTCTTGCGGGTGTGTATTAACTGTCTGTTGTGAATTACACCTTTAAAAAAAAAGGTATTTTCTTTAATAGCCCACAAAATATAAAACTAAGTAATATATTTTGTACTAAATTTAATGCAATTATATTATAATATATATAAAATAAAGTGTATTTTAAAATGCACCAATTAGTTTCAGGTTTTTCATGTTGGTTAGCTCGGATTATAGCTGGAAAAAGTGACCGGATAATCAACCAAAATAGGGGTCAGGTTAGTCGGGATCAGGTTTTTCAGGTATTTTCTAATTTAGGTTCTGTTAGCTATAGATTCGGGTTAAGTTTTAGGTTTCGGGTGAAATTGGACAGCCCTAACCACCTTGGCATTGAATCTTATCATTATACGTTGTCATATATCATATAATTAACACATGTAAATACCAAGATACTATGTGAATCATTGTCGTTATTATATCAAGCATGAATGCAATTATGGTTAAAGATATATGAATTTAATGCCTCTGGCCTATATATTTTTGTCAAATCATCAATATCAAACAAAATATAATACACAACTCAACATGAGAAGGTCTATGCTCTTTACCATATTTGTTGTATTCCTCATTCTCATAGGTAACTTCCTATTCCTTTTTTTACTTGGTTAAAAGTTTTGTAGCATAAATTTATGGAAGTCGGCATACTTCCTCAATTTACATAACGAATTTACTCTAAACTTTGTAAAAAAAAATAATTAATAATAATAACAAAAACAGTAAGATTATTACATATTCCTTGAAAAAGGTTCAATAAAAATAACAATAATTTTTATTTACTAGATTACTATTTACAAACAGGGGCGCAACTTTGTAGGGGGTGGGGGCGACTAGGGCTGTGCAACGGTTCAGAACTGGACCGAACCGAACCGAACCGGAACCGAACCAAAACCGTTAATTGCTAAATTTAAGAACCGGAACCGAACCGTATTATAACGGTTCTGGTTCGGTTCCGAACCGGTTAAACGGTTCTCGTGTAAACGGTTCTCGCGGGAACCGGTTGACAATTAAATCGTAAAATTAACAATTCAATAAAAATGAATCAAACCATTTAAACATTAACTAAAAGTTGCAACATTCAAAGTTCAAACCAACCAAAATAAAAGTAGCAAAGCAACAATAAAAAATTTCAAGCCATAAAACAAACTCTAAATAAAACTATTACAACCATCGTGTTAACAATTAAAACAAACATCTTCAAACTTCATTCGAACTTCATCCTCTCAATCTTCTAATAAACATCTAAATGAAACCAAGTGTGAGCAATTAAAAAAAATAAACGAATAATGCATCTACTGTATTTGGTTCACTTGAATAGATTGATCAGTAATGCATCTACTGTATTTACCAAGCGATACACTATTTATATACACATTTATAATATGATCAACATTGCTTTGATTATTTTTGTTCAATTGTTATTTTCACATACAGAAAACTGTATGTATCAGAAAGCAAACATCTAGAAAGAAAATATATGCAATCATAAAAAAAGTCATGTAGAATAGCGTACCTGTATTTGCAGGGTGTTGATGGAGATGAATTTGTATGATAGCAATTAGGGTTAGGGTTGAGAGATGGAGAAGAATTAGAAAATGAAAGATGAGATCGTGGAATGAATATAAGAGGAGAGAATAAGAATTAGGATGGTCGTATGATGTTGAAAAGCCCATTAATAAAATAGGGTTTTAAATATTTATAATCCCAATTGGTTCTAGCGGTTCTTTAATCGGAACCGTGGTTTTAACCAGAACCGAACCGGGAACCGTTTTTACCCAAATTTAAGAACCAGAACCGTACCCTATATACAAAAATACGGTTTGGATCTAGCGGTTCCGGTTCGGTTCCCCGGTTCTGGCGGTTCTGAACCGTATGCTGCTCAGCCCTAGGGGCGACCCCGTCGGATATGTAGTTTTCGTATATAATTTTTTAGGTATATACGTTTTCGAGATCCTTCGGTTTTATAATTTTTTAGGTATATATGTTTTCGACCCCTGTTCGAAAATCTCAAGCTTCACCACTCTTTACAAAGTCGTATAATCCCTTAAGTTTTGACAAAATTTGAATTATAAATTTACAGGTATGCAGTTGAGCTTTGCAAAAGATTGTCATAAGACTCATCCTCTATTCGGATGTGATTATCAACCATGTCAACATTTATGCATTCGGAAGCATGGATCTAGTGCAGTGGGAGTATGCGCATCTGATGTACTTTGTTTTTGTCTTTATCAATGTTCGTAGAAGAATGCTATAGTAATTATACCCACCCTATTCCTCCTAACGTCTATTCAGTACAACTAAAAATCATAATGTTAAGTAATATCTATAAATGATATAGTGATTAATTGAAATTATTCAAATCGTGTTTATTGCTTTGAATTATCAGTTTGTCGGATTTAATGGTACGCTTCCTTTAAGTAGTCGTGTTATGAATTTACATCGAGATAGATGGCATACGTGCAACAAGCTGCGCCGCTACCTCTTTTTGAATAACAAAACTAAGTCTTTTAAAAACTATGTCCATAGATCTCGGGGTCATAACATTGCTATGCATGACCCTTTGCACTCGATTAAATAGGTCCACAGCCTCTGGCGCTAGAAAACCGAAAGTATCAAAAGCAAATGAGATAAACATGTGCTGGTTGTAAGGCACACTTTCTAAGAAGATTCTCCATGCATAACCTTTGAACGAGAACTCATCTCAACAATGTGATGAAAGGAAACGAATGTGTTCACAGACAAGGTCATCGTCTAGTGTTGTTCTTTTTTACTCTCTGATTCATAGAAAATGAACAGTTTAGCTCTCTTATGAACAAGATGAAAAATTAATAAGTAAATAATTGCTTGATTAACGTATATAAGCAGTGAATTGTTTATATAAAACTTAATTGATTTAAGATAGAAAGAAAAATTCATAAAATTAAAAATACATGTAAATGAATATTATTGCATCAACAAAATCATAAAAATTACATTTGCAAAAGCCATGGATTGTTCTCAAACAAGTGAGTTTGGTAGTGTTTCTTGCATTTGCATAATGTGAAGTAAACCTCAGCTCATTTCCAACAGCAACAGCTTGAACCATATTTGATATTCTTTTTCCTATGAAACAATATTTATGTATTTTTTTATTGGATATTCAGGACACATTATAAATTAGTCAACTGATTGGGGAATATTGGAAAACTTAATTACTATATGTACCTATGACAGTTTTGGTCTATGTTTTTTTTTTTTTTTTCTGAAAATATTTATTTTACATATGAGATTTTGCATTCTGATGTTGATAAGTTTTCTCTTGCAACAAATAATGCCATTATATTTTTCTAAGAAAAGAGGAAAAAAAGTTAACTGTTTCGGTTTCCTACTTTGATTTCCATCCATGATAGAACTAACAATGCACCTTTTCATCTCCTAGAGAAACTTGTAAGGTTATTTTCTATGAATGGAATGCCTCACAGTTTTAATCTTTTGTGCTAAACCATTAATCTGTGTGAATGTTAACATGTATTAATAATACCAAATTTACTAAATTTTATTATGCATGGGTGAATTATACGACATATTCACTATTGAGTGATTTTATGTAGAACATGAACATGCATTTGGTTATCAATGGTTCCAATGTTTAAACTCAATTTTATTATATAAATAAGTTGGAATGACACTTGTTAAACAAGATATGTGATATGAGTTCCAAATTGTTACATAGACATTACCTATATTGATCGATCGACTAACTTAGGATATGGATTATGTAATTTCCTACAACGTTGTCTTTTCCTAATTATGCTAACTATTTTGGAATTAATATTAATAATTAAATAACATATCATAACCCGTCATCAATTAGCACAACCAAACAATACATACAAGATCAATTGTCAGAATTTAATATTAGATCAACTGTCACAATTCAATATTAATTTACATGTCGAATAGAAAGACTTAAAGTTAGACAAAAGGTAACCAAAATGTGATCACGGAAATAGAACTACTCAACTATGAATACAAAAAAGATAGTGATCACAGGAAACGAACTACTCAACTATGAATACAAAAAAGAACTGATAGTTCTCGCTCCGTAAATCTTCATGCCTAGGCTTTCATAGATACCAAAAAAAAAACACGGGTATTAGGGGCATATCACAAAGTACCGAATTTGAAAAAAAAAAAAAAAACAGTTACATTGTTACATTTCACATTTACCAATTTTAATAATAAAAAAAGTACTCAAATCACTTGTGATGATATTGGAAAAGTACCTAATTCATTTTACTTATATTCATTTTTGAGAACCGCATTCTTCATCGGGTAGTAGAATCCGAAATCACAAACGGATTAGCAAAACCGAATGGATGGCGTCGGTATAACCTTTAAAACCAAGAACCCGATTGATGAAACAGAAGGGTGTCCCGAGTACTCTAATAACAGTAATCATTAGAAATTGAATTAAATATTATAATTCTAGTTCTCGATTTTTTCCAACGTTGACCAACAAAATTGTATCTTCTTACTCGTGTCTCATGCAGTCTCTCCAATTACCGGACCTTCTCTTCATGAACAGTTACCCTCGCCAAGTACTTTTCTTCTTTGGGCCATAGTCCGTTTTCTTCCAGCCCACATTAGGCCCATTATAGTATCCCCTTCAATTTTGTTTTAAAGAAATGTGACACCTAGCCATCATGGCATCATCACAATTCAAACCATATGTATTCTTAAATTTTGTCTCCATATATTAATCGAGTCATGCATGGTAGTCGTTAGAACCAAATATATTCTTATAAATCATAAAATGAAAAAGATTAATAATAATAATAATAATAATATATGGTCATTTTAAGATTTGTGGTCTCTAGTTTAGCTTTGACACCGTTTTAATCATGTTTCTTTATGACATATAAAATCACAAAAACAAGCGAGCATGGACATGGTACCTTGTGTAGCAAAATCGATATACTTATCAAATAAATAATACATGCCTTTTCTGGCGACTTTTTTAGTTAGTTTATTTTTTTTTCCTTTTTTGTGACCGTTTTGTGAAGAAAATGAAATGGTCACACATTTTGCAACTGAACTTAGCCATCACAAATTTTGCGACCAGATCAGTGAGTGACAATAGCTAATTTTGTGATCACAGTAATTCTGGTCGCAAATCTGCCATTAAATTTGCGACCGTGTGTCTAATCGCAAATTTCAGTCAGAGATGCTAGTATTCTAGTAGTGTCTCGTTTGAAAGGTCATTCGTGGATAATCTTGTTACATTAGCTACACACCATTAAATACCACAAACGGATTCTTTTTTAATTCACATGCCCGGGATCGAACTCGGAAGGTGGAGATATTTCATTAAAGGTGGAGACATTCAAAAAAAAAAAAATTAAAGACACAATAATGCAAAGCAATAATGACAAACATAAGAATTTAATAAGATTCTCAAGTAACAAGTACACTATTTATAGGTATTACATAACTCATAAGACAATCACTGATTTTTAAATGTGGGAGGATTCATATCCATATTCTTCCCCGGACAGTCAAAATAACAAACACAAATGAAATTATTTAAGCATATTCCTGCACCACTCGATCCATGCTCCCTTACACACAAATGGTTACATTCATGAAATTCACATAACGGATTAGTATGAGGCTTTACACATGTTTTTGCCATGCCCAACTCCATACCTACAAATTGATAATGCATATGTCATAAATTAAGAACTATACAACCAATAGCGGAACCAAAACATGTTAGTCGGGAGACACATAAGAATATAAGGTTATCTTATCAACATATTAGGCTATAGGGTGTGGTCATGACCCTCCATGTTAGTGTCATGTAACCCACCTCTAATCCACCGTCCAAACCCACTACCCTAAGGGTGTGGTCATGGCCCAAATCACTAGCCACTTATTTATTTTAATTTATTTTTGTCTAAAGAAAAAGGAAATGATTTGTTGAAAAATGTAAAGGAGGACCACGGTTGCCATGGTTTAATCCATCCAAATCATGGTGGATCAATCAAGGGAGGGGGTGGTGTAGCATTCCATTCATGTTCCTAGGTGGCAAATCATGTCCCAACCATGACCCCCACACCCTATAATCTTACAAATACGTGGTCCAACTCGTGTTTTGTTTAAAAAAAGTCATTTTTCTATATAAATATTCAACAAATTCTAGTGACCGCATGGTCAATGGACCCTCTTGGACCCTTGGTTCTGCCCATGTATACGACTATTTAAATAGCAATATAGTTAATAAAAATAAATTCTTAAAACTTTTTCCGAATAATATAAGACAACCTTAATGATTTTTCACAAAGTTTAGAGATAGATGTGTTGCTAGAAATGAAGTACGCCAAGTTATCAACCTCTATAAAACTTGTGTCACGAAACTAACCAAGAAAAGAGGAATCGGAATTTACCTATGAGCATGAAAAACACAACAAATATAGTGAAGGACATAGACTTTGTCATGTTGAGTTATGTATGATGTTCAATTTAATACTGATGAATGATGATTTGTATTGAGAATTGACATGAATTTATAGGTGATCAATGAATTAAATTGAATTAAATTAAATTAAAGTATATATATTCAACCATAATTGCATATATATGGTTGATACAATAGTTATGACAAAGATTTACGTAATATCTTGGTTTGCTTGTATGAATCATATTGATCATAAACTGCATTTGTTTAATTGTTTTGTGTGTTGCCATTTAAATATGGTGCATGCTTAATAATTATAGTTAAAAAAAATGCTAGTCATAAATAGAAAATGAAAACATATTATTAGCACGTCATTTTGTTCATATTTGCCATTTTTGCTTAATCGAAACTATTTTTTGAATAAAAATTAGTCGTTTTCTGATTTCTCATAAGGATGTTTTTTTTGTCGTAATTCTCAAAACACTTGTATTGCTATTCATTCAGGTAATTCATATTCCAATTTTAATTCTCAAAACACTTGTATTGTTTTTTTTTTTTTTTTTTTTTTTTGAAAGATCAATTCATTCAACAAAAAACGCCAACGACAACCTGCAAGAAGGCGAAACAGGAAGTCGCGGCCAAACCCAAACAACCGATTACATCAAGTTAAGAGAACACCAATTAATCCAATCTACCCTTTTATCTTTGAACCTATGTTTAAACCACAAAAAGCCAAAAGATTTCACATCCGCTACTATGTCCGTCACATTGACATGTTGATTAGAAAAATCCGCTACTTGTATTGCTATTCATTTGTAACAACCCTCGGTAAAACCAACACCCTCATAATATTTCTGACACTCTAGTATATTATAGAATGTCTCAATATGTTTTATATTACACCCCGTATGTGAAAACCGAGCCCGAAATACGTTATAGTTTATAAAATAAATCAAAAACAAGAAATTATAAGTTGAGGCGGGCTGCGTAGACCCACCCAACTATTCACGCGGGCGGTATCAGGGTTGAAACCTGATATCGTTGATTTCCTAAGTTCAAGCGGGCCGCGTAAGACCCCGTTTAAGTTAACGCGGGCTGCGAGAGACCCAAAATGTGGCGCAGCCCGGTGATGACACGTGTCATCATCGTGTCGAAGCTAGGTAGTGACCCGGATCAGCAACACGTTGACCATATGTTGACGCGGGCCGCGTAAGCGACCCTTATCTTTCACGCGGGCCGCGTGAGAGTCGAATTCAGCAACTATAAATAGCAGGCATCGGATTTCATTTCAACTCGTTCATTCTCAATTCTCAAATCACAATTTCTGTAGTAGGCATATTATAGTCGGGTATTATACCCCTAATTAGCGAGGTTCTGCTTCGTTGTAAGTATTATAACCCCAGTTTCGTAATAGTTACGCTGCCCGATTGATTTAGGGTTCCGTACACTACAAAAAAATTGCCATGTAGTGGCACACAAAAAATGCCACAAAACACCTAAAAAGTGCCACTAAAAACACATATAGGAATGAGTGGCACACAAAAAAAGTGCCACTAGAAGCTGTGTCACTAAAGCCTTTTAGTGGCACTTTTTTGGTATGCTACTACAAATTTTTAAGCTTTTAGTGGCACCTTTTTTAGCTAACTACCGTAAACTTTTGGGTTTTTAGCGACACTTCTTTGTCTACCACTACTACTTTTAGTGACACAAAATTTTTGCCACAAAAATCACATCAAATTAATGTCACTATAGACATTTTCATATTAATTTTGATTAAACAAAATCATTATTTATTCACATTATAAAATAAACTATAAAATATAGAAATCATAATATCATCACTTCGATTCAAAGCTAGATCGTTCTTCATACATATTCCAAATATTTACAAACAAATGTCTAATAATTGTCTTAATCTAAATATCAAACATATTAAACATAAAACTAATAAATGTAGAGATAAAAACTTGAAACTTCATTACGGTCATGGTCATGAACCTCCTTCACAATCCTGGAATAGCAGACTTATTACCAGTTGTGTAATATCATTCAACGGGAAGTCCCCAATAGCTGGTAAATTGTGTACTTTTTCCTCCTCAAGAGCTGCAAAGTAAATATTTATAAAAACTAAAAGAGCCATTTATCAATATGTAAAAGTTGTAAAAAAAAACTTTTTAGGTGCTAAACTAGTTTACCATTTCACAGGCAACAACACATCAAGGAAGAAAATTGACAAAGTTTGAAGCCCTTGAGATGTTCCATTATGCATATGAGACACGATAAATTTCATGATATGAAGCTTAGTTTGTTCAAGTTAGAAAACTTTTGTACAGTCGGTTTCGATTGGATCTGAATTAAGATGTCTAGCTCCGTATTCTTGCCTGTGCATAAAATGTAGCATCGATAGTTAGCACATGTTTGTCTACCAAGAGATAGCAAAGTGAAGCGTGACGACAATTCTTACATGTTTGCCCACCAAGAGATAGCAAAGTTCATTTCTATTGAAAAACTCATTTTTACTCTTCCTGCCAAGGGATTAAGATTACTATTAATAAGCAATGATAAAGTGCAAACAATTAAACGTTGTAGTCTATTTATGTATATGCAGCCCTTTTACTATATTTCGACATATGAACCTATGAGCGTTTTGCAATCTTTTTGCCAATACCTTCATGTACAGGGTTATTAAACACCGATATACTTGATTTGTCAAAACTGGTAATATTAAGTGATAATTTTCCCACTATAATAGAGTCTACCCTTAGAAATACCTGTACCAACAGTTCTTGTTATTATAGCCTAAAGTGTGTGTGAATTTGTGCATGTATATATAATCTATTATGATTCCTTACCTTTGATAACATGTATAATAATATTAAATTAGTTGCTAAATCATCATCACCAAGAAGTACCATAAGATGATGCAAAAGCGACATATTTTTTCCATCAAATGAGGTTTTAGCTGCAAGAAAACAATTCAAACCTTGAATTAATATTAATCTTAATTATTAAACATGGCACTGAATAAAAAACATATAGCTAATTCATCTATTATATAAACCAAACTAATCAAAACAATAGCTGAATACAAGACTATTAGCTCACCATCTCTTTGCACTTTGAGAATCTATATTTAAGCCATACCTTTGACCATATTTATGTCAAAAAACAATAATGTAAAATTTACGCTTTTCATAATGTCCACTTTAAAAAGTATGAATATTGATGACTCATAAATTCCAAGTTTCAACTTACTTGCATTTCCACCTCATCCGAAACAGAACAGTTGTCACTCGGATGCTTCTCTTGACTTGTGGCATATGTATTTACCATAACACCAGAAAGTAGCTAATAATTCTAAATTTGAAGGACCCATAGGAAATTGAAAAACATATGGAAACTTTTTGGTATTCCATGTATCTTTATTCTACAATAATTAAAACAAAATTTATAATTCTGGATAAAAATAAAAAAAAATATTCAAGGTCTTGTTCATTACCATTAAGCAAAAACATACCTTTTAAGCACCAACATAGAATTCATTACCCCACACCCAGGGGCGGACCTAAGGGGGAGGTTGGGTGGGTGGGCGCCCCCTTTAAAAAAAGTTGTGTATTATTTAGGGTAAAATCTTAATCGTACCCCTTGAAAATTTGCAATCGCCCCTCTTAACTACAAAAACTAATATATGTGACCGGACTTTTTTCTCCGAGAGGTGACTCTGGCAGTTGCAAAAGCATCGGGGGTACCTGTAAATGAGATGAAGAAGAAGATTAGTTTGAATGGTTTTTCTATTTTAGTGATATTTATTGGTTTTTTTGTTACATTCCAGCTTGTGCAGTAAAAGCCTACAAGGCTACAACCATCATCATAGGTAGACAGTTGATGTTAGCGTAGGTAAACAACTTGTTCCACAAAGCCACTAGTATCTTTTTCTATAATAAATCGCTATATGATTTCTAAGGAGATGGATAAATAGCATAGCCAGGTTAGAAATCAGAGATTTAAAAGATGGATCGAACTCTGCTCTGCTCTGCTGATCCAATTCAAGGTTTTGTTTCTAATTTCACTCAGCAGCTGAAACGGTTTAATCTCTTGGTTTGTAGATTGAACTAAGTAAAGCCACAATTGTCAATAGATAAGTCAAATTTGATGGTATATTAATTGAGTATGTATATTAGGTTCTCTATATCATATAGTATATACAACCCTCAACTTTTGATCCAAACGAATTGTTTCCACACCAAAGGGAGGGTTCCAACTTCCAATAAGAGCTTAAATAGTGTTTTGTACAGTAAGAACTAATGAAAACTTCAAATATGAAACACATAAGTTGAAACTCATAAAAAAAATTGATCCCTGTTGAAGTGATTCAGACAATTTTAAGCATTTACCATTAGAAAAAGTCATAAAAGTAATAAAATACATCTGATTGCACAAACATCATAGATAAACTGTAAATTTGTCATGTGTCATGCTTAAAAAATTTAACAAACACTTTAGTGAAAATATATAATGACAAGTAATATACATCTGAATGTCACATCAATTGAGCACAGTCGTCACTCGATCTGAAGAAGAACAACTTCAAAACTTACCTTGTAAGCACCAAAATAGAATTCATTACCCATCATGTCTTGTATCATTCCACAAAAATGAACTTATGAGTTCAACTGAACCCGTTTAACTGTTAATGGAGTTAGCATTGAGACCTAGAGATATATCAAATGGTAATTAGATCTTTAGTCAAGTTAAAAAAAAAATCAGTATTCAGAAGATTGTAAGTCAATTAACAAGATGGAAAGAGTTATTGCAATGCACAAACAAGTCTTAGGTTTTCTTGCAGAGATGGGCACAACCAAAAAATTAGGTTAATGAATTTCTAAAATCAACTCAATTTAATCAAATAATCAAAGCTTCATTTTTCAGAAACTAAACTACAAAAAAACCCTAACCCTTTAATAACCTATAAACCGTAACAGCATAAATCTACCCTATCTACGAAATTCAGATGAATAATACAAGACACGATACAAAAATACTAAAAAAGAAGTTAGACGAAATTGGAGCCATACCTGACCAGAGTTTAGTTTGGCTATACAAATCAAAGAAAGATTAGATTCTCCATAGGGAAACCACCACATCTCGCCCAATCTAAACCTCCACCGCTTCAGGGTTTTTTCCTGAAACTCAAGATTAGGGCAATTTTAGTAAGGGTAGTAATAATGTAAATGCATAAAATTGAAATAGTAACTCACAAACAAAGATGATGCACGGGAACGAGGGTGTTCCATGGTTGTTGAGAACATGGAGGATGCAATTTTTCCGGTGGTTATTACGAACGAAGGTCACCGGTGGCTTTGATGGTCGCTAGTTACATAGGGAAGAAATGAGTGAGATTGCTTGCTAAGAGAACAAAGAGGAAAAACAATAAAAACGAATTATCCATGACTGATTCAGAAGGAGAGTGTAAGAGAGAATAGAGATAGAAAAATGGGTGAAGGTAGTGAATTTGGGGGAATTATCAACCAAAGGCGGGATTAGGTTTAGAGTGGGAAATTTTTAGAGGGAAGTGGAGGGATTTTTGGGAAATGTTAAGAGGGAAATTAATTTTTAAAATTTTAATAAACTAGAATACCTATTATTATTATTATTTTTTTTTGAACGGCGAATACCAATTATTCTAATGTAATTATAAAATTATAAAGAAAATTAACTTATATAATATACTTTCTATAAAATTATAAAAATACTTATATAAATTACAAGTGACTAAGTTATATAATTAATGACATGTAAATCAAAATTACAAGTGTTATATTTTAAATGTTAAAATCTGCAACTGATCAAAAGCAATACTCGTGACCGCATTTTGTAATATTATTTTTGAGGATGATTTGGTGTTAGGAGGGAATATGTTTGATTACGGGAGGGAAATAATTTAAGCGAAAATTTTGTTAAAGAGTTCAAGGAGGGAAAGTGGGGAATTTCCAGAAGAAGCAGTCGAAATTTTTAGTGTTATTACGCACAAAATTTAATTAAAAACTTAAATTAATGTGATAAAAGATAAGTGCCATTAAAAACCTAAAGTAGTGGCATAAAAGTGAAGTGTCACTAACAGTGTGTGCTAAGCAATTATGGCATACGCAAAGTGCCACTAAAAATATAAATTAGTGGCACAATAGCTAAATGCCATTAAAAACATGTGCCACTAAATGGCTTTTTGTTTGTAGTGGTAACAACTGTCGTGGTTCTGCCCGACGTAGTTGTTGGAATGCCGTCTCGGGGAGGGTATCATTAATATTTTCAAAGGGTTATGATACTAACCAATGTACATTTGTATAAATTATAGATTATATCCAGGAAACCCTTATGCGAAGTCTATGATAGCAATGTGAGTTTATCCTCTTTTTGTTAACCTTTTTGTAATATTTTACAAAACCTTAATTGTTTTACAATGTGATTAAGCGGTGATTGAGTCTTTGTAGTTCTTCAATTACTGCCAGTATGTTGGGGTTTTGTATACAAAATGTACTACACTGTGAGTAGTAAGTCGGGGATGACAATATGTTACCATTGGACAATGAGTTAGCCAATGTGTAATATGACCCACAAGTCAGTGGATTGACAGTACTAATGGAGTAATTGTGTAGAAATAAACAATGTGATCACTCTCAATACTGTTTTAATTAATAAGATGTTTCTTGATTAAACTGGGATTCACTCACCAGTATTTCCGACTGACAAATGTTTTTAAAACGCGTTTCAGGTAACACAATGTGACAGCCAATTAGTAAAAAGCCAGTTGGAGAGCACTGAAGGCTTGGGAAAAATGTGGCTATAAAAGTTACCTAATAAACGATGTTTTAAATTCAATAATATAGGGTTTGTCCCTATAAATGTACTGTAATAAGAAACTTGGGTTTTGCCCATGTGTTTATTAATATCAATTATGGTGGTTTTACTCTGATAAACATTTCCTAACTACGGTCCTGATGTAAATTCCGCTGCCAAATTAACGAAACACTGATACCACCACTGAGCTCGCGTCCGCCCGTTCCCGGGACAGATAAGGGATCGGGGGTTGCGACAGAAGTTGGTATCAGAGCCTAGCCACTGGCCTGAGCCAAAGAAGTGTTCTGCTGACACTTAAATTCTAAGTTTTGTGTTAGGAAATAAATTACGAAAATACATGCATAACTGTAATTATTTGTTATGTGTTATTTGACTATTTGTTAGTTTGCAGTATGAGTGATCAAGGACCCTCAGACATGAGTCGTCAGTTGTCTGAATCACCTAGGAGTGAAGGTACCTCTTCACAGCCTGCCCTCTCTGGGTATACTGCTGATCAGGAAGAAGGATTGTTTGCCTTTAAAGCTCAGTCAGAAGAGCCATTCCCTCACAAAAGAAGAGGATGGTTCAGTAAGGAAGCTTTTGCTCGTAGGAAAAAAATGCGAAAGTTGCAACAGCAAAGAGTTTTAGCAGCTGCTAAGCGAAAGATAGATGCCCATACACAGGATATGCTTAATAGAAGCTTAGCCAATTTCCATATCCTAGCTACAACTGCTGCTGACCCAAGTCTGGAACAACTAGTAGCCCCACAACCACAAAACCCAGACCAACCCATGGAGATAGAAAATCCTGAAAACCAAGTGGAGATGCATGACTTCAACCCAGAAGAAATCCCTAGGGTACCTGCACCAAACCCCCTAGATCCAAATTACGTCCCCTGGTGAGACGATAATAGGGACTTTGTGCAACGTTACTCTATCCCTGAAGACACATCTATAGGAGCCTACCCAGGTATGGACCCTTTAGATCCCTATTACCAAGTTGATTATATTAGGGAGATCTTAGAAGATCTTTACCGATTTCAGGCACTATCACCCCCATATCAGGAACCCGCACCCCAGATTCCAAACCCAGTCCTAGAACCTGCACCCCCAATGAGTGCAGAAAACGTGCAAGAAATTAGGACCTTCGGTGAGGAAATTTTAGAAAGCAGTGAGAGAATGCGTCAGGTGGGAGAACGTCTCGTATGGAAATACGATGAACGCAATATGGATTTTTGGACAAATCCATATCCGTGAAGTGATGAAGGAAATAGTAATAATAATATAATATAATATAATAAAATAAAATAAAATATGTGTGTACGGATGCATATTACTATTAGTGTAATTTTCTTTCTGTTGGTATTGTAATCTTTATTTCAGTACTAGTGTGTAATAGACGCATAGTATATGAAAATAGAGTACAAGTCGCAATGATCGACGTTTTTGGCTAGATTGTGTGTCATGTGATTAACTATATTACCTATTATCTTATGATATTAATATGGGATAAATGTTTAAAATTTAGATGGCCGACGAAGGAAATCAAGGAAATCCGAATAATGATAACCAGAGTAACATTAACGTGGTTAATGAAAATCCGAGCATCAATAACAATGGAAACCAAGTGGATAATAGTGCTATCCAACACATAGTAGCACAGGGAATTATAGATGCAATGCCATTTATTCTTCAAACTGTTAAAGGTGCTAATAATAAAAGTAAGCATAGCAGTAAGCGACCAGTTGAACCAGAAAACAATGTAAACAATGGACCTGTACTTCAAGTGCCCATTCCTAAAAGAAGAAGAACCATGCCTTATGGTTGTTCTTATAAAGAATTTTGGTCTTGTAAACCAATGGAATTCTCGGGCAATGAAGGGGCCATTGCAACCCTACGCTAGATAGAGAAGACTGAGGTAGTCTTAAGAATAAGTAAGTGTGCTGAAGAAGATAAGATATTGTTTGCTTCCAATCTGTTTAAGAATTCAGTGCTAGAATGGTGGAACACTATCCTCCAATCAAGAGGAAGTGATAGAACCTACAATATGGAATGGGAAGAATTTAAGAACAAGGTAGAAAGGAAATTCTGCCCACCCAATGAGAAAGAACAGATAGCAAACAAATTCTTAAATCTTAGGATGATTGGTGTAGATAGTAAGGGGTACACTAAAATATTCTTTGAATATGCTAGAATCGTGCCAACCCTTGCTTCACCAGAACCAGTGTTAATTTCCCGTTATATTTGGGGATTAATTGGGGAGATTAGACACATAGTCAAGGCAGCTAGACCTCAAACTATAGAAGAAGCGGTAGAACTAGCAAATACCTTGACTGATGAACTAGTTCGTACTAGAGAAGAAGATCAGAGGAGAAACATGACTCAAAAGCACACACAAGAATTTCGTTCTGGAAATTACAATCATAGGAATATGGGTTCTACCTCTGCACCATACTGCAAGGTATGCAAGAAAAAGCATTCGGGAAAATGCTCCACTCTCTGCAATTATTGCAAGATGCCAGGACAAAAGGAAGAAAATTGCATGAAGAAATCCAGTAATGGATTATGCTACAACTGCGGGGAAAAAGGTCATATCAGGCCAAACTGCCCAAGATTAGCTCCAGCCACAAATAACAAGAATACTAAAAATGCTAGAGCATTTGTTCTGACTGCAGATGAAGCCAATTGATCCCAGATGTCATAGCTGGTACGTTTTTAGTTAATGATGTCTTTGCTAAAGTATTATTTGACTCCGGTGCAAACCAACATTTTATTAATACATCATTTTGCAAAATTCTAAATCAATCATTAACTAAACTACCACAAGAATGCTTAGTAGAAACAGCTAATGGAGAAACCGTTAGGATTTCTGAAATCTTGCAGGGAGCAAGAATAGAAATTTTAAACCAAAAGTTTATAGCAAATCTTTATCCCATGAATCTGGCAGGATTCGATGTTGTTTTAGGAATGGATTTGTTAATAGCCAATAAAGCCAGTATTTTATGTGATCAAAAGTTAATTCAAGTAAATTCACCAAAAGGTAAAACGATCACAATTAAAGGAGATAAGCTCTCTAGAACCACAAAATTCATCTCTATGATGAAAACTGCAAGCTATATAAGAAAAGGTTCTATAGTGTATATGATTTCCATAATCACTAACACTAAAGGAAAGGATATAAAAGATAATCCAGTAGTATCTCAGTTTTCAGATGTCTTTCCAGAAGAATTACCAGGACTACCTCCAGACAGAGAAGTTGAATTCAGAATTCACCTGCTACCAGGAACAGCACCAATTGCCAAAGCACCTTATCGTTTGGCACCCGCCGAAATGCAGGAATTGAACAAACAATTAGACGAATTATTGGAGAAAGGATTTATACAACCGAGTTCGTCACCATGGGGAGCGCCGATATTGTTTGTTAAAAAGAAGGACGGATCAATGCGTATGTGCATTGATTACCATGAATTAAACAAGGTCACGATTAAGAATCGGTACCCATTACCGAGAATCGATGATCTGTTTGATCAACTGCAAGGAGCTCGATTTTTCTCTAAAATCGATTTAAGGTCAGGATATCATCAGTTAAAGGTACAGGAAGAGGACATTCCTAAAACCGCTTTCAGAACAAGGTATGGTCATTATGAATTTACTGTCATGCCATTTGGTTTAACCAATGCCCCAGCTGCATTTATGGACATGATGAACCGAATATGTAAGCCATATTTGGATAAATTCATAATTGTCTTTATAGATGATATTCTAATTTACTCTAAGAGTAAAGAGGATCATGCAAGACATTTGCACACACTTTTGAGTTTACTACGAAAGGAAAAGCTTTATGCTAAGTTTTCAAAGTGCGAATTTTGGTTAGAACAGGTACAATTCCTTGGACACCTAGTCAACCATGAAGGAATCCATGTGGATCCCACAAAGATTGAGGTAATTACTAAATGGAAAACCCCTGAATCACCAACCGAGGTTAGAAGTTTCTTAGGATTGGCCGGTTATTATAGAAGATTTATTCGAGATTTCTCTAGAATAGCCATTCCCTTAACTAGGCTAACCTGTAAATCTGTTAAGTTTGAATGGGGATTAAAACAAGAAGAAGCCTTTAGAATTCTTAAGCAAAGATTGACCCATACACCCATACTATCATTACGAGAAGGAACTGAAGACTTTGTAGTCTATTGGGATGCTTCTAGATTAGGTTATGGATGTGTATTGATGCAACGACAAAAGGTTATAGCTTACGCATCTAGACAACTTAAAAATCATAAAGAAAATTATTCAACTCATGATCTAGAATTAGGAGCTATAATTTTTGCTCTTAAAATTTGGAGACATTACCTTTATGGTCGTAAGTTTACCATTTTCACTGATCATAAGAGTCTAAGGTATGTTTTAAAACAAAAGGAGTTGAATATGAGACAAAGACGTTGGATGGAATTGCTTAGTGATTATGATTGTGATATCCAGTATCATGAAGGAAAAGCAAATGTAGTGGCAGATGCTTTAAGCCGAAAATATCATGAAAAGCCAAAAAGGGTACGTTCTCTTAAATTAAATCTGCAAGTAGATTTAAATGATCAGATAAGAGAAGCACAAGAACCAGTAATTAAGGATGATTCTGAAAAATTAAAAGGTATGCTAAAAGAATTGGAATAAGGAATAGATGGAATTTGGAGATTCCATAAAAAGAGAATGTGGATACCTAAATTAGGAAATCTACGTCATCGTATATTAGAAGAAGCCCATAAGTCTAAGTATACGATGCATCCAGGAAGTGATAAAATGTACCAGGATTTAAGGAAATATTTCTGGTGGATAGGAATGAAAAAGGACATAGCAGCCTATGTTTCTAAATGTTTAACTTGTTCACAAGTCAAAGTTGAACACCAGAAACCCTCAGGTTTGTTACAACAATTAGAAATGCCGGTGTGGAAATGGGAATTGATAACAATGGATTTTGTTACTAAATTACCCAAAACTAAGAAAGGAAATGATACAATCTGGGTGATTGTAGATAGGCTAACCAAGTCAGCCCATTTTCTACCAATGAAGGAAACTTTTAGTATGGAACAATTAGCCAAATTGTATGTAAATGAAATTGTTTCTTTACATGGTATTCCTTTATCAATTGTTTCTGATAGGGATAACCGCTTTACATCTCATTTTTGGTCAAGTTTCCAAAAGGCAATGGGAACCAAGTTAAAGCTAAGTACGGCTTATCATCCACAAACGGGTGGACAAAGTGAAAGGACAATTCAGACAATGAAGGACATGCTTAGAGCTTGTGTAATTGATTTCGGAGGTAATTGGGACGATCACTTACCTTTAATAGAATTTTCTTATAATAATAGTTATCACACAAGTATCAATGCTGCACCATTCGAAGCACTTTATGGACGAAAGTGCCGAACCCCAGTCTGTTGGGCAGAAATTGGGGAAAAGCAACTATCTGGACCTGAGATAGTGCAAGAAACAACTGATAAGATCATTCAAGTCAAGGAACGACTGAAAGCAGCACGTGATCGACAGAAGAGTTATGCTGATAACCGACGCAAGCCATTGGAATTTCAAGTAGGGGATAAAGTATTATTGAAAGTCTCTCCTTGGAAAGGAGTAGTAAGATTCATAAAAAAAGGGAAAGCTAAGTCCCAGGTATGTTGGACCTTTTGAGATTATTAGAAGAATCGGACCTGTAGCCTATCAGCTATAACTGCCAGAGGAGATGGCAGGAATACATGATGTGTTTCATGTATCTAATCTCAAAAAAGTGTTTAGCTGATGAATCACTGATAGTACCTCTTAAGGATATAGAGGTAAATGAACAACACAAGTTTGTAGAAAGGCCTCTACAGATTGAAGACAGGAAAGTCAAGAACCTCAAACATAAGAGATTAGTTCTGGTCAAAGTGAAGTGGGACTCCAAAAGAGGACCTGAGTACACATGGGAACTTGAATCTGAGACGCAAAGGAAATATCCGCACTTGTTCTAGTAGATCTCGAGGACGAGCTCTAAACAAGGTGGGGAGAATGTAACAACCCTCGGTAAAACCAACACCCTCATAATATTTCTGACACTCTAGTATATTATAGAATGTCTCAATATGTCTTATATTACACCCCGTATGTGAAAACCGAGCCAAAATACGTTATAGTTTATAAAATAAATCAAAAAAAGAAATTAAAAGTTGAGGCGGGCCGCGTAGACCCACCCCAACTATTCACGCGGGCGGTATCAGGGTTGAAACCTGATATCGTTGATTTCCTAAGTTCAAGCGGGCCGCGTAAGACCCCGTTTAAGTTAACGCGGGCCGCGAGAGACCCAAAATGTGGCGCAGCCCGGTGATGACACGTGTCATCATCGTATCGAAGCTAGGTAGTGACCCAGATCAGCTACACGTTGACCATATGTTGACGCGGGCCGCGTAAGCGACCCTTATCTTTCACGCAGGCCGCGTAAGAGTCGAATTCAGGAACTATAAATAGCAGGCATCAGATTTCATTTCAACTCGTTCATTCTCAATTCTCAAATCACAATTTCTGTAGTAGGCATATTATAGTCGGGTATTATACCCCTAATTAGCGAGGTTCTGCTCCGTTGTAAGTATTATAACCCCAGTTTCATAATAGTTACGCTGCCCGATTGATTTAGGGTTCCGTAACAACTGTCGTGGTTCTGCCCAACTTAGTTGTTGGAATGCCGTCTCGGGGAGGGTATCATTAATATTTTCAAAGGGTTATGATACTAACCAATGTACATTTGTATAAATTATAGATTATATCCAGGAAACCCTTACGCGAAGTCTAAGATAGCAATGTGAGTTTATCCTCTTTTTGTTAACCTTTTTGTAATATTTTACAAAACCGTAATTGTTTTACAATGTGATTAAGCGGTGATTGAGTCTTTGTAGTTCTTCAATTACTGCCGGTATGTTGGGGTTTTGTATACAAAATGTACTACACTATGAGTAGTAAGTCGGGGATGACAATACGTTACCATTGGACAATGAGTTAGCCAATGTGTAATATGACCCACAAGTCAGTGGATTGACAGTACTAATGGAGTAATTGTGTAGAAATAAACAATGTGATCGCTCTCAATACTGTTTTAATTAATAAGATATTTCTTGATTAAACTGGGATTCACTCACCAGTATTTTCGACTGACAAATGTTTTTAAAACGCGTTTCAGGTAACACAATGTGACAGCCAATTAGTAAAAAGCCAGCTGGAGAGCACTGAAGGCTTGGGAAAAATGTGGCTATAAAAGTTACCTAATAAACGATGTTTTAAATTCAATAATATAGGGTTTGTCCCTATAAATGTACTGTAATAAGAAACTTGGGTTTTGCCCATGTGTTTATTAATATGAATTATGGTGGTTTTGCTCTGATAAACATTTCCTAACTACGGTCCTGATGTAAATTCCGCTGCCAAATTAACGAACCACTGAGCTCGCGTCCGCCCGTTCCCGGGACAGATAAGGGATCGGGGGTTGCGACAACATTCAGGTGATTCATATTCCAACTAAAAGGAAATGTGAATATATTAGTTATTTTTGAGTTTTATTTTTTATGTAACAGGTTTAGGTTTTATGTTTTCGATTTTGTAACACATTTAAGTAATCAGTCTAAAATGACTAAAATACCCTTTATATAATTTTCTTTTAATATACAACTTGGTTTAAAAAACGCGCCTAGGCGCGAGGCGCGGCGCAAATCTTAGCGCCTTATGTAGTCTGAGGCGCAAGTTGTACAGAAAGCGCAGCTGAGACGCATTTTTTTGCTGAAAAATCCACACTGAGGTGCACGCCTCATGTACGTGACCCATTTTGTGCAGCAGATTGTTGTAAATCATGCTTTTCAGGCTGTACATGTATGTAATTTCAATATTAAAACATCTAGACAGCTTATTTGTGTCTAAATATCAGGTAAATGATCATAGAAACCTATACAGTATATTAAAAAAATTATAATTGCCTTGCGCCTCGCATATGAAAAGCCCAACGCTTTTGCGCTCTGCGCCTCGGTTTTAGACCTCGTCGCTTTTTTGAGCTTCGCGCTTTTTAAAACCAAGGTATACAAATGTATTACCTTCAATAAACCACAAGGACTATCTATGTAATTAACCTTAAAATATTAAAACTCGTTTATTTGTAAACAAATTTTATAAATATGTTACAAAAAATATTTAATAATTATATACATAAAATTAATATGCATACAATTACCAAACGTCTATTATGAGAGAAACATTGTAGTAGGGATTTAGTTTTGTTTATTCATTTTTCATCTTCACCTCCACACGTTCTCTTTTCTTCCGGGATCCCAACAATGCCCCCTGACCTACCTGAATCTTACCACCATCATTTTCGATGGACGAGTTCTGAAAATCTATCGATAAACACGTTGAGTTGAGCTGAAAGCATTACATGGATTTATTCGGATTCTGTGGTAGATTTGAACTCCCCGTTAGCGGCTCCATCAATTCGTCTTATCGTTAGTTATGATCAAAATCAATCACTGGTTATATAATGTAATATTACTTTTAAACTAAACCAAGAATATAATATATAGTATAATACTATAATACTATAATATAAGATGACATAATATAAATAATATAGTATAATATAACACATAACATAGTATTTATATAATAATATTAACTAAGCTAAACAATCATAATAAATATTAGGTCCGAGTATAAAAAAAGATAAAAAAAATGTGTGTATATTATATTTGAGATAATGTGTATTATTAAATATTTTTATGTAGCATACTTTTTTTTTTCAAAAATATAAGGAGTCTTTATATTGTTTTTAGAGTTAATTACATAGACAGTCCTTGTGATTTATTGAAAGTAACACTTTTGAGTATTAACAAAAAACTATAATTTCAGGTCATTTTGTCGTTTTACACTAATATAATAGAATATTTTACGACAGTTAGCTTTAATACTTAAAGGTATTATAAAACTAAAAATGTGGTACCCGAGGAAAATCAACAGTCATCTTAACTCACCGTTCATTTCTCCGAGACTGATTATCAAATTTCGGGACGAAATTTCTTTCTAGTTAGGGATGATGTGGTACCCGAGGAAAATCCACAATCATCTCAACTCACCGTTTCATTTCTTCGAGACTGCTTATCAAATTTCAGGACGAAATTTCTTTCAAGTTGGGGATGATTTGACAACCCGCAACTTCAGGTTACTACTTTAACCTAACCACAGTTAATTTAGTCATACATTCATGGCACTGCATTTAACCAGGGTTAGTTAAATGAGTCTATGTTAGACATGTAACCCTCAATGAACGCAATGTCTTTCTCCATGGCAATTAATTCAGTTATGGTTGAAATAAAATGGAGTCCAGCCGAGACATCAAACCACCGGAAAATCAAAAAGTTTGTCAGAGCCCTGTTCAATACCATCTTTAAGCAAACCCTAATGGGTGAACTTCAGCAGCCGGAATCAAAAGATTGAAGCAAAAACAGTCAGATTTCGTCTAATACAACAAACCACAGTTCATTATTCCTTAAAGTAAACAAAACCCAATTCGAAATCAATCAAATAGAATACCTTTAAGGCCGGAGAAGAGAGAAAGATGTATGAATGGAAGACAAAAACCCTAGATGTGATGCGAATGAAAGTTGTAGAGGAGATATATGAATCAAAAACAAAATTTCGTTATTAAATCTAATAAAATACAAAAAGAGATTGGATTATTAGATGGAATCATACCTTGAAGACAAAGATGAGAATCGATGGTCTAGCTGAAGGAGGCGGCTAGGGTTTCTCCAGAGAGAATGCGAATGAGGGAGTCGTCTATTGAAGATTGATGTGAAGTCGGGTTATAACATGTATATAGTTCCTTCCACCTTTTTACCCATTTTTCCTAAACGGATCCCGCACGACCCACAACTAAAATGGAAGCATAAGCGGATGCCACGTGTCATTGTATAGCCTAAAAAAGCCATGTGGCATAAGCACCCTAGAAAAATGCCATGTGGCACTCTAGTAATTGCTTTATTAGGATGAATGTATATATATATATATATATATATATATATATTGATGATTGAAGATCCTGTACATTAATTCAAAAGTGTGAGAAGTGTGAGAAATATTGTGGAGATGACATGTGTTCTCAATCTAAATTAATTCAAAAGGGTAAACAAGTAATTTTCTTTTTGATTTAATTAATTGATAACCTTCCATAACCGCCACCCTTTATTATAGGAATACGAATTAAGAATTAATCTATGAATTTGTGTCATCTCATTTATCAATTATTAATTCTGAAGATCGCATAATGAAAATTTATAGAGTGTTAGATAGTGATAGATGCAAAATGAAGGTTTTTATATAACACTACAAATCTCTATTAAATACTACGAATAGCATATAACACCATTAACCCTTTTATAACTCTATATAACACTACAACATTATATATAACACTACAACCACCATCCAGAACTGTATAGTGTTATATATTTTTATATAGTGTTATATAGTGTTACATAGTGTTATATGGTGGTATAGAGTCTTTTTTGGTGTTAATATAGTGTTATATAGTGTTATATGATGGATGTATAGTGTTATATAGTGTTATATGGTATTATATGGTGTTATATAGTGTTATTTAGAGTTATGTAGTGTTATATAGTGTTATAGTGTTATATTTTTCTGATAGCATGTCTATGATAGATGTATAATGTTACATATTGTTATGTTGTGTTTACATAGTGTTATATGGTGTTACATAGTGTTGTTATATGGTGTTACATAGTGTTATACGGTGTTATATGGTGTTATATAGTGCTATATAGTGTTATATGATGGATGTATAATGTTATATATTTCTTGTAGCAGTTACATATTTCTGGATTTTTTAGAATGTCCTGATTTTAGAATAAGTTTAAAATTGAATCGCTAGAATTTAGGAGTGAATCGCTAGAATTTAGGAGAGGTTACCTAATTTGAAACATATACAAAGACAATATTACCCCTACAATTTTCAAGTCAATCCAAATAATTAAAACACAATTTATAATTTGGTCACTATTGATTTCAACCATTAGATCAAAGATCTAATGGTTTAAAACACTTCTCACACTTTGTACACTATCCCTACCCATATATTGATAATCAACATTAATGTCCTATTTAATTTTCCTCAAAATTTGATTAAATGATTTTACATTAGTAGTAAAAGAATTTTAAAGCAACACTGATAGAATAAAATTGTACTAAAAGGGTTGTACTGTACAAGTGTTAAAATCCACTATATAGTGCTATATAGTGTTATATGATGGATGTATAATGTTATATATTTCTTGTAGCAGTTACATATTTCTGGATTTTTTAGAATGTCCAGATTTTAGAATAAGTTTAAAACTGAATCGCTAGAATTTAGGAGTGAATCGCTAGAATTTAGGAGAGGTTACCTAATTTGAAACATATACAAAGACACTATTACCCCTACAATTTTCAAATCAATCCAAATAATTAAAACACAATTTATAATTTGGTCTCTATTGATTTCAACCATTAGATCAAAGATCTAATGGTTTAAAACACTTCTTACACTTCTCACACTTTGTACACTATCCCTACCCATATATTGATAATCAGCATTAATGTCCTATTTAATTTTCCTCAAAATTTGATTAAATGATTTTACATTAGTAGTAAAAGAATTTTAAAGCAACACTAATAGAATAAAATTGTACTAAAAGGGTTGTATTGTACAAGTGTTAAAATCCACTATCATATGTGGTTGAATCTCTTTCATTTAGCTTACTTTTATATATGTATTATCTGTTTGTCTTCTTCATATGTATGTAGAGAATGATCTATAACCTTACTACTAACTCAATTACACAAGGGAATACAAAAAAAAAAGCAAAGGATTAACACCGGTACGTTAAGACACGAATGGAAATCAATGTAGTCACCGGTGATCAAAGAAAAGCACTACGGTGGTTTAGCCGGGTTAACGCTGGTGGTGTTCAGGTTGCGTCTGTCAACAATGGGATCAAGCAACTGCAAACGAAGATTGTTATTCATCTGATTATTGAGTTACCAAGCAAGGAGAAGAACACCACGTGAAAACAAAGGAAACAATACCTTACTTTTCAAACAAATTTGAGCAAAACCAAACGATTTCGAGCTTCCGAGTGATCGAACGGAGATAACCAAAGTTTTGATGCATATTTTGTATGTCTGCCACTGTGCGAATAGACTAAATAGAGCGTGTGTTGAATATTGTATAGAATAGAGTGAAATCTAGTACGAAGCAAAGGTTTTGTGATGTATATGCTGCTTCGTACGGACGCGCAAGACCAAGCAGCTTCGTACGAAGGCACCCTATGTGGGTTCGTACGAAGCCATGCAGCCTATAAATATAGGTGCTTGGGTCTTGTGTTGGACAAGCTTTTGGTCTCTGAGGGGAAATGTTGTCCGACTGGTTCCGCGGTATTGTAACGTTGAATAATCAATAGAAACCAAATTATAAGTGACTGTTCGGTATCTATCTCTACTTCTACTCATTTCTTATCACCGAACCGGTCTTTTCGGGACCAAAGCTCCGTCAAACTCGACGTTTCCTGGACTATCAAGTGGTATCAGAGCTACGATACCGATTCAATCAATCTAACAGTTGATTAAATCACTTATGCTTAATAATTTTGGAGGTGTATTGAGTTTTGACATTAAAACATAGAAAAACATCAAACTGAGGATCAATTCACGGATGAAATTCGAAACTAAAGACATCATTTTGTTTGGAATTGATTTGCGCACAATCCTGTGAAATTTCATCACGGAATCCAAAGAAATAAAGATTCTGGATCGAAAAATGTGTTTGAAAGTGTTCTTGGTGATGTCAGCGCAGCTTCGTACGAAGGCGCAACTTCGTACGAAGGGAGATTTCATACTGTTATACATGTTGGTACAAACCCATCCCTGGGTTCGTATGAAGGGACATTCCAGCTTCGTACGAAGGCGCTTCTGGGTTCGTATGAACAGGCTTGAGGTCTAAATTGTTATATCTCACAGCATCGTACGAAGGGATATTTCCAGCTTTGTACGAAGGGACACTTGGTGTTTAATTGTCATTTCGTCCGGAACTTTAGCCAACATTTTTGATGATACATTCATGGATTGAATAATTTAGTGGGGTAGTCATGATACTGATGCAGCATGTCTACTATCTAGAGTATCTGACTATTTATGGCCAAAAATTGTTAAATCCGCATAGATGAAAAACTGACGATCAGGGCAGAGATTGTCATATTCTCAGCATAGTCAAGTTTTTCAAAGATGTTAAAAGACCGAATTGCTCAGTTTGAGGGGGAATTCAGTGATAAGACGTCAGAATTTACAAAAATGAGGGGAATAAAAATTTCAATGTCATATAGTGAAATTCCGACATTTTTGAAATTCGTGACACTACAACAGTATTCGGGTGGTTCAGACTTCAGGATTGTCTGGAGATGTATAGGATCTGGAGTTGTGAACTCATGATCATTGGAAGTTCAGAATCTACAGATCAGGGTCAGATTGATGTCTTAGGGTTTGAGTCCCGGGTCTTCGACAAGTCGGTCAGCAGGATTAGCATCAGGAGATGATACTTATAAGATATCACAGACGTGTGATAGTCTAAAGTGTCAGAATGGTTAATCTTCAAGCAGATGAATTGTTTTTCGGACGTGTATACTTACCGATAGATATATTGGTATTGTAATTTGTGTTATGAAAGTGTGATTTTTTTAAATAAAATATTACTTTAAAACAAAAAATACAATACTTCATACATACACATATATACCTATGATACTAAATTTAAGATAAATTTGGCATTAACATTTCAAAATATTAGATCACATACAATATTAATTTGGCCTTAACATTTCAAAATTAGATCACATTCAATTACTTTCAAAGAGTCAAATTTATAACCTTTACAAAAACATTACATTCAATCAAAAAATAAAGTAATTATCACATGTCTAACATATCTAACTACGTTTAATGAAAACATATTGACAACCAATGTGTATAAAAAGTTGTTCGATACACCCTTTTAAAACCTGATCATGGACAACCCCATGTTTTCGATGATTTACTTGCAAGTATATGTTTAATCAACATGCACAACATTCTAAAACCTGATCATGGATAACCCCTTAGTATACAACTAACTGAGGTTACATATAATAACCCAAATAATAATTCCAAACCCAAACTCGTCCGCCAAAATATTGTCCTAAGTGTTTAACATCTCATATATAATCGTTTAACATCTAGCATACCATATACGGGTCTGTACCCCAGGTATATGGTCGTATCCCATAATTCATCTATTATACAATGGATAATAGTAGCTTTTAGCGTAGGGACTTGCAAATCATATTGGCTTTTTTCCAACATCAATTTTGTTAATATCAAACCAAAAAACACATATGAGAATAATTTTTAACACCCTTTGTTTAAGTTGTACACTATTTTCGTTCAAGGAAACAAATTTTTAACACCCTTTATTTAAGTTGTACACTATTCCGTTCAAGGAAACACATCGTGCATGAAGTATTAACACGCATTCTAATTCACCACTGCCTTTAGCATTGGGAAATTGGAGTTTAGTAATCATAACCTTGACCCGTTGGCCAACATTAATCCCAATTTAAGAAATTCTTCAAGATAGTCCCAACTTTCAAACTATTTTCCTCCACTACATCGTTTCTAACTAGCGTCTAACCTAGTTGGTTTTTTGCCGACACACACAAAAACTTAGTTATTTGCTGGAGGTGGTGATGGTGCTACGTTAGCAAAAAACTAATTGGGTTAGGCATCAGTTATAAAATGTTCGATGGAGAAAATTAATTTGAAAGTTGGAACTGTCCTGTGAAATTTCTTAAGTTTGAATTAATACTTGTCTAACGGGTCAAAATTTAGATTATAAAACTTCAATTGTCGTTTAGCATGTGGGTCACAAAACATTATCATGACTCCTTTGATCACATAAGGGTGGAGGGAGTGGTCACCATTTGGAGAGTGGTAAACTTATTTTCTAACCAATAATGTCATGCCATGTCAGGTCCCCACTCCACTCCTCATTTTACACTCAATCACTAACAATGGTCAAACACATGAAGAGTGGTAAACAATTTCAAAAAAATGTGATTGGTTGAAAAAGGGTGGGGTCCAGCATTAACCATCTCTCTCTCATCTATCTCTTCTCTTCTCTTTCGGTGTCTCTCTCTAGGTGAGTAGTCACTGCCTCCTCCACTCCCCGATCACCGATTAACCCCCGACAGTACATCACTGATGTATTGTAAAATACATCCTTTATTCGTATATAGTTTGTATAGTTTTCCATTATATTTAGTTTAATTTTTGATAGAATGTGCATACTGTTGATCCAATTGCGTTTTGCAGGTCTTGGTGCTTAAAACTGCTGAAAATTGAGTAAAATGAGTCAAGATACTGAAAAGTCAAGTCCTGGAACGCATTGGAAAGATCGGGAGCTGAAACGAAGTCGAAATTCTGGAAAACTGGTTTCTGGCGGCCCGAGACTTAGAAGAAGGAGTTTCTCGCGCTCGACGAGAGACCTAAAGATGTTAAACGTAGTGAGAAGGCACTGGTGGGCCGCGACCTATAACTCCACCTCTGTCGCGCCCCACCAGAGGGTGATACTGGCAGACTTCTTCGAGCTGGGTCATGGGTTTTGAGTTGAAACTTATATAATCATCATTAACTTTGACAAAACCTTAACTTACGAATTAGCAAGACTTTGGGTGATCTTGGAGCTGCATTAGGAGCGTTTTTGAGCAATCGAAGCTGTCGGTTGAAGGTCGGAAGTTCGGAGAATCATTCGGGTCGTCTCTTTAACATCCGGGTGTTTTCGTTTACGTTTCTTTCTCTTTAACTATGTTTCGTTTGTTTAAGAATACTTTGTTGATGTTTGTTTCAAAGACTATGATCGGCTAAATTGTTTAACTACCCAGACAAGATGATTGGTTGCTAAGTTTGGATTTTTATTATGGATTTATGATATTTATGGATTTATTTATGTATTGTAGGCGATTTGATTATTAGCTAGATGTATATGCATGCTTGATTGTGTTTGAATATCGTTTCTTGCTTTACATAATTCTTGGTGACGGTCTTTATCACATAGTAGAATTGTGTTAGGTTCTAGATTTTGGTGACTGCCGATAACACATAATAAATCGTGAATCTTTAGGGTTAAATTGGCCAATAAACCTTAAAAGCAATATTTGGTGATCTTATAAAATCAAGTGTTCTACTAACTCTCAATAGCTGACAGGTGCGAGGTTATTGTTAGGTCTAAGTAGAGGTGTACAAATCGGTTTTTTTTTATAATCGCTTTCGGTTATTAACCGGACCGGTTAATATGTACAAGGAAAAAAACCGGTTATTCAAAAACCGGTTACGGTTAATAACCGGTTTCAAAGATGAAAAATTGTAACCGGTATATAAAAAAGACGGTTTTTTTTCTTGATAAATTAACTGGTTTAAAAAAAACTGATTTAAAAAAAAAACGGTTAAAAAACCGGTAAAAAAACCGGTCTGCAGAATTCACACAGAACCTTCACAGAATGTTTTTTTTGCTGTTTTTCAATCATTTTTGCTGTTTTTTAGCAGAATTTTCTGTTTTTAATTGTTTTTTCTGTTTTATTTTTTGTAAAATACAGTTTTTTATATAAAAACTTAACAATGAAAGTATAAAAAGTTAAAACATTCATTAAGTCTCGCAACAAACGATTTTACATAACAATGAAAATACGAACGATAAACGTAACAAACGATAAACGGTTTTACATAAACTTAAAATATTAATCCACAAGAAGGTCCACTAATATATATGTTAGTGGAACTACAATACTTTATATCTTGAGAAGCCTCGTTTAATCTTCTTCGCCCGAACTCGAACTGTTGCGTAGGAATTCATCTAATTTGGCTTCTTCGTCTGTAACACCCCGAAAATGGGTTTGGTAATCAAACCCCGTTAATATTATAAGACGGATAAAGTACCGTTAGTGGTAAAAGTAACCCGGTAAATATTAGGATTTAAATACATAATCCTACATTAATTAAAAAGCAAATAAGAACTTTCAAAAAAATGGATAAAAGCCCGAGTTAACGGAACTTAAAATAAACGGGTTAGAGCTCCCGGAACTCACTAAGTTAACTAGGGTAATTAACCTAGTTAATTATTTGTTTAAAAACAATAAAGAAGCATGAACTAGTAAGCCTTTTAAAAACCATAGATATTTGAGGGACCAAAGTTGGACAATTTCAAAGTGATATGATTAAAACAAAAATAACCACACCAAACACACACTGAAGTGTGTGTAACACCCCGTGTTTCTGAAGTCAAAGTCAAAGTCAAGATTGAAGTCAAAGGAAGAAAAGATTGCTAATTGCGATCTGTCTCTCCTTGCTCAATTCCTGTTTTGACCTCTTTGACTTGTAATTAGTCTATCTCATTTTTGCTTTAGCTGTATTATGTGGAGTATCTATTAATAATCGCATATTAATCGCTATTTATCGCATGTTTAATCGCTTGATCACTATCGCAATCGCACTCGCAACTCGAATTACGCATTTTGGTTATTGTTATACGTATGTGTGTGCCTTATGTGTTACTTGTGCATGTTTATTTATGTTATGTCGTGGTAACCAATCGAATCGCAATCGAAACTCAAACGCAATCGAACTCAATCGCAATCGAAACAGTATGATAATTGGTAGAGAAGAGATAGTGCGAGATGTGAGTAGTTGGGATTAAAAGTAATCTGACTAGGAAATTCTATCGCATCGCAACGCTCGCAATCGAAATCGAAATCGAAACAGCAAAAATCATCGCATCGGACACTCGAACCAAGTGCCATCCGACCGGGTTGCCATCCGAACGAGGTGACATCCGACTGGACTATCATCCGGGCGAGATGCCATCCGACCGACCCGCCCCTTTCCACTTTGGGTATCCTATAAATACCCCATGTCACTTTCATTCTTTCCACTTTTGGCAAGTGACGTCCGACCAGCTCGTGTTCCTCGTTTTTTCTCTGATTTCTCACATTCCCGGTAAGATCTCGTCCTAAAACTTGTACTTCCTTGATCTACACGCACTCCTACACCTTTCTATCTTTTAAATCTTAACTTTTAACCGTGAAATCATCAAGATTCAAGGTGTTCTAGGATGACGTCATCATGTGTTCTTGAAGAACTTCATGTTTTGGCCTCAATCCACCAAGAACAACTTAGATCTAATTCATTTCCACATAGACGAACAAAGATCTTTCATAGATCTAAACATATTCACGGTAAAAAGGATTGAGAGAAGGTTTTCCAACTTTCTTTCAACTCTTTTACACTCAATGCACTCAAAACCGATAGAATTGGAGCTTGTATCGACTCACTACTCAATCTTGTGGTTGTGTTGGTTCAAGATCCGTATTCTATCCACGAGATTATCAATTTCGGGTTGACCAAGACCAATCGTCTTAAACCGGTGGACTGACCGAACTTGGGTGGTTCCTGTTCGATCAAGTCACTAGAGCTTAGGATGGGACTCTGTTGGGTAGCACGATATCAACACATCTCGATAACACGACAAACAATTAAAACGACCAAGTGTAAGATGAACGGAACGACTAGGACGGAGTACCGTCAGATCGGATTGCTGTCCGAACGGATAGCCATCCGAGCGACCGGCTGTCCGAACGACTTGCACCTTGGGTCCCACACTTAACTATTTTGCCAACGATTGAAGTCTGGTTGTTGAACGAGTTGTTGTCCGACCGGACTACCATCCGAACGGACAGCCACCCGAATCACGAGATATTTGGACTTTAACACTTAAACAATTTTCAACATGTTCAACAACAGGGTTGCCACCCGCTCGGATGGACATCCGACCGAGTGACTGCCCTGCTGTGGATTTGTTCTCACCGCGTAACCTCACCACTCGAGTCCCCGTCCGACCAGACGACCGTCCGATCGACCGACTTGAAAGGTAGAGATACTTCAATGTTTTCAAAATACTACAACGAAAACTTCAAAGGTCAAGCCATCATACACAAACACATCCTTCTCAAAGGAAGAAACAATCCACTCAAATAGTCATCCGACCTGACTACCGTCTGACCGGATAACCATCCGAGCGGATTGTCATCTGCACGACTGGCCATCCGATCGGATTACCATCCGACCGAACTGCTGTCCGAGCCACTTACACCTTGCATCGTTTTACGCGTCGCTTATCGTTATGCTATCGTTCTGATCAGGCTAACCCTACTCCCTAGCGCTCCCATCAATCCATCAATCGCTGTGAGTATAATCGATCCCTTTTTGCTTTACGCACTTTTGGGTATTACATACGTTACTTATTCTAAATCACATCGTACACACTACTCAATACTTTTAACGCTAACCGTTACCGCATGTTATACGTGACTTAATGAATGCTTGTTTGTTATGTTTACACATGGAATGCTGTCTACCTGCCTTAGCAACGATAGTACTATTAGTTTGGTCTCAGCACCCGTTCACTCGGGGGTTGTTAAGGACAATTATTTGCATGGATTACAGTGGTGATCATGTATTACGAACTGCCTCGGGCAGTCAACCCGCAGTCATTGGTATCGATAGGTTCATGTCGATAACTAACATGCCTCATTTCACTCTGTGTAGATGCTGGTTATGCGTAACGCTTTCTAACTCTATATGCTATTATCAAACTTGTATGCTCACCTTTACACTATGTGTATTGACCTTTATTTTAACGTATGTGACAGGTGCTTAGGATGCTTATCTGCTAAGAAATCGAGGCTAGAATAAGGTCTTAGAGGCCAACAAATAGTTGTCTGTACAAATGAAATCTGAGTTATCGGAACAGAACTATTTGCCTAGATTTTGTCTGTAATAATTGTATTATCTTTTAAGACATGGTATGGGACTTGTTACTTTAAATTAATTGGTAATGATAATTGTTATGGAAACTTCTGGACAATCTGTTTCGCTCAATGTCATGCCTCGATGTTTCCGCCATCGGTTGGGGTGTGACAAATTGGTATCAGAGCCATAACTATAGGGAATTAGGCAAGACTCGACCTAGTCTGGGACGATGTCTTAGAGACCTAGTCTATAGTTAGGAACCAACAGACCGACTTGTGCATATCCGTTAGGGATTATGTATGAGCTTACTGCTATCTCTCACTATTTTCGCTTACGCTACACTATCACTGCATTCGAATTTTCAATTTTGAGGAGCGATTAAGTCGAGATTAGGTGTGAAAACCGCAAACTCTCGACTGAAATGCTTGACCAACCCCTATTTTTAATCTATAAACACGAGAATTTGCGTTGAACCATGAGTGAAATCCATACTTTGACGCATAATTCTCCCTTATTTTATCAAAACAGGGATGAAGTTGTTAAGCTAGGGGTGAAACCCTAACCTTGACGACTTGTTCAGCCCTTTTTACAAAACTCTCACCAAAGTCTCGACGGACTCCAACGACCTGAAGTCACGATATGACTAACGGGATGCGTGCCCAACGCCCAAGAATCGAGGCAAAGGCACTGCCCTGAAGGTCAAATGTGCACAACAAGTCCTTGTGAATAGTCGAATCACTTTGGGTAGTCAATGTCTAATAGCCGCAGACGATCTATTTCTTGATCTTTATGTGTTTCGATTTTGAGCCCGCAACTGCTGACTCTGATGACTCGTTGATTTTATGTATTTGTATGTGTGTTTACCTGTTTATGTGTTTCAATTTTGGAGATTTATTCAATTTTTGCTTTCACTTCGATCGACAAGCACGACTCGCACTGCACTACTATCTCAAAACGCTAACAAATCGCTAAATTATGGACGACCTTATGCAATGTTATACGCTTATACTACACTACTCGATATACTAAACGCGATCGCTATATTTGAGCACTCGCGAACTGTGAATGATAGGTTTCTGTATTCTGACTACCTCTTGTGCTTAAATGCGTCTGTGACTCTGTGATTTATGTGTTTCTGTGGTTCTGTGCCCTACGTGCTTATGTGTTTCTGTGTTTATGTGAATCCGTGATTTTGTGCCTATGTGTTTACATGATTATGCGTGTCCCTAAGCTTTAGTAAGTATTAGACGTGTGAGGTGAGATTCGATTATGGTGTGTCTGAGACCTATGACGATGTCTGTTGCAGACAATGTCAACTGGACCATCATCCCGTCACCCACGACTCTCTCGTCAAGAACAGAGGGACAAACGCCTTGCTGCCATCCTCGCTAAACAAGTGGCCAAGGTTGTGCCTCAGATCGTAAGTGAGATTTATGAGAACGTCAGCAAATCGTCTGAGGAGTCTAGAACCGAAGCTCCTAAAGTTGCTACCAAAACTGCTTTCAGCTTCAAGCAGTTCAAGGCATGCGGTCCGAAGGAATTCAGTGGAGAAGATGGCCCGACGGCTATGTTTCAATGGTTCGATTCCATCGAAGTCACTCTGCGCCAGAGTGGATGTCCGGAAAATCTCCGCACCCTAAATGCTACCGGTGTCTTCCAGTCCCGCGCACTAGACTGGTGGACGGCCGAGAGAAACAAACGCGGGAATGATGCAGCTTATGAGCTGACCTGGGAAGAGTTGAAGGCCATCATGATGGATGAGTTCTGCCCTCCCCACGAGTGCCAAAAGCTGGAGGACGAATTATGGAATATTAAGCAGAAGGAAGGTGACAACGCTGCCCTGACTGCTCGCTTCAAGCAGCTTAGCATCATCTGTCCCGATCAAGTGAAGACGTCTGACATGGCGATCAAGAAGTACATTCGAGCTCTACCCGACTGTGTTGCGGATTTTGTGCATGCCGCAAAGACCACAACGATTGAAGAAACTTACTTGCTTGCCGCTGAAATCAATGACAAGCGGGTAAAAGCTGGTGTTTGGGATAAAGCTTCAAAGAGTCTGCACCAAGTCACCACCGCACCAACTGCCGACACCGCCGCCGCTCAATCATCAAGGTCCTCACGCCGAAAGAAGAAGAATAACAACAGCAGCTCCAGCAACAAGAACTGTGCTGTCACTACCACTGCTGCTCCTCTTCTCGCCGTACCGGCCCTGCAGTAGCATCATCACCGACCAGCACCAGTTACTTATGCACCACCAGTGAAGCGTGCATACACAGGCCCCCACCCGGGGTGCCCAACATGCTCTTATCATCACCCGGTGGGTCTTTCCTGTCATTTCTGTGCTCACTGCAACATGTATGGCCACTTCACCGCCAACTGCCGTACTAGTCCCCGTCAAGCCTCAGCTCAAGCCACTGCTCATCAAGCTCTACTCCCAGCCCCGGAAGGCCAACAAGCGGCACAGGCACCCGCGATCAACGCCCGAGTCTGCTTCACATGTGGTGATCCCAACCACTTTGCGAACATGTGCCCGAATAGGGTGGTGAAACAAGAGCCCCAGCAGCAGCAGCAACACCAGCAGTAGCAGCCTAAGCTGCAGCACCAAGCCGCACGCGCCAGAACTTTCAACATCAACGTGTGCCAAGCCTAGGCTGACAACAACGTGGTCAATGGTACGTTCCTTGTGAATGGTATTTATGCTTCATGTTTGTTTGATACTGGAGCCGATAATTGCTTTGTGTCGTTAGAATTCGAGAAGCTCCTTAGTCGTAAACGCTCCCATCTCCCCTCGACGTTCGATGTTGAAGTCGCCACTGGAAGAACTGTCGCCGTTAATTATGTTCTTCGTGATTGTACTCTTGAGCTCAACAGTCACATCTTTCCAATCGACCTTATTCCGATGCAACTCGGAAGTTTTGACGTCATACTAGGCATGGACTTTCTTCGCGAAAACCATGCTGAAGTTGTATGTTTCGATAAGATGATTCGATTCTCGCTCGCGAATGGTGACTTATTGTGTGTTTATGGTGAAACCGCTCTGAAAGGTCTCAAGCTCATGTCATGTGTCCAAGCTAGCAAGTATCTCCGCAAGGAATACAGAGCTTTCTTGGCTAACATTGTAGTAGCAGAGAAGGAAAAGAAAGGAAAGACAGAAGTGAAAGACGTTCCTGTGGTACGTGAATTTCCTAATGTGTTCCCTAACGATCTTCCAGGTTTACCGCCAAGTCGTGATATCGACTTTCGTATTGACCTCATTCCAGGAGCCAACCCTATTGCCAAAGCTCCTTACCGACTTGCACCATCCGAAATGCGTGAACTCTCGGACCAACTCCAGGAAATACTCGAGAAAGGCTTCATTCGCCCGAGCACCTCTCCTTGGGGCACGCCAGTCCTTTTCGTCAAAAAGAAGGATGGGTCGTTCAGGATGTGCATCGACTATCGGGAATTGAATAAGTTAACTATCAAGAACCGCAATCCTCTGCCTCGCATTGATGATTTGTTTGATCAGCTACAAGGTGCTACGTGTTTCTCGAAGATCGATCTATGCTCCGGCTATCACCAATTATGCATTCAAGAAGAGGATATACCCAAAACCGCATTTCGCACCCGTTATGGCCATTATGAATTCGTTGTTATGCCCTTTGGTTTAACCAACGCACCCGCGGTTTTCATGGATCTGATGAATTGCGTGTGTAAACAATATCTCGACCGTTTCGTTATCGTGTTCATCGACTATATCTTGATCTATTCCAAGTCGAAAGCCGAACACACGCAACATCTACGTTTGGTTCTCGAGCTACTCCAGGGGAATCGACTCTATGCCAAGTTCTCCAAGTGTGAATTCTAGTTGGAGGAGGTTCAGTTTCTGGGTCACATTATCAATAGTCAGGGTATTCACGTCGATCCTGCGAAGATCGAAGCAGTTAAGAGTTGGATTACACCTAAGAACCCGTCTGAAGTCCGTTCTTTTCTCGGACAAGCGGGCTATTATCGACGATTTATCAAGAGATTCTCAAAGATCGTTGTGCCGCTTACCGCTCTCACGCATAAAGAAAAGCCTTTTGTTTGGGGAACCGAACAAGAGTCCGCTTTCCAAACTCTCAAGCACATGCTTTGCAATGCTCCGGTTCTCACATTGCCCGACGGAAACGACGATTTCATTGTCTATTGTGATGCTTCTAGCCTTGGTCTTGGTTGTGTTCTTATGCAGCGAGACAAGGTTATAGCTTACGCATCTCGTCAGCTCAAAATCCACGAGAAGAACTATACAACCCATGACCTCGAGCTAGGCGCAGTTGTTTTTTCGTTAAAGATTTGGTGACACTACCTGTATGGTACAAAGTGTACGATCTTCACCGATCATAGGAGCCTACAACATATCTTCGACCAAAAAGAACTTAATATGCGTCAACGCTGATGGGTAGAACTTCTCAACGATTACGACTGTGAGATTCGTTATCACCCAGGCAAAGCGAATGTTGTTGTCGACGCTCTCAGCAGACGGAGTTATTTGCTCAGCATTCGTAATACTCAAGCCCAATATGATCTCGAAACCCTCATCCGCGAAGCCCAGCATGCATGTTTTAATGAACGCAGTCTGAAGAAGGAAAGAATCTACCACGATGGAGCCCAGCTTGTGAATAAGTCGAATGGGATATTCCACTTTCTAGACCAAATTTGGATCCCTAAACGGACTGGTTTGCGACAGATTTTGATGGACGAAGCCCACAAATCCCGGTATTCTATTCATCCCGGTGCCGACAAAATGTACCAGGATCTTCGTTACAAGTACTGGTGGCCGGGCATGAAAAGGGATATTGCTCTCTACGTTGGAAAATGCCTGACCTGTGTAAGAGTCAAGGTTGAACACCAAAGACCCTCTGGCTTACTCGAACAACCGCCTATCCCTATGTGGAAGTGGGAGAGTATAGCTATGGATTTCATAACAAAACTTCCGCACACGTCATCAGGTCACGATAGCATCTGGGTTGTTGTTGACCGTTTGACCAAATCTGCTCACTTTTTGCCAATACGGGAAGACTACAAGGTAGAAAGATTAGCCCGAATCTACACCAACGAGATCATTTATAATCATGGGACACCTCACGACTTCATCTCCGACCGTGATGCTCGGTTTACCTCGTGATTGTGGGAAACGTTTCAAACGGCTCTCGGTACATCACTTAATCTAAGTACCGCTTTCCACCCTCAAACCGACGGTCAGACTAAAAGAACGATCCGTACTCTTGAAGACATGCTCCGTTCGTGTGTCATAGATTTCGGTGGTAATTGGGATACATACCTGTCGTTAGTCAAATTCTCGTATAACAACAGTTATCATTCCAGCATTCAAATGGCACCATTCGAGGCTTTATACGGAAGAAAATGTCGATCGCCTATTGTGTGGCACTAGATCGGTCACTCGTAATTAACCGGTCCTGAGTTATTGCAAGAAACGACTGACAAAGTCCTCCAAATTCAAGATAACTTGTTGAAAGCTCGAAGTCGACAGAAAAGTTACGCTGATAGACGACGCAAGCCCTTGAATTTGACGTCGGCGACTACGTACTCCTAAAGGTATCACCTTGGAAGGGTGTGGTCAGATTCGGCAAGAAAGGGAAACTAGCGCCTCGATATGTTGGACCTTTTAAGATTCTGGAAAGGATCGGAAAAGTCGCCTAGAGACTCGAACTACAGGAGGAACTTAGTAATGTCCACCCGACTTTCCATGTGTCAAACCTCCGAAAGTGCCTGGCTGAGCATGATTTAATTGTACCTCTCGATGACCTTCAAGTAAATGAAACACTACACTTCGTGGAGAAGCCTGTCGAAATCATGGACCGCCAAACCAAGCAGCTCAGACGCTCGTGCATTCCTATTGTGAAAGTCCGATGGGAAGGCAAACGAGGCGCAGAGTTCACTTAGGAACTCGAAAGCGACATGAAGGCGAAGTACCCGCAGTTGTTTGTTACGGCTTCGGCCTAATTTCGGTACGAAATTCCCTCAACTAGGGGAGGCTGTAACACCCCGTGTTTCTGAAGTCAAAGTCAAAGTCAAGATTGAAGTCAAAGGAAGAAAAGATTGCTAATTGCGATCTATCTCTCCTTGCTCAATTCCTGTTTTGGCTTCTTTAACTTGTAATTAGTCTATCTCATTTTTGCTTTAACTGTATTATATGGAGTATCTATTAATAATCGCATATTAATCACTATTTATCGCATGTTTAATCGATTGATCACTATCACAATCGCACTCGCAACTCGAATTATGCATTTTGGTTATTGTTATACATGTGTGTGTGCCTTATGTGTTACTTGTGCATGTTTATTTATGTTATGTCGTGGTAACCAATCGAATCGCAATCGAAACTCAAATGCAATCGAACTCAATCGCAATCGAAACAGTATGATAATTGGTAGAGAAGAGATAGTGCGAGATATGAGTAGTTGGGATTAAAAGTAATTTGACTGGGAAATTCTATCGCATCGCAACGCTCGCAGTCGAAATCGAAACAACAAAAATCGTCGCACCGGACACTCGAACCAAGTGCCATCCTGCCGGATTGCCATCCGACCGGGTTGCCATCCGAACGAGGTGACATCCGACCTGACTGTCATCCGGGCGAGATGCCATCCGACCGACCCGCCCCTTTCCACTTTGGGTATCCTATAAATACCCCATGTCACTTTCATTCTTTCCACTTTTGGCAAGTGACGTCCGACCAACTAGTGTTCCTCGCTTTTTCTCTGATTTCTCGCAATCCCGGTAAGATCTCGTCCTAAAACTTGTACTTCCTTGATCTACACGCACTCCTACACCTTTCTATCTTTTAAATCTTAACTTTTAACCGTGAAATCATCAAGATTCAAGGTGTTCTAGGATGACGTCATCATGTGTTCTTGAAGAACTTCATGTTTTGGCCTCAATCCACCAAGAACAACTTAGATCTAATCGATTTCCACATAGACAAACAAAGATCTTTCATAGATCTAAACACATTCACGGTAAAAAGGATTGAGAGAAGGTTTTCTTACTTTCTTTCAACTCTTTTACACTTAATGCACTCAAAACCGATAGAATCGGAGCTTGTATTGTGACACCTGTGCCACTTCAACCATCAAACAAATGCCAAACCAATGAAATATTGTATTTCATACTTGGGATTTGTAAAAATATGTGTATCGTTTGCACATATCAACTCTTGTTCGATTTTAAGCTTTAAATCGCTTTCTGGAGGGTTATACGCGCTCTGATGCGTAAATTTAACCAGTTTAATCCAACGAACACTCCAGAATAGTGAAATAGGCTTAACATACCTTAAATAACCTTTACATAACTTATAAATAAGTTTTGAAGGCTTTGGTATGGCAAAAACAAGTTAATTCGCTTACAGGGACTAAACTTGACAAACTGCGAAAGTATGCCAATTTGAACTGTAACAAACATTCCGAAACATGAACATAAGTTAAACATACCATAAATATCCTTTACATAGCTTAGAAATAGGCTTTGAGGGGTTCGGTATGCAAAAATAAACTTTTGGGTCATTCAGGGACTAAAAGCGTCAAAAAGTGCATAAGTTTGCACTTTCGCGCATAACTTACATTCTGGATACATCCGGACATCCAAAAATTTATGTAAGCACTAAAATATTTTATTTTAGTGTTTGGCATAAGAAAAATCCATTCGTCACGCCATTTGGATTGTTTTTCGTGCTTATGCGCATTCCGTCGTAATTAAGCGAACATCACGATCGTACGACCAAACGAACCAACATCCGACATATTTTTGAGCATGTTTCATGTCCACAATGTTTAGGCATCATTTTAGGACCTTAAAGTTGGCTTTACGGGCCTTAGAAGTGTCGGGAATGGCCTTGAAACACAACAGGGACTAAAACTGTCATTTCTGAAATTTGGTTCTGATCAGACATGGCCAGGCGGCCCGCCTGAGTTTTGTGTGTATCCTGACGCGGGCCGCGTCAGCCTCCCAGATCAGATAAGATCGATTAGTCAGCAGATTGCAGCTGATTAACTCTCATCCATACACTCACACTTGCCCTTTCAGCTCATAAGAGGCCATTTTTAGTCACCACAACTTTCCAACAAGTGTACGCACGAGATTCAATCACATTTTCCAAGAAACGATCCTAACAGTTCGGGAAATCCTATAAATACCCATCACATTTTCACTCATTCCTCACAAGAATCTGATCTAAAAGACTCTAAGTTGGAACCATTGTTTCATACCTGAGTTATTTTGATCTAGATTAGCATTCGGGGACCCTTCGTAAGTATTCCTTCGTTCTTTTATTGCTTTTCGATTCCGAGAGTCAAACTTTGTTTGACTTTCTGCGTTGACCAGTTTATGGTCAATGCGAAGTTCGTTTGAACTTCGCAACGTGATTGTAATCACGATGGTTATAGTCCCTTGTGACTATGCCTACTGATTACCACGTTGTCTAGGGTCGTAAGGGTAAGCGATCTAATAAATCTCTTATACCTTCGAACCCGACCCATTTGGTCGATCATTAGGATCCGACCAAATACATTAGGTGACCATAGCATATAGGGAATAACCTTCCGAGGTTATACCCTATGGTCACATCGTTTGAGTAGTTGTATGATAGGTAGTTTATATGCCTTAGGTAAATTACCAGAATACCCTTTTCATGTATAATTGGTAATTAAGCATATGTAACCTAAACTTTTGTCACATAACTGATTATGTAACATGTTTAGGCATATAACACTTGTCATAGGGCTAGTTAGACGTCTCGAGTGCGATTTTCACGCGAACGACGCGTTAAAGTAGCATAAGCTACCTAAACGGGTCGTAATGGGTCGTAAGCACTTAGGTTAGGTTTCATTTAGTATGTAGGCTTTGTTAAACTATATTACACGAGTCTCCATACTCGTTTGGTTTACGAACCCTCATTCTATCCGATCCTCCGATTTAGGTTCGGTTTATTAACATAGTTACCTATATTAGGTGCCGTTTGATTCCGTGATCTCTAGCATTGCTTGGTGGTTATCTTAGGACTTCTGAGCAATCTCAAGTGAGTACATAGTTCCCCTATTTTACTGTTTTCCAAACTGTTTTGGGGTGAAGCAAATGTACCTATGTGTTATTTTCATGATTTCAAAGTATAATTGATTATACATGTTATTACTTATCATTTGACAAACTAAATGACTATCTATGGTTTAAACACTGATTTCTCAATGAACATAAAATAAAATGTTGAATTGTACTTATTTTATGTTCACCAGACCGATTGGTAGTATGATATAGCGGTATAGGATTTGACGCCCCATTCCTGTTGTCATGGAATGTCTGAAACCAATTTGTTTCTCCATCCAAATAGGGATTGCCTTTGTGGTATCCTTATAGTCTCAAAGGTGTAGTTTGATGCACTAGGTCTGAATGAATTCTTAAATCACACTTTTAAAGTATAGTTTGATATACTCCCATGTGTGGTATTGTACAAAACCAACATATATTTTGTTAATCATCCAAAGCATATTTTGATATGTTATTTACAAAACCAAAACATAGTTTAATATGTTATTTATCACATCCAAAGCATATTTTGATATGTTATTTACAAAACCAAAACATAGTTTAATATGTTATTTATCACATCCAAAGCATATTTTGATATGTTATTTATGAAACCAAAACATAGTTTAATATGTTACTTACAAATCCAAAGTATACTTTTGATATGCTACTATAAGGTTATTCGTTTAACCTTACATTACTTTACAGAGCATAACTTTTGATTTGTTCAACCACTTTGTTTTGTACATTTTTACTTATGGTTTAAGTAGTCTCATTTTACTTACCATACATAACTTTTGTTTACACATTACATGGTTTACATTTAGCTTGGGTTATACAATAATATTGGACTATTGGTTTAAACATGAACATTCTATATTGGTGGTTTGGTTTGAGTAAGTGACTTGAGTAACGAGGCGTATGTAATATGATACAAGCATGGTGGATACGCCGCTGGTACTTCCTATATATAAGTGTTTGTATGGTATTACATATCGTAGCGTTATTTGAATCATTCAATTTGGACTTATACATTTTACACAAGTAACACGATTCTCTTACAAGACTTGGGTTTATAAACAATTTACTTTATACAACTCATTTTACTTGGTTATACATTTAACCATACATTATTCTCTTATTTATACATATCATCTGAACTTATTGTTTTTCAAGCGATTTACAAAACAAATCAATCTACAAGGATCATGACTGACTTTTGTTAAACAACATTTTCTAAACTTATAAGTCATGAATCCTATATTCACAAAACCTATGTATCTCACAGGCATTTTTATGCTGACGTACCTATTTTTACATATGTTTCAGGTGCCGTCTTATGATGATTGTTGATACACGCTACAGTTAGGATGGACTCGTGCCTTAGCGACTTTAAAACTTGGAAGATCATAGTTGTACTTATTTGATTGTATTAAAACAATGAGTTCATTTATTCAATAAAACGAAATTATTTATGCCATGGTTATGAAACAGTAATTCTGTTACAACACTCCCCGACGTTTCCGCCACGTCTAGTTGCTTTACGTGGTCGGGGTGTGACATGTATCGACTCACTACTCAATCTTGTGGTTGTGTTGGTTCAAGATCCGTATTCTATCCACGAGATTATTAATTTCCTGTTGACCAAGACTAATCATCTTAAACCGGTGGACTGACCGAACTTGGGTGGTTCCTGTTCGATCAGGTCACTAGAGCTTAGGATGGGACTCTGTTGGTTAGCACGATATCAACACATCTCGATAACACGATAAACAATCAAAACAACCAAGTGTAAGATGAACGGAACGACCAGGACAGAGTGCCATCCGATCGGACTGCTGTCCGAACGGATAGCCATCCGAGCGACCGGCTGTCCGAACGACTTGCACCTTGGGTCCCACACTTAACTATTTTGCCAACGATTGAAGTCTGGTTGTTGAACGAGTTGTTGTCCGACTGAACTACCATCCGAACGGACAGCCACCTGAATCATGAGACATTTGGACTTTAACACTTAAACAATTTTCAACATGTTCAACAACAGGGTTGCCACCCGCTTGGATGGACATCCGACCGAGTGACCGCCCTGCTGTGGATTTGTTCTCACCGCGTAACCTCGCCACTCGACTCGCCGTCCGACCGGACGACCGTCCGATCGACCGACTTGAAAGGTAGAGATACTTCAATGTTTTCAAAATACTACAACGAAAACTTCAAAGGTCAAGCCATCATACACAAACACATCCTTCTCAAAGGAAGAAACAATCCACTCGAATAGTCATCCGACCGGACTACCGTCCGACCGGATAACCATCCGAACGGATTGTCATCCGCACGACTGGCCATCCGATCAGATTACCATCTGACCGAACTGCTGTCCGAGCCACTTACACCTTGCATCGTTTTACGCGTCGCTTATCGTTATGCTATCGTTCTGATCAGGCTAACCCTACTCCCTAGCGCTCCCTTCAATCCATCAATAGCTGTGAGTATACTCGATCCCTTTTTGCTTTACGCACTTTTGGGTGTTACATACGTTACTTATTCTAAATCACATCGAACACACTACTCAATACTTTTAACGCTAACCGTTACCGCATGTTATACGTGATTTAATGAATGCTTGTTTGTTATGTTTACACATGGAAGGCTGTCTACCTGCCTTAGCAACAATAGTACTATTAGTTTGGACTCAGCACCCGTTCACTCGGGGGTTGTTAAGGACAATTATTTGCGTGGATTACAGTGGTGATCATGTATTACGATCTGCCTCGGGCAGTCAACCCGCAGTCATTGGTATCGATAGGTTCATGTCGATGACTAACATGCCCCATTTCACTCTGTGTACGTACTGGTTATGCGTAATGCTTTCTAACTCTATATGCTATTATCAAACTTATATAGTTACCTTTACACTATGTGTATTGACTTTTATTTTAACGTATGTGACAGGTGCTTAGGATGCTTATTTGCTTGGAAATCGAGGCTAGTATAAGGTCTTAGAGGCCAACAAATAGTTGTCTGTACAAATGAAATCTGAGTTGTCGGAATAGAACTATTTGCCTAGATTTTGTCTGTAATAATTGTATTATCTTTTAAGACATGGTATGGGACATGTTACTTTAAATTAATTGGTAATGATAATTGTTATGGAAACTTCTGGACAATCTGTTTCGCTCAGTGCCATGCCCTGATGTTTCCGCCATCGGTTGGGGTGTGACAGTGTGTGTCTGTGCCTGGTCGATTAGAACACAGGGGCGACCAGGAGCTTGCTCTCAAACCCTGGTTTGTGCAAATTTGATCAAATTGAAGGCCGAAATCAGTTTCAAATCAAAATCCGAGCATGGAATGGTGATCTCCTCTGATAAGGGGTCATAAGGTATGTAAATTTCATAGAAAAATCCCATCTAAAATTCTGAATGAATACTTGAAATTCGAAATTTGTGATGCATGATGGTCGCTTGGATGAAATAGGAACGAAATTTGTGACGCATTGGCTCACTTTCGTCCAACAGTGAAGTTTATCAAGTAATAGATATATAGTATATCTTACTATTATATTGGTCACTAGGCGATTCCTGTAACGGTGGTCAAATCACTGTTGATCATTCTTTCAACTAGTGACTCGGGTCATATTACTGTTGATCATTCTCTCAACTAGTAATTGTGGTCATATCACTGTTGATCATTCTTTCAACTAGTGACTCGGGTCATATTACTGTTGATCATTCTCTCAACTAGTAATTGTAGTCATATCACTGTTGATCATTCTTTCAACTAGTGACTCTGGTCCTGTCACTGTTGATCATTCTCTCAACTACTAGTGACACTTATCAAATAATGTATACCAAATTTCACATACCGATAATAATTGTTGAATACATAACCCAACTATACATGTATAGTAATACATATTTCATTGGTCTATTAAAATATTATTGTAACATTATAATATTTAGTGTTGCAATATATATTCAATTACATATAAATTATGCAACTAGGAAATTAACTATAGAGATGATGACATGTTATTATTAAATATAGATATACCAAAAGCTATGAACGTTCTATTAAACCAATTCATAAACTTAGTTTGTTACAATAATATAATTGTAAGAGTTATTATGCCTAAACCAATAATTGGTTAATTTCAATATCAAATGACTGTTCATTTCATTAATCGTAGAATACGGCTAAAGCTGGTTAGCAATAATTAAGGGTCATGCTGAATTTCTAAATTGGAATAATTGATAAGTTATTAGACTATATTACATTATAATGTTATAACACATGTAATATATTATATGTGTTGATACTATATAATATAAATTAATATATATGGTTATATTATAATATATCTTAACATAATCTTATATACATTATGAGCCAAAAATTTTAATAGTGGTTTTCTAATATAACTAATGATCCCGTTTATTTTAATATGTTTATTAATTATATTTTCTTTAATATAACTATTTTAATAACGATTAATAAAACTCTATTTTATATACACACCATTTAAATTTATTTCAATCATACATTAAATTTATTAGTAATCTAAAAATAATATTAGTTATAGGCTATGGCTACTGGGGCATAATTCCCCCGTGCTAGTGGTCATGCTACTATTGGCTAACTTTTTGGCCAATAGTAACGAGGGTCAAGTAATGTATAAAACCTCCCATACCGGCAACTATTGCAAAATATAAAAACTTAATCACTGTAAGTAAAACTGATAAACATTGAGGATTTTGAAAAGCATTTATAAATATAACTGTATCATAAAAAAAGTGATAAAACTGTGAGAAAAGAGAATGGACTCACTTTGTAACTTTCGGGTTCAACTAGAAAGCCTTCTGGTAGAATCTTGGGTATAACTTCTGAGCTATTTTATATATATATATATATATATGCACTCGTGTTAAGTATAGTAATCCTAATTCAACCTTATCCCTATGTCACGAGACAGAACCCCTGTTGGTGCATACATCTGTCGACGATCCCACATCAGTTGTCAAAAATCTTTTTGGATTTTTCAAAAATTATGCTAAAACACACTGAAAATCTTTTTGGGTTTTTTAGAATGAAATGCAGTAAAGAAATATTTACAGACAATATTTTTTCGAGTTTGTGTAAGAGGATCATATCAGTTTTTGACAAGTCACAAGTACCGTTGAGCTTAGTTACACATTAAGAATTAAACAATTCACTTAGATTGCCGATATACTGATCCACTTAAATTCTCACACAAATTTCAACTGAATCAGGATATGAGTTAGGTGTTTTAAGAACTTAAACTCATTCATGTGTCCCACTTCTTGAATATACTCCAGTATCCAGATCCCAATATTCAGTCTTACAGGTGAGTATACCACAGATGATATCTGTAAGGGGTTAAATTGCGAGGGCCGTGAGAGCTCAGGTCGATACTCCCGTATACGCAGAGAGATGACAGCTTCGACTTTTGGTGTGTCCCCTTTAGAGGATCTTTTGTATTACAACAGCAATGACTATCAATTTTATTGTTTCATCAATTTGCTGAGGGCGGCGCTATATTTCAAGCAAGCAGAAAGTATTCTCCGGGGACTAGGTCAGAATTTCCATTCAGTAGAAGTCCCGGGATAATACCCCAGATATCACTGAGCATAAAGACCTAGTATCTCAGAAAGAGGGACCTTTCAAACAAGATTTCAGGGGTTACCTATATATCCAAGTAGTGTTCCCCACGAAATAAGCAAGTTTGAATTTATGTTTATATCCCGAAAAAGCTTACTAAATGTGTAAAAACCTATCGGCATATCATCAGTGAGACCGTTTAACGCTATTTAAACATTACATTTCTTTAGCATACTGTGACTGTCCACTGATGTACTATCATTTCCTCTATTTCACAACAAAACTCATTTTTGATTTTATCATGTTTTTGTCTTTTTCAAATTTTCAAATGTTTTTGGATTTTCTGAAATTTCTACACCCCCTAAAATGCAAATACATTTAAAGAAAATTTGAAAACAAACTATACAATAAAGCGACAACCGATATCAAATCGCTTCAAATCGACATCCACTTGGCATAAACAATCAGAACTCCCCCTTACACAAAACTATTTTCTCATTATGATTCCAAAACACTTAAGTTTGTTTTAATCAAAATGATTTTTCCGGAAAATAGGTTTTGTTGATTTTACCACTTGTAGGTTAGGGGTTTGGTTCATCACACTGTATTCAACCACTTGTATGAGGATTACATCAAGTTCAAACTAATGACCTTGAGTAATCACTATATCAGAATCAATCTCTTACTACTTGTAAGTATATCCAAAACATATAACCACATGTAGGAATAAAACATCTACACAAAACCATTTTACCAATCAAGATGCCAATTCCTGCTTCTCACTTACCAACCTGGAAGCTCCGGCAAGTCACACTTATCCTGTAAAAATTTAAACTTTATAAGATTCATTCACAATCATCAATTTTCAAGAAAAATGCCGATTCCTGATCCACGATTACAAACTTGGGATCTCTGGCATAGTCAGATGTTCAAGGGAAAAGAATTTCCACCCAAGTCTGACCAACCTTGGGTGTTTTTAGCTCTTTTAGCTCTTGTTCAGTTGGGTTGTAAGTTGCCTTTTTAGTTGCATAGAAATCTTTAACCCCCTTTGCTTTCCCATTAAGCATTTTTCCAAAAATTTTCTTAACATTCCCATTGAATGTTTTCTCGACATCAAATTCATTTTTCCCGGAGTAAAACTGATCCGAGATCTCAACTTTACCAATTTTCTTTTTAATTTCTTCAAATTTCAGTGATGGAAATTCATCATCATTCACTGAATCTTTTGTCTCAACCTGTGGCTCATCTGGCTTTGTGGAACCAGATTCATCACCGACTTTTTCTTCACCCATCTTAACAACCCACACTTGGTTGTTCTTGGCTTTCTTTTTGTAAAAATTCTTTTTAGAACATTCACCAACCTCATAAGTCGAGTTTTCAAACAATTTGAATTTTTCAGTTGGTGGTTCAACATCAACAACAATTTCTTTCAGTTTTTCAGAAACTCCCTGTTTAGTCTTAACATTTTTCGGACAGTTGCATTTGAAACAGGTTCGAGTCTCTTTTGGATGAAACACTCCAGTTCCATTCCTTTTCTTTTCAGCAAGAAACTCCTGGTTTGATTGTCTCCAGAAAGGTTTCTTCTGTTCCTCCTCAGCACTTCCACCTGAAACAAATTCTGTTTTTGTTTTAGAATTTTTCTCATTTTTATAATTTTTAGGTGGAATAAAACCTAAACCTTTCTTTTTGTAGCTACCATTATGGTTTGGTTTCTTTTGAAAACCAGAACCAGAATTGTAACCCTTTTTCTTGTTTAATCGTTGTTGAACTCTTGAAGTGTATTTTTTAGGTTTTTTCAGTAAGATTTAAATCTTTTATTTCAGAAATCTTAATTTTTGTCATTTTGAAAACCTTTTTGATCATTTCAAATCTAACACTTCTTATTGGAAACTCTTTGTCAGAATATAATTTGTCAGAATCATTTAAAGTGTATGCTACTTCAAATGTTTCATCATCCAAATTTGCTTTTGATAACAAAAACTCTTTACTGTAAGCCCGTTTAACCGACGATTTTGAACTGTTGACCGACTAACTCGAACTTGAACACCCAGACTCGGACTTTGACTCAGACTTTAACTCCAACTCCTCATCTGTATCCAACACCTGATCGACCACCTTTTTGATTAACTCAGACTCATGATCAGTGTCAGACGATGTAAAAACGACATCAATGTTTTCTGGTAATTCATCGAATATATCGGTTTTTAGCTTTATATTGACTGCTTTTTCGACTTGCTCCTCATTTGGTTTTCTGGGAGAATAACCTTCCCAGATCGGAGGCGGACACTTGTTATAAGTAACACTTGGTTTCTTACTAGTATCCTTCTTCTTTGGCTTCTCATCTTGAAAAGCTTCCATACCTGCAACTGTTGGATAAATTCTATCAATAAGATAATCAGAACTAGAATAACTCTGCAATAATCGTCTGATTCTCTCATTTTCAATCTTTTCAGTTTCCAACTCTTGCTTCCACTTAGCACTTTCTTCGATGTAGAAGTTTATAGCTTTCTGTTTTGTCATCATTACAGCATTCATCATTGTTAGTGCTTGTTCTCTTTCAGAATTTGTCTTTTGAAGACCAGTTACTGTTTTGTTCAAGACATCATAAGATTCTTTCACATAGTTAAGATTGAACAATAATTGTTCCTTCATCTTCTCAAACTCTGCTAGCTTCTCTTCTTTAGCTGCACATTCCTTGCAAGATTCCAAACACTTTAAGCAAGGCTTGACAACCTCCATAGTCTTCTCTATTTCTATGATCTTTTCAACTTCAACCACCTTTTCTGCTTCATGTATCTTTTCTGTTTCAGTAATCTTCTCAGAAACACTTTTTACTTCTTCATTCTGAACAACTTCCTTTGTTTGATCACCACTTTCAGACTTCTGTTTCATTTGTTCTTTTGCAGCTTGTTTCTCTTTTAGTTTTTCCAAGCGATCTGCAAAATAAAAATGAAAACTTTCAGGAGAGAGATGCGTTTTAGCAACATTAATATGTCGTTCTTCTTCATCATCACTACTGTCATCAGTTGGTGTTTGATCAAACTCTATTGATTTGTCAGAATTATCATCTGAAGAACCAGAATCAACTGGTGTTTGATCAAAAACAACTTCCTTTTCTGAACTTTCATCACTTTGTGAACTTTCATCTGAGCTATGTGAGCTTTCTTCAGATGCAACAGACTCTTTCTCCACATTCTTCACAGTCTCACCAATAGACTTCATCCATGTGGTAAACATATCTGGTTCTTTCAAAATTTTAGCAATGAATGCTTTAAATTCTCCTTTTTCATTCATAAACATATCCCAGCTAAAACCTTCAGGCAATTTTTCATCATCTTGAAAATTCCAATTAAAGTTCTCTTGATTCCCCAGACATGCTCTTTTTGAATCCTCTATCACCTTTCTACCATGAGCCACTTGTGGTTCTTGTAGTTGTTGTTGACCAACTTGCTGATATATGGCTTTCCGGTAATAGTCATTTTTTCCGAACGGATTCTTCACTTCACTTGCTTCTCTGTTCTTGCATTCTCTCTTGAAATGACCTTTCTCCCTGCATCGAAAACAAGTAACTTTAGATTTATCAAAACCTAAAGTAGAAACATGTGCATCAAGAAAGTCGTTTCTTCCAGTAATCAGCTTGAACTTTTCAGCTCGTCTAAGGACACTAGCTAGACACCATTTGATGTCCATTAGTTCCATTTCTTCAGCATCTATCTAATCGTAATCCTCCTTTGTGAGCATAGGATTCCCAATCCGTCCTGCAACCAAACCTTCATAAGATAGTAGCACGGAACCAAGCAACGCCATGTGATCTTTAGCATTGGAGATTGTGATGAGAAAACCGATGATGAAAATGAGGAGTTTTATTCAGCAGATGAGTCTGAGTCTGAGTCTGATGCTGATGCTGAAAATGAGAAAAAGAATTTATTTTTGAAGTTAAAAGAAAAATTTCAAGAAACTGTTCCACAATCAACTGAAAAGGGAGAATGCTCTAAGCAAAAACCTTTGAAGAAGAAAGTGGAACAAAAAAAAAAGAGAAAATTTTGAAAAATATTCAAAAAGAAAATAAAAGTTCATCAGTTCAATCATCCAATCGCAATCAAAAATCACAAAAATTGAAAAATGAAAACTCAAAAACTGTTGTTAATGAGTGGTGCAGGTTTGACCACAGTGCTTCAAAGCCAAATCCAGCTTTCAGGAGGAGTGATGATTACCACAAAGCCAAACAATGCTATGATCTGAGTGTTTGGTGTGATAGTGGTGATTGGTACGATAACAGAGTGTGTTACACTTGTGGTGTTCGAGGACACATTGCTGTTAACTGCCAGAACTGGAGTTATGAGACAAGAAGATGCTTTGAATGCCAAATCAGAGGTCATATTGCAAGAGATTGCCTAATGAGATCAACTGGAAGATCGAGGGCTGAATCTCAGAAGCAGGTGAAGAAACCAGTCAATGTCAAGCCCAAAGAACAGAAGGTGCAAGAACCTAAAGTTCAAGAAAAGAAAGTGAAGCTTTCTCAGGGGCAAAAAGACAGACTAAGGAAGAAGAGGAAGAAGGCCAGAGAGTATCTTGAAAGGATTTTGTCCTCGGATACAACTGGTAAAACAGATAAAAGTTCTGATAAATCGTCTTGCTCGCCAAAGAATGACAAATCAAGCAAAACGAATTCATCAGATACAAATCTGAGGACAGAAAAGAGAGTAAAGAAAGAGAAGGCAGTTAATCAAGAGATTAACAAATCTGGCGATGAATTTGTTTTCTCGGAAACAAAGGAGCCACATGTCGGTGATGAATCTGGCTCATCAAAGTCAGACAAGCCACATTCAGGCAATGAATCTGGTGTGGTAAAGCCAGAAGAGTCGTGTGTTGAGGTAAAAATTGAGAATTCTGGTCTGACAATGGATGATGCAAATTTTCCACCATTGTTGAACAAGAATTCAAAATCACCCAAGGACCGTCAGGCTTGGGTGAATCTATTTAAATAAAAAACCTGACTTGCTGGAGTTCCCAGGTTGGTAAGCGTGGAACATGAATCGGCATATTTCTTGAGAAATTCAGGAAAGTGATTTCGTTTTAAAAGTGGTAAATCAGGGACATTAAATTGTACTTGGTTTTCTACAAGTGATGTTTGTGGATTGATCTTAAAAATGTTAGTTTTTACAAGTGGTTAAAGAGAACAAGGCGATGAATGATCCCCATGTTTGAGAAATGACTCACAAAACCTATTTTCCGGAAAAACCATTTGATTAAAACAAACTTAAGTGTTTTGAAATCACAATGGGAAAATAGTTTGTTGTGAGGGGGAGTTCTGATTATTGAAGCCAAGTGAATGGAGAATTGAAGTGATTCTCATCATGTTGTCACGTTTCTTGTACAGTTTGTTTTCAAATTTTCTCAGAAAATCAAAATTGAAATATATTTTGATTTTAGGGGGAGAAATTTTTTTTAAAAAAATTAGAAATTTTGAAAAAGTCAAAAACATTGAAAAATGAAAAAATGAGTTTTGTTGTGAAAAAGAGGAAATGATAGTAGATCAGTTAGACTGTCACAACATGCTAAAGAAATGGAAAGATAAAATGTGATAAACGGTCTCACTAAAGATGTGACGATAGGCTCAGCTAGACTAGTAGATTTGCGATAACGATACAAACTTAAATGAAAAAGCCTAGTTCTAGTGGGAAACATGGTCGAAAGCATAGTACTTAGTTTTGTCCTTCTTGATTGTGTGCCTACTCAGTAATTGCTGATTGTCGAAAGACATAAAACTGGTTAAGTTTGTGAACTTTCAAAACTTTGCTAAAAAGTCGCTGTGATTGTGCATTTTATTTTGCAAAGATTTAAACTTGTTTTATTTCTTTATTTTGTTTAAGCATTGGACATCCTCTGCGTATACGTGAGTATCGACCTGGATGTTATTGCCTAAACGTTCTGCTTTATTTTCTTTGGTGTTTCGTTTAAGCTTTGGATCTCCTCTGCGTATACGGAAGTATCGACCTGGTGGTTAAAGCCTAAACAACTTCAACTTGTTTTATTTTTCTTATTTTGTTTAAACATTGGACTTTCTCTGCGTATACAGAAGTATCGACCTGATTGTTAATGTTTAAACATTCTGCTTTATTTTAGCACAAATCACAGTCGATAAAAGTTTAAAGGCATTACTTGAGTCAGTGTATTGCATGATGAGGGGATATGCTGAGATCGTGGGGTCCATAAGAATTTAGTGCTATCTTAATATACCTTAACGTATCGGTAAGCATTTCGAAAGTTTTTAGATTGAGTTTAAGTGGACAACAATATCGTCAATCAATGTGAATCGTTTAGAACTTAAAATGAAATCAAGCTTAATGGTGTTAGTGATTTGTCTCAAAAACTGATATGATCCTCTTGCACAAACTCACAAAAATATTGTCTGTAAATATTTCGTTATTGCATTTCATTTCTGTTATAATCAAAAATTCAAAAAGATTTTAAGTGTGTTTTAGCATAAATTTTTGTAAAAATCCAAAAAGATTTTCGACAACTGATGTTGGAGAGCTGATATTCAAAATTTCAAGTGCTGAACATGATGAACTGGTTTGGGAGTGTGCGTTTTAAAGAATAAACTGATTTTGAGAAAGAAAGTTAGATTAGTTAATCAAGGTCATTAATTTGAACTTGATGTAACTATTACTAGTAATTTTTTCTTATTGATTTAAGTGAAAACTTATGTTTTGATGAGGAAATGTGTGCAGGAGTTGAGCTGAACAGAATTAAAGCCAGGATGTGATCTCTAGGTGATAGCTAATTCCAGACGGCGATCCCATCATGATGAGAGGGGGTGTTTGATGAGGCTAGAGCCAAAAGAGAAGATCCTGGTAGATGCTAAGAAAGAAAGGAGACTGATAAAGACTGAAGATTGTGAAGACTCGACACTTAAGACTCGTCAACATCTGAGGGGGAGTCTGTTGGTGCATACATCTGTCGACTTCATCTTGTATCGAGTCTTATGCGTAGAATGTTAGATCAGTGCGTGTAGTTCGAGATATAGTGGTTTAGCTTGAATGAATAGGTTTCTCTTGAAAGAGAGTAGGCCAGTTTCAAGAGAAAGCAACCAAGGAGGTTTCTCTTGAACTGAGTCTTGTCACTTTCAATAGAAACCAAGAGGCTATATATAGGTGATTCATGCATTTCATTTGTAACAGTTTTGTGAATTCCATACCGAGGGGCTGCCGGTGTGAAGACTGATTGTAATTGCTATAATATCAACATAATCAGTGTTTAAAGTGATATTCAAGCTGTTTCAAAGTCAGTCTCTTATTTTCTGCATCTGAAACTGATAAAATCTCTTCTGAACGACTCATTTGGGTCACAAAACGATCCTACAACCCCAACGAACTTAGTCGGGCAGAGCCTTGACATGCGTTATGGGGTTCCAGATCAATCGAAAAGGGTATCAGTGATCGGGAGTTAAAACACTTAAAACGGGGTAGAGCTTCTGAAGTATTTTAAGTGAAATACTACTAAAAAATAGATTATAAAAAGAGACAGATGGGGCGATTGAAAGGGAAAATGAGTGAGCTTCTCAAATGAATTTGATCCTATTTATAGAACTCCAAAATTGTTGGAGCTCTTACACGTCTACAACAGCAAACACGTATACAGTTTCACAGTAAATGCAATGCTATTATATTTTTTTATTATTTTAATTTATATATTATAATTAATTCAACTGCTTCACTTATTTGGCGCGTATAACTTCTAAAATATGACGTTTTATAAAACAATGAATATGTCATTATAACGAGAATAATCTTATCTACATTTTAAACCAAGTTTTATTAAAAACGGAGTAGGTTCAACTATATTGTATTTTTATAATTTAATTATTAAATGGTTTCTAGGCCCGTCTAGGTACTTCATATTTCTAATAGTCAACTTACCCGTAATCTACCCGTCTAATAATATAAGCTTTATATACTTTATTTTAATATAGAAAATAGAAATGGCACACATATACAAGCCAATTAATTAGTATAACATTCCAACCAATTATATATAAAATAGTTTTTAAAACTATTTGGGTCGAATAATTATATTAAAAATAAAACTAGTTACTAGTGGTTAATAAATTTAAACAATCTATAATTCTTATATGATAAAAAATGGGAATGTTACATCCTCCCCACCTTGTTTTAAATCTCGTCCTCGAGATTTGAGCTACGATATCTCCTTTAGCGTTATGTCACGTCTTAGTCAATAAGAACAGTATTAAGGTAAATGACACAGAGTCAAGACATGTTCAAATTTGGTGGATATGAGTTTTGCAATAATTAGGACTCAATGGTTCAACTGAATTAGTTTCAGAAATCGATGTCAAACGAATGAGATGAAATGATATAATTTCCAAGGTGACTAGGTTCAAGTCAAAAGAGATATATGATAAATAGATATCTAGTTTGAATGTTTACAAGTTGTAAATGACTTTTAGAATCAAATAGAATTCACTGTCAAAAGAAAACTTACTTCGATTGTTAACTGAGAAAGACTCAGAATCAACAAGCTCAAATGAAATAGAAGCATGAAAATGAAATGTCAATTATCAAACCATAACATGAGAAAAATCAATATGTTGACATTTATTGAATTGGAAAGATACACCGAAATACAACAGAGTTAGTGTATCATTGTCTTAATACATAATTGCATCAAGACTACTTTCAATGAAGAATCAAACGAAAGACATACGTGATTTTGCATGATTCGTACGATTATGATTAGCCCAAGCTATAAGTTTATACCGACGCCGCAAGGTGTCGTTGTCACACCCCAACCGATGGCGGAAACATCGGGGCATGGCACTGAGCGAAACAGATTGTCCAGAAGTTTCCATAACAATTATCATTACCAATTGATTTTAAGTAACATGTCCCATACCATGTCTTAAAAGATAATACAATTATTACAGACAAAATCTAGGCAAATAGTTCTGTTCCGACAACTCAGATTTCATTTGTACAGACAACTATTTGTTGGCCTCTAATACCTTATTCTAGCCTCGATTTCCTAGCAGATAAGCATCCTAAGCACCTGTCACATACGTTAAAATAAAAGTCAATACACATAGTGTAAAGGTGAGCATACAAGTTTGATAATAGGATATAGAGTTCGAAAGCGTTACGCATAATCAGCACGTACACAGAGTGAAATGAGGCATGTTAGTTACGACATGAACCTATCGATACCAATGAATGCGCGTTGACTGCCCAAGGCAGTTCGTAATACATGATCACCACTGTAATCCATGCAAATAATTGTCCTTAACAACCCCCGAGTGAACGGGTGCTGAGTCCAAACTAATAGTACTATCGTTGCTAAGGCATGTAGACAGCATTCCATGTGTAAACATAACAAACAAGCATTCATTAAGCCACGTATAACATGCGGTAACGGTTAGCGTTTAAATAGTATTGAGTAGTGTGTTCGATATGATTTGAATATTTGTAACGTATGTAACACCCAAAAGTGCATAAAGCAAAAGGGATCGAGTATACTCACAGCGATGATGGATTAAAGGGAGCGCTAAAGAGTAAGGTTAGCCTGATCAGAACGATAGTATAAAGATAATCGACGCGTAAAACTATGCAAGGTACAAGTGGTTCGGACAGCAGTCCGTTCGGATGGTAGTCCGATCGGATGGCCAGTCGTGCGGGTGGTACTCCGTTCAGACAGTAGTCCGGTCGGACAACAGTCCGGTCGGATGACTGTTCGAGTGGATTGTTTCTTCCTTTGGGAAGGATGTGTTTGTGTATGATGGTTTGACTTTTGAAGTTTTCGTTGTAGTATTTTGAAAACATTGAAGTACTTCTACCTTTCAGGTCGTTCGATCGAACGGCAACCCGTTCGGTTGGGCACTTCAGTGAGAACAAGTTCTCAGAAGGGTGTCACTCGATCGGACGGTCGTTCGGTCGGGTGGCATCCTTGGTGCATTGAACATGTTGAAAATTGTTTAAGTGTTGAAGTTAAAATGTCTCATGATTCGGTTGGCAGTTCGTTCGGTTGGTAGTCCGTTCGAACAGAAATTCGTTCAACATTCAGACTTCAAGTGTTGGCAAAAATGGTTAAGTGTGGGTCCAAGGTGCAAGTCGTACGGGTGGTCAGTCGTACGGTTTGGCTGTCTGTTCGGACAGCAGTCTGTTCGAACGGCACTTCGTCCTGGTTAACCTGTTCGTCTTACACTTGGTTGTTTTTGATAGTTTGTCGTTTTATCGAGATATTTTGATAGCGTGTTAAGCAACAGAAACCTCGTCAATACTTGGTGCTCCTGATCGGACAGGAATCATCCAAACCCGATCAGTGGTCGGTTCTAGACGATGTTCCATGTTTAACCCGGAATCGATAATCTCGTGGATAGGATACGGATCTTGAACCAACACAACCACCATAATGAGTAGTAAGCCGGCACAAGTTCTGATTCTATCAATTTTGAGTGCATTGAGTGTAAAAGAGTTGAAAGAAAGTTGAAAACCATCTTTCACCCCTTTTCATTGTGAATATGTTTAGATCTATAAATGATCTTTGTTTGTTTATGTGGAAATCGGTTAGATCTAAGTTGTTCTTGGTAGATTGGAGCCAAAACATGAAGTTCTTCAAGAACACATGATGACATCATCCTAGAACACCTTGAATCTTGATGATTTCACAGTTAAAAGTTAAGATTTAAAAGATAGAAAGGTGTAGGAGTGTGTGTAGATTAAGGAAGTACAAGATTTAGGACGACATCTTACCGGAATTGCGAGAAATCGAAGGAAAAAGCGAGTAGGAGCACGGGTCGGACGTCACTTGCCAAAAGTGGAAAGAATGAAAGTGACATGGGGTATTTATAGGGTTACCCAAAGAGGAAAGGGCTGGTCAATCGGCTAGGCAGCCTGTCTGATCGGACGGCAGTCCGATCGGTCGGCTGGTCGATCGGCTGGTCGCCTGGTCGATCAGTCACCTCGTTCGAGTGTTTGGCGCGACGATTTTTGATGTTTCGATTGCGATTGCGAGCGTTGCGTTGTGATAGATTTTCCTAGTCAAATTACTTTTAATCCCAACTACTCATATCTCGCACTATCACTTCTCTACCAATTATCATACTGTTTCGATTGCGATTGAGTTCGATTGCTTTCGGGTTTCGATTGCGATTCGATTGATTACCACGACATAACATAAATAAACATGCACAAGTAACACATAAGGCACACACACACCTATAACAATAACCAAAATGCGTAATTTGAGTTGCGAGTGCGATTGCGATAGCGATAAAGCGATTAAACATGCGATAAATAGCGATTACTATGCAATTATTAATGGATACTCCACATAATACAACTAAAGAGAAAAATAAATAGACTAACTACAAGTCAAAGAAGTCAAAACGGGAATTGAGCAAGGAGAGACAGATCGCAATTAGCAATCTTGTCTTCCTTTGACTTCAATCTTGACTTTGACTTCAGAAACACGGGGTGTTACAGCCTCCCCTAGTTGAGGGAATTTCGTCCCGAAATTAGTCCGAAGCCGTAACAAACAACTGTGGGTACTTCGCCTTCATGTCGCTTTCGAGTTCCCAAGTGAACTCTGCGCCTCGTTTACCTTCCCATCGGACTTTCATAATAGGAATGCGCGAGCGTCTGAGCTGCTTGGTTTGGCGGTCCATGATTTCGACAGGCTTCTCCATGAAGTGTAGTGTTTCGTTTACTTGAAGGTCATCGAGAGGTACAATTAAATCATGCTCAGCCAGGCACTTTCGGAGGTTTGACACATGGAAAGTCGGGTGGACATTACTAAGTTCCTCCAGTAGTTCGAGTCTGTAGGCGACTTTTCTGATCCTTTCTAGAATCTTAAAAGGTCCAACATATCGAGGCGCTAGTTTCCCTTTCTTGCCGAATCTGACCACACCCTTCCAAGTTGATACCTTTAGGAGTACGTAGTCGCCAACGTCAAATTCAAGGGGCTTGCGTCGTCTATCGGCGTAAATTTTCTGTCGACTTCGAGCTTTCAACAAGTTGTCTCGAATTTGGAGGACTTTTTCAGTCGTTTCTTGCAATAACTCAGGACCGGTTAATTGCGAGTGACCGATCTCGTGCCACACAATAGGCGATCGACATTTTCTTCCGTATAAAGCCTCGAATGGTGCCATTTGAATGCTGGAATGATAACTGTTGTTATACGAGAATTCGACTAACGGCAGGTATGCATCCCAATTACCACCGAAGTCTATAACACACGAACGGAGCATGTCTTCAAGAGTACGGATCGTTCTTTCAGTCTGACCATTGGTTTGAGGGTGGAATGCGGTACTTAAGTTAAGCGTAGTACCGAGAGCCGCTTGAAATGTTTCCCACCGTCGCGAGGTAAACCGAGCATCACGGTCAGAGATGATGTCGCGAGGCGTCCCATGATTACAAATGATTTCGTTGCTGTAGATTCAGGCTAATCGTTCTACCTTGTAGTCTTCCCGTATTGGCAAAAAGTGAGCAGATTTGGTCAAATGGTCAACAACAACCCAGATGCTGTCGTGACCTGATGACGTGTGCGGAAGCTTTGTTATGAAATCCATAGCTATACTCTCCCACTTACACATAGGGATAGGCGGTTGTTCGAGTAAGCCAGAGGGTGTTTGGTGTTCAGCCTTGACTCTTGCACAAGTCAGGCACTTTCCAACGTAGAGAGCACTATCCCTTTTCATGCCAGGCCACCAGTACTTGTAGCGAAGATCCTGGTACATTTTGTCGGCACCGGGATGAATAGAATACCGGGATTTGTGGGCTTCGTCCATCAAAATTTGTCGCAAATCGGTCCGTTTAGGGATCCAGATTCGGTCCAGAAAGTGGAATATCCCATTCGATTTATTCACAAGTTGGGCTCCATCGTGGTAGATTCTTTCCTTCTTCAAAGTGCGTTCATTAAAACATGCATGCTGAGCTTCGCGGATGAGAGTTTCGAGGTCGTATTGGGCTTGAGTATTATGAATGCTGAGTAAGTAACTCCGTCTGCTGAGAGCGTCGGCAACAACATTTGCTTTACCTGGGTGATAACGAATCTTACAGTCGTAATCGTTGAGAAGTTCTACCCATAGGCGTTGACGCATATTAAGTTCTTTCTGATCAAAGATGTGTTGTAGGCTCCTATGATCGGTGAAGATCATACACTTTGTACCATACAGGTAGTGTCGCCAAATCTTTAACGCAAAAATAACTGCGCCTAGCTTGAGATCATGGGTTGTATAGTTCTTCTCGTGGATTTTGAGCTGACGAGATGCGTAAGCTATAACCTTGTTACGCTGCATAAGGACACAACCAAGACCATGGTTGGAAGCATCACAATAGACAATGAAGTCGTCGTTTCCGTCGGGCAATGTGAGAACAGGAGCATTGCAAAGCATGTGCTTGAGAGTTTGGAAAGCAGACTCTTTTTCGGTTCCCCAAACAAAAAGGCTTGTCTTTATGTATGAGAGCGGTAAGCGGCACAACGATCTTTGAGAATCCTTCGATAAATTGTCGATAATAGCCTGCTAATCCGAGAAAAGAACGGACTTCAGACGGGTTCTTAGGTGTAATCTAACTCTTAACAGCTTCAATCTTCGCGGGATCGACGTGAATACCTTGACTATTAAAATGTGACCCAGAAACTGAACTTCCTCCAGACAGAATTCGCACTTGGAGAATTTGGCATAGAGTTGATTCCCCTGGAGTAGCTTGAGAACCAAACATAGATGTTGCGCGTGTTCGGCTTTCGACTTGGAATAGATCAAGACATCGTTGATGAACACGATGACGAAACGGTCGAGATATGGTTTACACACGGGATTCATCAGATCCATGAAAACCGCAGGCGCGTTGGTTAAACCAAAGGGCATAACAACGAATTCATAATGGCCATATCGAGTGCGAAACGCGGTTTTGGGTATATCCTCTTCTTGGATGCATAGTTGGTGATAGCCTGAGCGTAGATCGATCTTCGAGAAACACATAGCACCTTGTAGCTGATCAAACAAATCAACAATGCGAGGCAGAGGATAGCGGTTCTTGATAGTTAACTTATTCAATTCCTGATAGTCGATGCACATCCTGAACGACCCATCCTTCTTTTTGACGAAAAGGACTGGCGCGCCCCAAGGAGAGGTGCTCGGGCGAATGAAGCCTTTCTCAAGTAGTTCCTGGAGTTGGTTCGAGAGTTCGCGCATTTCGGACGGTGTGAGTCGGTAAGGGGCTTTGGCAATAGGGTTGGCTCCAGGAATGAGGTTGATACGAAAGTCGATATTGGTGGTAGATCAGGAAGATCGTCAGGGAACACATTAGGAAATTCACGAACCACAGGAACGTCTTTCACTTCTGTCTTTCCTTTCTTTTCCTTCTCCGCTACTACAATGTTAGCCAAGAAAGCTCTGTATTCCTTGCGAAGATACTTACTAGCTTGGACACATGACATGAGTTTGAGACCTTTCGAAGCTGTTTCACCATAGACACACAATAAATCACCATTCACGAGCGAGAATCAAATCATCTTATCGAAACACACAACTTCAGCATGGTTTTCGCGAAGAAAGTCCATGCCTACTATGACGTCAAAACTTCCGAGCTGCATCGGAATAAGGTCGATTGGAAATATGTGACTGTTGAGCTCAAGAGTACAATCACGAAGAACAGAATTAACGGCGACAGTTCTTCCGGTGGCGACTTCAACATCGAACGTCAGGGAGTTGGGAGCGTTTACGACTAAGAATCTTCTCGAATTCAAATGACATAAAGCAATTATCGGCTCCAGTATCAAACAAACATGAAGCATAAATACCATTCACAAGGAACGTACTATTGACCACGTTGTTGTCAGCCTAGGCTTGGCGCACATTGATGTTGAAAGTTCTGGCGCATGCGGGTTGTTGCTGTTACTGAGGCTGCTGCTGCTGGTGTTACTGCTGCTGCTGGGGCTCTTGTTTCACCACCCTGTTCGGGCACATGTTCGCAAAGTGGTTGGGATCACCACATGCGAAGCAGACTCTGGCATTGATCGCGGGTGCGTGAGCTGCTTGTTGGCCTTGCGGGGCTGGGAGCAGAGCTTGATGAGCAGTGGCTTGAGCTGGGGCTTGACGAGGACCAGTACGGCAGTTAGTAGTGAAGTGGCCGTACATGTTGCAGTGAGCGCAGAAACGACAGACGAGACCCACCGGGTGATGATAAGAACATGTTGGGCAAGCCGGGTGGGGGCCTGTGTATGCACGCTTTGCTGGTGGTGCATAAGTAACTGGTGCTGGACGGTGGTGGTGATGCTGCTGCTGGGCCGGTATGGCCTGAAGAGGAGCAGTAGTGGTAGTGACAGCACAGTTCCTGTTGCTGGAGCTGCTGTTGTTGTTCTTCTTCTTGCGACGTGAGGACTTGGACGCTTGAGCGGCGGCGGTTTCAGAGGCTGGTGCGGCGGTGACTTGGTGCAGACTCTTTGAAGCTTTATCCCAAACACCAGCTTTTACCCGCTTGTCATTGATTTCAGCGGCAAGCAAGTAAGTTTCTTCAATTGTTGTGGTCTTTGCGGCATGCACAAAATCCGCAACACAATCGCGTAGAGCTCGAATGTACTTCTTGATCGCCATGTCAGACGTCTTCACTTGGTCGGGACAGATGATGCTGAGCTACTTGAAGTGAGCAGTCAGGGCAGCGTTGTCACCTTCTTTCTGCTTAATATTCAAGAATTCGTCCTCCTGCTTTTGGCGTTCGTGGGGAGGGCAGAACTCATCCATCATGATGGCCTTCAACTCTTCCCAGCTCAGCTCATAAGCTGCATCATTTCCGCGTTTGTTTCTCTCGGTCGTCCACCAGTCTAATGCGCGGGACTGGAAGACGCCGGTAGCATTTAGGGTGCGGAGATTTTCTGGACATCCACTCTAGCGCAGAGTGACTTCGATGGAATCGAACCATTGAAACATAGCCGTCGGGATATCTTCTCCAGTGAATTCCTTTGGACCGCATGCCTTGAACTGCTTGAAGCTGAAAGCAGTCTTGGTAGCAACTTTAGGAGCTTCGGTTGTCGACTCCTCCGATGATTTGCTGAAGTTCTCGTAAATCTCACTCACGATCCGAGGCACAACCTTGGCCACTTGTTTAGCGAGGATGGCAGCAAGGTGTTTGTCCCTCTGTTCTTGGCGAGAGAGTCGTGGGTGACGAGATCCTGATGATGGTCCAGTCGACATTATCTGCAACAGACATCGTCATAGGTCTCAGACACATCATAATCGAATCTCACCTCACACGTCTAATACTTACTAAAGCTTAGGAACACGCATAATTATGTAAACACATAGGCACAAAATCACGGATTCTCATAAACATAGAAGCACATAGCACGTAGGGCACAAAACCACAGAAACACATAAATCACAGAGTTACAGACTCATTTAAGCACAAGAGGTAGTCAGAATACAGAAACCTATCATTCACAGTTCGCGAGTGTTCGAATATAGCGATCGCGTTTAATATATCGAGTAGTGTAGCATAAGCGTAAAACGTAGCATAAGGTCGTCCATAATTTAGCGGTTTGTTAGCGTTTTGGGATAGTAGTGCAGTGCGAGTCGTGCGTGTCGATCGAAGTGAAAGCAAAAATTCGAATAAATCTCCAAAATTTAAACACATAAACAGGTAAACACACATACAAATACATAAAATCAACGAGTCATCAGAGTCAGCAGTTGCAGGTTTAGAATCGAAACACATAAAAATCGAGAAATATGCGGCTATTAGACGTTGACTATCCAAAGCGATTCGACTATTCTCAAGGACTTGTTGTGCACATTTGACCTTCAGGACTATGCCTTTGCCTCGATTCTTGGGCGTTTGGCACGCATCCCGTTAGTCATATCGTGACTTCAGGTCGTTGGAGTCCGTCGAGACTTTGGTGAGAGTTTTGTAAAACCAAAATGAGTCAGAAATAGCTATCAAGGTTCGGGTTTCACCCCTGACTTAACAACTTTTGTTCCTGAGCTTTTAATAAATTAGAGACGAAAATCTGCGCTAAAGTATGGATTTCACTCCTAATTCAACGCGATTTCTCGTATTTATAGATAAAAAAATATGGGTTGATCAAGCAATTCAGTCGAGGGTTTGCGGTTTCCACACCTAATCTCGACTTAATCACTCCCCAAAATTGTAAATTCAATTGCAGTGATAGTGTAGCGTAGGTGAGAGTAGCGAGAAATAGTAGTAAGCTCATACATAATCCCTAACGGATATGCACAAGTTGGTCTGTTGGTTCCTAACTATAGACTAGGTCTTTAAGACATCGACTTAGACTAGGTCGAGTCTTGCCTAATTCCCTATAGTTATGGCTCTGTTACCAATCTGTCACACCCCAACGATGGCGGAAACATCGGGGCATGGCACTGAGCGAAACAGATTGTCCAGAAGTTTCCATAACAATTATCATTACCAATTAATTTTAAGTAACATGTCCCATACCATGTCTTAAAAGATAATACAATTATTACAGATAAAATCTAGGCAAATAGTTCTGTTCCGACAACTCAGATTTCATTTGTACAGACAACTATTTTTTGGCCTCTAATACCTTATTCTAGCCTCGATTTCCTAGCAGATAAGCATCCTAAGCACCTGTCACATACGTTAAAATAAAAGTCAATACACATAGTGTAAAGGTGAGCATACAAGTTTGATAATAGCATATAGAGTTCGAAAGCGTTACGCATAACCAGCACGTACACAGAGTGAAATGAGGCATGTTAGTTATCGACATGAACCTATCGATACCAATGACTGCGGGTTGACTGCCCAAGGCAGTTCGTAATACATGATCACCACTGTAATCCATGTAAATAATTGTCCTTAACAACCCCCGAGTGAACGGGTGCTGAGTCCAAACTAATAGTACTATCGTTGCTAAGGCAGGTAGACAGCATTCCATGTGTAAACATAACAAACAAGCATTCATTAAGCCACATATAACATGCGGTAATGGTTAGCGTTTAAATAGTATTGAGTAGTGTGTTCGATGTGATTTGAATATTCGTAACGTATGTAACACCCAAAACTGCATAAAGCAAAAAGGGATCTAGTATACTCACAGCGATAATGGATTGAAGGGAGCGCTAGAGAGTAAGGTTAGCCTGATCAGAACGATAGTATAAAGATAAGCGACGCGTAAAACTATGCAAGGTACAAGTGGTTCGGACAGCAGTCCGTTCGGATGGTAGTCCGATCGGATGGCCAGTCGTGCGGGTGGTAATCCGTTCGGACAGCAGTCCGGTCGGATGACTGTTCGAGTGGATTGTTTCTTCCTTTGGGAAGGATGTGTTTGTGTATGATGGTTTGACTTTTGAAGTTTTCGTTGTAGTATTTTGAAAACATTGAAGTACTTCTACCTTTCAGGTTGGGTGATCGGACGGTCGTTAGATCGGACGGCAACCCGTTCGGTTGGGCACTTCAGTGAGAGCAAGTTCTCAGCAGGGTGTCACTCGATCGGACGGTCGTTCGGTCGGGTGGCATCCTTGGTGCATTGAACATGTTAAAAATTGTTTAAGTGTTGAAGTTAAAATGTCTAATGATTCGGTTGGCAGTTCGTTCGGTTGGTAGTCCATTCGAACAGCAATTCGTTCAACATTCAGACTTCAAGTGTTGGCAAAAATGGTTAAGTGTGGGTCCAAGGTGCAAGTCGTACGGGTGGTCAGTCGTACGGTTTGGCTGTCCGTTCGGACAGCAGTCCGTTCGGACGGCAGTCCGTCCTGGTTAACCTGTTCGTCTTACACTTGGTTGTTTTTTTATAGTTTGTCGTTTTATCGAGATATTTTGATAGCGTGTTAAGAAACAGAAACCTCGTCAATACTTGGTGCTCCTGATCGGACAAGAATCACCCAAACCCGATCATTGGACGGTTCGAGACGATGTTCCATGTTTAACCCTGAATCGATAATCTCGTGGATAGGATATGGATCTTGAACCAACACAACCAACATAATGAGTAGTAAGCCGGCACAAGTTTTGATTCTATCGGTTTTGAGTGCATTGAGTGTAAAAGAGTTGAAAGAAAGTTGAAAACCATCTTTCACCCCTTTTCATTGTGAATATGTTTAAATCTATAAAAGATCTTTGTTTGTTTATGTGGAAATCGGTTAGATCTAAGTTGTTCTTGGTAGATTGAAGCCAAAACATGAAGTTCTTCAAGAACACATGATGACATCATCCTAGAACACCTTGAATCTTGATGATTTCATGGTTAAAAGTTAAGATTCAAAAGATAGAAAGGTGTAGGAGTGCGTATAGATTAAGGAAGTACAAGATTTAGGACGAGATCTTACCAAAATTGCGAGAAATCGAAGGAAAAAGCAAGTAGGAGCACGGGTCGGACGTCACTTGCCAAAAGTGGAAAGAATGAAAGTGACATGGGGTATTTATAGGGTTACCCAAAGAGGAAAGGGCTGGTCGATCGGCTAGGCAGCCCGTGCGGACAGCCTGTCCGATCGGTCGGCTGGTCGCCTGGTCGATCAGTCACCTCGTTCGAGTGTTTGGCTTAACGATTTTTGATGTTTCGATTGCGATTGCGAGCATTGCGATAGATTTTCCTAGTCAAATTACTTTTAATCCCAACTACTCATATCTCGCACTATCTCTTCTCTACCAATTATCATACTGTTTCCATTGCGATTGAGTTCGATTGCGTTCGGGTTTCGATTGCGATTCGATTGATTACCACGACATAACATAAATAAACATGCAAAAGTAACACATAAGGCACACACACACGTATAACAATAACCAAAATGCGTAATTCGAGTTGCGAGTGCGATTGCGATAGCGATAAAGCGATTAAACATGCGATAAATAGCGATTACTATGCGATTATTAATGGATACTCCACATAATACAACTAAAGCGAAAAATAAATAGACTAATTACAAGTCAAAGAAGTCAAAACGGGAATTGAGCAAGGAGAGACAGATCGCAATTAGCAATCTTGTCTTCCTTTGACTTCAATCTTGACTTTGACTTTGACTTCAGAAACACGGGGTGTTACAGTCGTAGTGATTGAAATGGTTTGTTAATTACGATGACCGAATAAATTCACCGTTTTTGAAATCAACTGAAAGTTTTAATGAAGTAAATTTGGATATTCATTTCAAATAAATATTATATGATTTTCAATTGATGATGGAAGACCAATTGAATATGAAAGAATCTTTAGAGGTACACCGGGATATAATACGAATTTGTGTACTCTTATCTTAACACATAATTGTATTAAGACTGTTTTAAGATAATGAACCAACAGAAATTACATAAATCCGTACATCAGGTGGGCAAATGAGATTAGCTCAAGCTTCAAGTAAATGAAAACGCCACCACAAGGTGTCGTAACCAAATAAATAATTCAATGAAAGTGAAGACCAAACAAGGATGTTATGGTTTTGAATAGATGAGGTATTTGACAGGATGCATTTATTTAAAAACTTTTATTTATACCAGGGTCAAATAATAACTTAACTTAGATATTACATATTAGCGATTACGTCTGGAATCATTTCTGCTTCTTGCGTAGTAAGTATGAATGCTCGCGCGTTCTTTTTAGCTCCGCCTGTTGTTTTTTCCTGGTTGTCAGGTGCTTTTAGTCAGTTTCGGGCAATATGGTTTGATGTGTCCTGTTTCTCCGCAATTGAAACAGATATTAGTTTTCCTTCTACATTCTTCCTCTATATGCCCGGTCATCTTGCAGAAATTACAATAGGGTGTTCTCCTAAAACGACATCTTCCTGAATGCTTTTTGTTACAGCTTCTGCAGGTAGGTTGCTCCAATGACGGTTCAGTTCCTTTCTTCTTGAATTCTTGGGAAATTTTCTGGGCTAGCTTTTTCTTCTTGTTTTCTTCTCTTGTGCGGATTAGTCCGTCTGTCAGGATGTTAGCTAGTTCAACTGTTTCTTCAATAGTTTGTGGTCTAGCGGCCTTGACCATGTCTCGGATTTCGCTAACTAATCCCCAAATATAACGAGAAATTAGTACGGTTTCTGGCGAAGCCAGAGTTGGTACTATTCTTGCGTATTCGAAGAACATTGTCGTATATTCACGACAATTTACATCTATCATTTTATTATTTAGGAACTTGTTAGCCATTCGTTCCTTTTCATAAGGGGGACAAAATTTCCTTTCTGTCATTTCCTTGAATTTTTCCCAGTTCATGGCATAAGCCATGTCACTTCCTTTTGCCTGAAGAATTGTATTCCACCATTCTAAGGCTTATTCCTTAAAGAGGTTGGAAGCATACATCACCTTATCTTCTTCGGCACATTTGCTGATTTTAAGAACAGCTTCCGTCTTTTCCAACCATCGTAAAGCAGCCGTGGCGCCTTCACTGCCAGCGAACTCATTTGGTTTACAAGCTAGAAATTCTTTGTAGGTACACCCGAGAGTCATCGCCTTCATTTTCATGGGAAATGGTGTTTTGATAATATCATCATTGTCTCCATTGACACTATGGCTAAAACTGTCGTCACGAGTATGCTTGCTATTCACAACTTTGGTGGGTTCTACGGGGTTTTTAACAGCTTTAATTATTAAAGGTAAAGCATTAGCTATTCCTTGGGCTATCATATTTTCTATAGCATTTTTATCCAAAGGATTTTCATTATTAGCATGAACTTCTGGATTATGTGATACTTTATTCGACATCTGAATTATAAACATTTTCAATTATTAATATCATAGAATAGTTAAAACAAAACAATACTTCCAGGAATCATATGTGCATATCTACACACACACACACACATATATATATATATATATATATATATATATTTAAATCTACAAAAATAACACATATGTTACTTTGTATTAATTTCCTAACTTTATTGTTTCAGATTAGGTATTAAAAGAACACCTAAATAGCTTAAACAAGTGGCTCTGATACCACCTTCTGTCACAGCCCCCGACCCCACCCTGGGAGCGGGAGCCGTGAACCAGTCAGATGGTATCGGTGTTTATTAATTACGCAGCGGAAAATTTTTCATCAGGATCGTAGTTAGGAAGTAATTTCAGAGTTTATAAAAACACCAACTTTTAATATTAAATAAATGGGCTAAAACTAATATTCCATTCAATTGTTTTATAGGGATAAACCCAAATAAATAAAACATAATTTCTTCTTTTATTCAGGTATTTATAGCCACTTTATTTAAGCCTTCGGTGCTCCATAGCTGGCTTCCATTATCTTTACAACAAATTACCTGAAACACGTTTTGAAAATATTTTATCAGTAATAAATACTGGCGAGTTCATTCCATTTTTATAAAAATATATTGTTATACTTTACAGCATTAAGGTTTTTATAGTTGTTTATATTTACCCAAAAACTCAATCAGTATTTGTCACATGGTGGCAGTTCAGATGTGACAGTGGTCATATCACTCATTGGCTCACTTTCGTCCAATAGTGAAGTTTATCAAATAATAGATATATAGTATATCTTACTATTATATTGGTCACTAGGCGATTCCTGTAACGGTGGTCAAATAACTGTTGATCATTCTTTCAACTAGTGACTCGGGTCATATTACTGTTGATCATTCTCTCAACTAGTAATTGTGGTCATATCACTGTTGATCATTCTTTCAACTAGTGACTCGGGTCATATTACTGTTGATTATTCTCTCAACTAGTAATTGTAGTCATATCACTGTTGATCATTCTTTTAACTAGTGACTCTGGTCCTATCACTGTTGATCATTCTCTCAACTACTAGTGACACTTATCAAATAATATATACCAAATTTCACATACCGATAATAATTGCTGAATACATAACCCAACTATACATGTATAGTAATAGGTTACTATATAATAATTAGAATATAATATAATGTATTGTATATAAATACATATTTCATTGGTCTATTAAAATATTATTGTAACATTATAATATTAAATATTGCAATATATATTCAATTACATATAAATTATGCAACTAGGAAATTAACTATAGAGATGATGACATGTTATTATTAAATATAGATATACCAAAAGCTATGAACGTTCTATTAAACCAATTCATAAACTTAGTTTGTTCCAATAATATAATTGTAAGAGTTATTATGCCTAAACCAATAATTGGTTAATTTCAATATCAAATGACTGTTCATTTCATTAAGCGTAGAATACGGCTAAAGCTGGTTAGCAATAATTAAGGGTCATGCTGAATTTCTAAATTGGAATAATTGATAAGTTATTATATTATATTACATTATAATTTTATAACACATGTAATATATTATATGTGTTGATACTATATAATATAAATTAATATATATGGTTATATTATAATATATCTTAACATAATCTTATACACATTACGAGCCAAAAATTTTAATAGTGGTTTTCTAATATAACTAATGATCCCGTTTATTTTAATATGTTTATTAATTATATTTTCTTTAATATAACTATTTTAATAATGATTAATAAAACTCTATTTTATATATACACAATTTAAATTTATTCCAATCATACATTAAATTTATTAGTAATCTAAAAATAATATTAGTTATAGGCTATGGCTACTGGGGCATAATTCCCCCGTGCTAGTGGTCATGCTACTATTGGCTAACTTTTTTGCCAATAGTAACGAGGGTCAAGTAATGTATAAAACCTCCCATACCGGCAACTATTGCAAATTATAAAAACTTAATCACTGTAAGTAAAACTGATAAACATTGAGGATTTTGAAAAGCATTTATAAATATAACTGTATCACAAAAAATGTGATAAAACTGTGAGAAAAGAGAATGGACTCACTTTGTAACTTTCGGGTTCAACTAGAAAGCCTCCTAGTAGAATCTTGGGTATAACTTCTGAGCTATTTTAAATATATATATATATATATATATATATATATATATGTATATAGGGGGAGGTTCATTTGAGAAGAAAATTAAATTGAGAAGAAAAAGAACAAAGGGTACAATTGTAAAACATTTAATAGTTTTTCTCTCATTTCATTTATTATTATCTTTGACTAATTAATTAGTCATAAAGACTATCATCCTCCACACTAAATTTTTTTACTACACACATCAAAATTTATCTTACCCGTTTTGAAATTTATCCTACACATATTGAAATTTATCTTACACAACTCGTAATTCATCCTACACACCTGGTAATTCATCCCACACTTTAAATTAATTTTTTTTCTTCTTTGAAAAAATATATATTTTTTTGAAAATAAGTTACAAATTTAATATAGTTAGCTAATAAAAAGGAAGACTACCAATTAATGATCTATCTAAGTTTACCAATATACCCTTACACTAATATTAAATACAAAAATTAAATGAAGTAAAATGAGGGATTCTTATTGGTTGAAATTTCTTCTTTTTTATTCTTACAAAAAAATTCTTCTCGTTTGAACTCTCCACTATGTATATATATATATATATATGCACTCGTGTTAAGTATAGTAATCCTAATTCAACCTTATCCCTATGTCACGAGACAGAACCCCAACGAACTTAGTCGGGCAGAGCCTTGACATGCGTTATGAGGTTCCATATCAATCGGAAAGGGTATCAGTGATCGGGAGTTAAAACACTTAAAACGGGGTAGAGCTTCTGAAGTATTTTAAGTGAAATACTACTAAAAAATAGATTATAAAAAGAGAGATATGGGGCGATTGAAAGGGAAAATGAGTGAGCGACTTCTCAAATGAATTTGATCCTATTTATAGAACTCCAAAATTGTTGGAGCTCTTACACGTCTACAACAGCAAACACGTATACAGTTTCACATTAAATGCAATGTTATTATATTTTTTTTATTATTTTAATTTATATATTATAATTAATTCAACTACTTCACTTATTTGGCGCGTATAACTTCTAAAATATGACGTTTTATAAAACAATGAATATGTCATTATAACGAGAATAATCTTATCTACATTTTGAACCAAATTTTATTAAAAACGGAGTAGGTTCAACTATATTGTATTTTTATAATTTAATTATCAAATGGTTTCTAGGCCCGTCTAGGTATTTCATATTTCTAATAGTCAACTTACCCGTAATCTACCCGTCTAATAATATAAGCTTTATATACTTTATTTTAATATAGAAAATAGAAATGGCACACATATACAAGCCAATTAATTAGTATAACATTCCAACCAATTATGTATAAAATAGTTTTTAAAACTATTTGGGTCAAATAATTATATTAAAAATAAAACTAGTTACTAGTGGTTAATAAATTTAAACAATCTATAATTCTTATATGATAAAAAATGGGAATGTTACATGAATAACCAAAGATCTTTCATAGATCTGAACATATTCATGGTGAAAAAGATTGAAAGATGGTTTTCCAACTTTCTTTTAACTCTTTTACACTCAATGCACTCAAAACCGATAGAATCGGACCTTGTTCTAACCTTCTACACCTTCTTGGTGATGTGTTGGCTCAAGATCTGAGTTCCACCAAAGAGACAACCGATTCCGGGTTAAGAATGAACAACCGTCACGAATCTGTGAACGGGTCGGATTTGGGTGATTCCTGTCCGATCGGGTCACAAGGGTCTTGGCAAGGTTCTGTTGCCTAGCACGTAATCACGACGTCTCGAGAAAACACAAGCTATCAAAAACAACCAAGTGAAGAAGATGATCAGGTCGTCTGGGACGAATTGCCGTCCGATCGGATTGCCGTCCGATCGGACTGCCACCCGACCGGACAGCCACCCGATCGGATTGCACCTTGGGTCCCATACTTAACTTTTATTTTCAACATTGAGGTTTGAACATTGAACGGATTGCCGTCCGATCGGATTGCCACCCGATCGGATTGCCACTCGACCATGTGATGTTTAGACTTCAACACTTAAACAATTTTCAACATGTTCAATGCATACGGATTGCCACCCGATCGGATTGCAATCCGATCGAGTGACAAACTGCTGTGAACTTGTTCTCACTGAAGTGTCCTACCAATCGGATTGTCGCTCGATCGGACCGCCGTCCGTTCGACCGACCTGAAAAGTAGAGATACTTCTCTGTTTTCAAAATGCTACAACGAAAACTTCAAAAGACAAGCCATCATACACAAACACATCCATCCCAAAAGAGGTGACAATCCAATCGAGTGGCCACCCTATCGGGCGACCACCCGAACGGATTGTCATCCGATCGACCGGCCACCCGATCGGGTTGCCACCCGATCAGATTACCGTCCGATCCATTGACACCTTGCTTCGTTTTACGCGCCGCTTATCGTTTATGCTATTGTTCTGATCAGGCTAATCTTGCTCCCTAGCGCTCCCTTCAATCCATCATCGCTGTGAGTATACTCGATCCCTTTTTGCTTTACGCACTTTTGGGTGTTACATATGTTACTTATTCTAAATCACAATCTAACACACTACGCAATACTTAACGCTAACCGTTACCGCATGTTATACGTGACTTAATGAATGCTTGTTTGTTATGTTTACATATTGAATGCTGTCTACCTGCCTTAGCAACGATAGTACTATAGTTTGGACTTAGGGATGGCAATGGGTCGGGTTCGGGTCGGGTATTGGCAATCCCATACCCATACCCGGTTGTAAAATCGTGTCCCATACCTGACCCAATACCCGTCGGGTATATGTCGGGTAATTACCCGTCGGGTACCGGGTATACCCGCGGGTATAGGGTATACCCATTAGTTTGTTAAAAAATATACATTGAGATTTCCAAATACATTTTTTACTATTATAATTATTATATAATATTTTTATGCAACAACTATTATAAATTAAAATATACATTACATAGATATAAGTTTTCGCATAAATTAATAATAACTTTATAATATTTATACACTTATATGTATATACTTCACAACATACAAAAAATAAATACTATCATCAAATACATATGCTAAAAGATAATTTATTTTTTCATATTATGAACATACTAAAATAAATCACTAATAGATAAGGGTTAATGGAAAATAAAAATATAAATTAAAAACTTTGGGTATATAGTTCGGGTAAACGGGTATGTGGTTTCGGGTAATCGGGTCGGGTATCACCTAATCCCATACCCGCGAAAATTTTTAAAACTAAACCCATACCCGACCCAATACCAGTCGGGTATCGGGAATACCCGTCCCATTTGTGTCGGGTTTCGGGTATACCCGTCGGTCTTGGGTATTTTTGCCATCCCTATTTGGACTCAGCACCTGTTCACTCAGGGGTTGTTAAGGACAATTTGTTACATGGCTCACAGTGGTGAGTGTGTATTACGAACTGCCTTGGGCAGTCAACCCGCAGTCATTGGTATCGATAGGTTCATGTCGATAACTAACGTGCTTCATTTTACACTGTGTACGTGATGGTTATGTGTAACGAATTCAACTCTATTATATCTATTAAACTTGTATGCTCACCTTTACACTATGTGTATTGACTTTTACTTTAACGTATGTGGCAGGTGCTTAAGATGTTTATATGCTTGGCTTGCTGTGAAATCGAGGCTAGGAAAGGTCTAGAAACGAATAAACGAATTGTCTGTAGTTGAAATCTGAGTTGTCGGAACAGAACAATTTGACTAGATTTTGTCTGTAATAATTATATTACTTTTTATGTCATGGTATGGGACGTGATGCTTTAAATAATTGGTAAATGTGGTTGTTATGGAAACTTCTGGACAATCTGTTTCGCTCAGTGCCACGCCCCGATGTTTCCGCCATCGGTTGGGGTGTGACAGATTGGTATCAGAGCCATAACTATAGGGAATTAGGCAAGACTCGACCTAGTCCGGGTCGATGTCTTAGAAATGACCTAGTCTATAGTTAGGTACCAACAGACCGACTTGTGCGTACCCAGTAGGGGTCACGTACGAGCTTGCTTGCTATTTCTCGCTATTCTCGCCTACGCTACACTATCACTATCACTACACTCTAATTTTCGAAAATGAACGAGCGATTAGGTCAAGATTAGGTGTGAAAACCGCAAACTCTTGACTAAATCGCTTGTTCGACCCGCATTTTATCTACAAACAGGAGAATTCGCGCCGAATCAGGAGTGAAATCCATACTTTGACGCATAATTTCTCCTTTATTTTATCAAAAACAGGGACGAAGTTGCAAGTTAGGGGTGAAACCCGAACCTTGACGACTTGCTCCGGCCCCTATTTTGTTTTACAAAACTCTCACCAAAGTCTCGATGGACACCAACGACTTGAAGTCACGCTGAAACTGGAAGGATGCGTGCCATTCGCCCAAATTCGAGGCGAGAGCACAGTCCCGAAGGCCAAGTGTGTACCAATAGTCCTTGTGAATAGTCGAACCACTTTGGTTAGTCGACGTCTAAATATCCGCAGACAATCTATTCTCGATTTTTATGTGTTTCGATTCTGAGCTTGCTACTGCCGACTCTGATATATGTTGTTTTATGTGGATTTTAGGTGCTTTATGTGATTTTATTTGTTTATGTGTTACGATTTTTTCTGAATTATTCGCTTTTCACTTTGATCAACACACACGGCTCGCGCTGCACATCTACCACAAAACGCTGACAAATCGCTACTACATGAGGAACGACTTTACGCCATGTTGCTTGCTATATTATTCGCTTATGCTATACTACTCGCTATGCTATTCGCGATCGCTATTCTCGAACGCTCGCGGACTTTGAATGATAGGTTTCTGTATTCTGACTGCCTCTTGTGATTATATGCTTCTGTGCTTTGTGTTTATGTGCCTTACGTGCTTATGTGCTTCTGTGCTTATGTGAATTTGTGATTATGTGCCTACGTGTTTACATGATCGTATTCCTTAGCTTTAGTAGTATTGGACGTGTGAGGTGAGATTCGATTATATTGTGTCTGAGTCCTATGACGATGTCTGTTGCAGACAATGTTGTCATCTGGACCCTGTCACCCATGAGTTACTCGTCAAGAACAGAGAGACAAATGCCTTACTGCTCTCGTCACTAAGCAAGTAGCAAAGGTGGTTCCTCAGATCGTGAGTGAACTATACGAGAATGTGAGCAAATCGTCTGAGGTGTCCAGGACCGAAGCTCCTAAAGCTACTCCCAAAGCTGCTTTTAGCTTCAAACAGTTCAAAGCTTGCGGACCGAAAGAGTTCACTAGCAAAGATGGCCCTACGACTTTGTTTCAATGGTTAGACTCAATCGAGGTCACCCTACATCAGAGTGGATGTCCTGACAATCTCCGCACTCTGAATGCTACCGGCGTCTTCCAGTCCCGCGCTTTAGACTAGTGGACGGCCGAGAGGAACAAACGCGGATATGACGCAGCTTACGGTCTGTCATGGGATGAGTGGAAGAACGTCATGCTAGAAGAGTTTTGCCTTCCCCATGAGCGCCAAAAGCTGGAGGACGAAATCTGGCATCTGAAGCAGAAGGATGGTGACAACGCTGCTTTGACTGCTCGCTTCAAGCAGCTCAGTATTATCTGTCCTGACCAAGTGAAGACTGCTGACATGACAATCAAGAAGTACATCCGCGCTCTGCCGGATTGTGTTACAGATTTGGTGCATGCTTCAAAGCCAGCAACAATCGAAGAAACCTACCTGCTTGCCGCTGAAATCAACAAAAAGCGAGTCAAAGCTGGATTTTGGGATAAAGCTACCAAGAACCTGCACCAAGCTACCACCGCACCAACTGCCGAAACTGCCACCGCTCAGTCATCGAAGTCCTCTCGTCGCAAGAGGAAGAACAACAATAGCAACTCCAGCAACAAGAACTGTGCTGCCACTACCACTGCTGCCCCGCTTCAAGTCGTACCGGCCCAGAAGCAATCTCAGCACCGATCAGCTCCAGCACCAATTACATATGCACCGCCTGCAAAGCGTGCATACACTGGCCCTCACCCTGCTTGCCGACATGTACTTATCATCACCCGGTGGGTATCGCCTGTAGATTTTGCGTACATTGCAACATATACGGCCACTTCACCGTCAATTACCGTACTAGTCCTCGACAAGCACCAACTCAAGCTACTGCTCATTAAGCTCTCCTTCCAGCTCCTCAAGGCCAACAAGCGGCTCAGGCACCCGCGATCAACGCCAGAGTCTACTTTGCGTGTGGTGATCCCAACCACTTCGCGAACATGTGCCCGAACAGGGTTGTGAAACAAGAGCCCCAGCAGCCTCAGCAACAGCAGCAGCAACAGCAGCAATAGCCTCAACAGCAACAACAATAAGCCGCTCGTGCTCGAACTTTCAACATCAATGCTCGCCAAGCCCAGGCTGACAACAATGTGGTTAATGGTACGTTCCTTGTGAATGGTATTTATGCTTCGTGTTTGTTTGATACTAGAGCCGATAACTGTTTTCTGTCGTTCAAATTCGAGAAGCTCCTTGATCGTAAGCGCTCCCATCTCCCCTCGACGTTCGATGTAAGTCGCCACCGGAAGAACTGTCGCTGTTTATTCTGTTCTTCGTGATTGTACTCTTGAGCTCAACAATCATATCGTTCCGACCGATCTCATTCCGATGCAGCTCGGAAGTTTTGACATCATAGTAGGCATGGACTTTCTTCGTGAAAACCAGGCTGAAGTTGTGCGCTTTGATAAGATGATTCGATTCTCGCTCGCGAATGGTGATTTATTATGTGTTTATGGCGAAACTGTTTCGAAAGTTCTTAAGCTCATGTCATGTGTCCAAGCTAGCAAGTATCTCCGCAAGGAATACAGAGCTTTCTTGGCTAACATTGTAGTAGTGGAGGGGGTAAAGAAAGGAAAGACAGGAGTGAATGACGTTCCTGTGGTTCGAGAATTTCCTAACGTTTTTCCTGAGGATCTCCCCGATCTACCACCAACTCATGATATCGATTTCGTATCGACCTAATTCCTGGAGCAAACCCTATTGCTAGAGCTCATTATCGACTCGCTCCGTCCAAAATGCGTGAACTCTCGAGTCAGCTCCAGGAATTGCTTGATAAAGGCTTCATTCGCCTGAGCACATCTCCATGGGGCGCACCAGTCCTTTTCGTTAAAAAGAAGGATGGGTCGTTCCGGATGTGCATCGACTATCGGGAATTGAATAAGTTGACAACCAAGAATCGCTAACCCCTGCCTTGAATTGATGATTTGTTTGATCAGCTACAAGGTGTTACGTGTTTCTCGAAGATCGATCTATGCTCAGGCTATGTAACACCTCGTAAAATCACGTCCAATGATGTATTGACACGTGTAATAAACCCTAATGAAGTCAAATGTTGAATTTAAGGGACTAATTTTTTGAAAATCGAAAACTTTGATAATTAAAGGACTGGAAGTGTTAGCATACCTAAAATAAGTTTCTAAATAACCTATCACGATGATTATATTCACAAATGAGCCACTTGTCGATCGACTGTAGCCGTTTGCGTAATTAATTGGAAGTTTGCGCAATGAAGGGTTAAAAGCGTCAACATGTTAATTCTTACCTCTGAGTGACCTTTTAACAAATTGAGAGCTTCATGATATTTGATTATACTCTCGGGAATGCCAACTATTGGCCGTCTAAGGTTTTTATACCTATACGTAAAGTTACGCGCAACTTTGCAAGTTAGAGGGGCTAAAAGTGTCAATATGTTTAATTATACCTCTAAATGACCTTTTAGCAAACCTAAAGCATCGTGATGTTTAATAATACTTTCAAGAATTCCTAATATGGATTAGATGAGGCTTCAATGCTATTAAATGATGAGATGCGCAAGTTTGTGCAATAGAGGGACCTAAAGCGTCAACTTTTGAATCTACGCCTTTCGGTGACCTTTAAGCGATCAAGAGCATATTAATATTTAATTATATTCTTGGGAATGACCAATATGGGCCATGGAAGGCTTGGATATCAATAAACGACATTTCACGCTACTTTGTGCGATTAAAGGACTATTTGCGTCAAACTGCAAAAGTATGTCGATTCGTATGGTAACGGAGCTTCCGGAATATGACCATGAGTTAAACATGCCCTAATTATCCCTTACCTAGCTTATAAATAGGCTTAGAGTTGTTACGTGCGCAAATATAACCTTTTGCGTCATGCAGGGACTAAAAGTGTCAAAAAGTGCACAAGTTTGCATTTTCGCGCATATCTTACGTTCTGAATATATCCGGACATCCAAAAATTTATGTAAGCATTAAAATATTTTATTTTAGTGTTCAGCATGATAAAATTCCATTCGTCACGTAATTTGGATCGTTTTTAGCGTTCGTTCGTGTTTCGTCGTAATTCGTCGAACAATGTGACCATACGGCCAAACGAACCGACATCCGGCATATTTTTGAGTATGTTTCATGTCCCTCATGTTTAGGCATCATTGTAGAGCCTTGAAATGAGGTTATCGGGCCTTATACGCATTAGAAATGATCTTTAAGCAAGCACAGGGACTGAAACTGCAATTCTGAAAGTTCTGTGCTGAACTGTGCAGCCCAGGCGGGCCGTGTAGACCCCCCCTTGGGTCTTACGCGGGGCGTGTGAACCTGCCGATCTGCAGAATGTGATTTACAGCCATGTACAGCCTGTTCCAGCTTGATCCAGCATTTGCAAATGGTATTTCTTCAATCCTTGGGCACCCATAGTATTAGAAATCAGGGGGTAAGATGTGTACGGTCCAGATCAAGGCTCGTTTATCAAGAAACGATCCTAACGGTTCTCAAAAACCTATATATACCCCCTTGATCTTGGCTTTCATTCACACCTCATTCCATTTCTGATTGCTCTCTGAATTCTTGGAGGATCTTAAGCTTCTTGAGAACCTCCTTCTATCCTTTGGACCTCTTGTAAGTATCCTTTCGTGCTTAGTTTAATTGTTTAGTGATTAAAAACCGAAAAGTCAAGCGTTTGCGACAAACGCTTTGACTTTCAAATGCTTGAGCCATTGTTCGCAACGAACATGGCTACGTGATCGTAATTAGGTAGGTATTAAACCCTCAAAAGTGCACCTCCTAATTACCACGTTTGCTTAGTTAATTGTCAGGTCAAAGTAATTAAAATAAAAGTCAAACAAGTCAGTTTTACTAATAAATTCATAACTGATAATTCAGAAGTTATGGAACATGTTTTAACACTTAAATAACTTGGTAATTAACATAAGAACATGTTTAAGCATGTTCAACCCGACAATTCTAAGTATAGGCTCGGTTCGGAACCGAAAGTCGCAAAAGTAGACTTTTTCTTTGACTTTTAGTTCTGACCTAATTTAACTTAGTTTAGACATGCCTTAGGATTCTATTAGGACCAGGTTATAGGTTAGTATAACCCTCTGAGGTTATACAACTTGGATCCTTAGTTATCCTATTCATTGCATGTTTCCGTTATATGCTTAAATGTTGACCATTATGCCCTTTTGACCCTAAAACGAGAATTTTTAAAATGTGAGAGGACAATAATCTTTATTACTGATTTATAAATTTGTCCCTAAAATTTGACATCAGTTTGAGGTCCTGATTAGGAGTTATGCTCATTAGCGTAAATGAAAAGCTTTTTATTAATTAAACGGCATAATTAGCGTATATCCTATCTAAACCCAATTTTTGATACCAAACTTTTTGCCTACTGATATAAAATAATATTTTGGGATTTTTGAAGATTTTTATTTACTTTTAAGCTGAGCATAACGTAAGGTTCTAAGCTTAATTCGGTAATTGTCGGTTTTGCCCTTTTGGCCTATAAAATGAGTTTTACAAATCCTTTTGACACCAAACCTTTTTCTACTGATCCTATATCATAAATAAAATATTTTGAACTTTATAAACTAATCAAAAACTCAGATTTCCTATTTAAACCCGAAAATGGCTTAAAACCGACTTTTACGCGTTTTAAGCGCATAGTATTAGTTAAAACTATTTTTGGCATATGAAACTTAATACCTACTGATGTTTTAACTAAATTATATATTTTGACAGTAAAGAAAAGTTTTAAACTCGGATTCTCTAATTTTGACCTTTTAAGCTTATGTGACATTACCAAAATACCCCTACGGTGCATAGTTTGGTTATAAATAGTAAATTTCACATATATGCTATACCCTACTATTATAACTTATTAAATTAAGTATTTTTACTGATTATATCAGACCTGGAACTCAGAATAATATTTAATCTCTCTTATAACCTTTAAAATGACCAATACCCCTACGGGGCATAAATTGGTTTTAAATTCGTTTTGGGCATAATGGAAGGTATCCTATTGATATCACAACATATTTAAGGCATATTAACTTAGGAAACATGTTCATGACTCTTTTGGTTACCCGTTACGCACTTTTCGCGTTCGGATCGGCTTATGTAACTAGTTTGCATAAATTAGCCGAAACGGGTCAAACCTTATCATTTTTATCTCAAAATCCACAATGTGTTTAGTTTACCCTTATTACACAAGTATACAAGCTTGTCGGGTCTAAAACACATTCTAATCCGGTTCTCGCTTAACCATGCGTTTTGAACCGTATCCTCTTTTAAACCTAACCGGTCTAAGCATAGGCTTAATTAAGACCCGTTAGGAATCTAATAGGTTATTAGAAACCTTCGTTCCAGATTTAGGAGCCCAGTAAAAGCTATTTGTACTTGCTGAATTGATATACGGCTGGGATTGAATTTATATTTAGCTCAGGTAAATACTTTTAACTTATTTTCCCTTATACGGGCTTGGGGTACGGTATATAAAATACCACTTGGTCGGGCATTGAATTTTTAATCGTATGAAGGTTTCTTTATTGAGATGACCCGTTTAAATTGTTTTGGTTGCTTAAAGCCTTTGGGGGGTTAATGACCATGTCCCGGATATCCTTGGCATCATTCACAGAATGGCCACGACCTTAGCACGGGGTGTAGGCGTACACCAACCAGTGCATATATATAAATAATGAGGTATAACCGCCGGTTACGAGAATAACTCGCCGCGGGACTATATCATGTGGTGTGTCTATTAATCTTTAACCCGGTGTTCAGCCCAGGCTACTGAACGTATAAGAAACATGTAATTCTTTTACAAGTTTATATATAAATAATTATCCCAAGTTATAAAATGTTTTGTGCCTTGTGCACTCAAATCAATTTTCCTAAACCTTTTCAAAATGAGTCAGTTAATTCTATTTACCAGTGTAAACTGACGTATTTTCCCAAAAAGGCTAAGTGCAGGTACTAATCGGAATAGGCTGGCCTCTCCTAGCATCAAATAAAAGTCTCGCAGGCTTAGATGCCTTAAAGTCTGTTGAACAAAGTTTCTTTTATCTTTTGATCCACCTGTGGATCTTTTACAATCGTATTTGTAATACTTGATATTACTCTTTATCGGATTGTAATATATTTATCTTTTGCTTCCGCTATGCATTTAAATTGTGTTGTTTGACTATGATGATATCAACTACGTCACGATACTCCCCACCGGGCCCACCGGTAATACGTGGAAATATCGGGGTGTGACAGGTTGGTATCAGAGCCAACATTGAGTGAATTAAACACTAGCCTTTTGTGTTTAATCTCAATGACACAGTAGCACATTCCTTGACCTTCTAAGTCTAGACTTAACATAAGAATACTCTCATCCCTATTCGGAGAATTTTTGCTTCCAATTCTATATATTTTTAATTTGTCGCCAAGCAAGGAAGCCGTAATGGAAATTCTCCCCATTCAAAGCCTAGGAAAGGCCGAGCTTAATACTGCGACTAGGATAAACGTGCAACCAAGGAGAAAACATTCAGAGATAAAATGAAGAAGAAACCCCTTTTGCTGAAGTTCATTTCCTTAGTAAGTCCTTATAAGGACATATTTATCTTTCAGTCCCTTCGAGGACAACATCATTCCTTTCAAGTCCCGTTTAGGGCAATCCTGTACCTCTTTAAAATCATTGGAATGTTTTATCTAAATTTATTTATCATTGCATATGAACATTAAATATGAAATAATAACATTCCTTTTGTAAGATCTACCATTATAATAAAATGACAAAATCTAAAAAGAACAAGACCTAGCCCATGTGTCATTTTAAGAACAGAGCCAAGATGGCAGTTCCTCAATTAGATTCAGATCCTTATTAATATCTCAATTTAGGATTGTTCTGCGTTAAATATTAAAAAGAATCTTAAAGGTAAACCTAGCCTATATGACAAGGCCAAGATGGTAGAACCTATTCAAAAGATTCAAATCCTTGTTAACATCTGTAACATGTTAACAATCCTGGCAGACGTGGTTCGATAAAATCGCATAAATCATCCTTATACTGGATTCTCCTGAAATCCTTTCTTATTTTATGATTTAAGCATCCATTAGGGATATAACACTTACGGGCCATATCCATTGTCATATAAGAAAAAAGATAGTCGTAGCCTACAACTCCCTGTCAAGAAAAGGCAATGAACAACGTTCAAGCCTAAATACCTTGATTCTACAAAATCATGGTTTATAATTTAAAGTTGCCCTTGTGACTTGGCCTTTTGTGTCATAATTATATTTAATTGAATCTAGGATAATTGTAATGAAAATCCTGAATAAAATAAATATCATTCCTTTCCTGCCAATATACATATTAAAAGAGAATCTTAAAGGGTATAACCTAGCTTAAATGTCATTAAAGACCTAGCTATGATGGTAAGACCTGTTTAAAAGAAATTCAGATCCTTGTTAACATCTGAAAACATGTTAACACTCCTGACAACAGTGATGCGATAAAATAACACTTGTCATCTTTATATTAGGATTTTTCCAAACCCCTTATTTAGCCTAAATGATCAATAGGAATCATGGTTAATAAACCTCCCGAATTACCAGTCGCGTTGACGAAATCATAGTCAAAACCAGATCCTCCCCAATAACTAGAAACCAGAGACGGTTGGAAATTGGAAACCAACGTCTCTTGCATACCAATAAATGAAATCCCAAAATTATTTTTTAACTTGCAAATCCACCCCGGTTTACCAGAAACCCCTACCCCACGAATATTAATCGAGAGGCAATTCATTTGCGATCCCCTTGTACCCCTTCAATGATAATCGACTCATGAATCAAATCGTGTGACTTACTTAAATCGGCTCCTAATTTTTCACCCAAGATTATAGTAGCTTCAACTTCAACTTCTTCAGAATTGTCAATAGACTCATCCGAATAGTTATGGCACCCAACACCAAGATTGCCCGGCTGAAAATTGAGATCTAAATCATTACAAGCTCCGCGGCCCACAACCTCATCCTCTTCAGAATCAGAACTTGGCCCAATGTCGCTGTTTATACCCAATAATGGATCAAGCCCAAATAAATCAACTTTATATTTGGGCTTCTTTCTGTAACACCCGTCTAAATTTTACTTGATTTTAATAATAAATTATACCCTTTTTAATAAAAGTTGCTTAATTAACATAACTTTCATAAAAGAAGTTCATAAGTAGCATAAACCTTAGTCAACTAATGACTAGGTTAAAACATTCCAAAAGATGTTTAACAATTGTTTACAACCCTTAAACAAAGTCTACAAAAGATTTAAAACATTGCGGAAGCTTGATAGTAATGTTCGGTTCTTCAAAATCTAGCTCGATCATCCTCCGATTTCTTTCCAACATCACCTAAGATCAAAACCACAACAAAAGTTAGTTTTGATCAAGTTATAATGTACACAAACAAGTTCCATGGTTCAACAATTAAGAAAAAAAAAATTCCGGAATGAGGGCGTCGCGCGACGCCAAGGGGGCTCGCGTGACGCCTAGCCCCTATTTCAACAGGCTCTTGCTTTTTCTGATGCTGAACAAACCCAGCTCCAAGTTTATTCAAGTCCTAAATTAAAATGGCCATAACTTTTGACTCGTAAGTCCGTTTTAGGTGATTCTTTTTCCTATGCGTCTGTAAATTCATTACCGACATGCCTATTACAAATTTCATACCGAAAAATTTGTTTACGGACCGAAAGACTATATGTCCTTATGAAATTATTCGACCCATTCTAACTTAGCCATTTTACTACCATTTAACTAGTAAACCTAAGGCGCTTATTGCCCAAACTCCGGGGCTTATTATCACTAGCACTTCATTACCAAACCTATGGCTTCGTGCTCTTGTGACCATTTACGCCACTTCTATTTATTTACAATATTATCATTACAATGTGACATTATTTGACCCGTTTGGTTCATCTATGGAAATCCTCCATTTTGATGACTACCAAACGACTACAATCCAATTCTTAACATCCGGTTAAACTAATGAACAAAGTCGCTACAACCAACACAACTTTTAATCAACAACGCATAGTTTATCAACAATTCATCAAATGTAAGGAGTCAAGTTACATACCTTCAAAGTAGGCCTTTCAAACGTGGTTCGCCACCCGCTTGTCCGCTTGACGTTCCTGCGCCCGTTCCTATAGAGTTCATTCATGATATGTTTAGAACTCTCTTTAAATCACAATTCGCATAATACACCGAAACACCATAATTATGCGTTTAAACTTGGAAATTTCAGTTTTTTAAGCCTTCTTAGAGGCATTTCAACAAACACTTCAAGGGCAGATTTTTACATGATTAAACATCAAATCTCTAGTTTATCACTTAGCCCTAATTACACATCATTCAACCTTTTACATGATTATTAACTTCTAAATTTCTGAAATCACTTCAAAATTGTCAAATTACACTAGAGCAACAATCTATTTCCAAGTGTTCATCAAATTACACATAACCCACTAATCACCTACAATGGTTTTCATAGGTTTCACTAAAATTTCATATGATTTCAACTTGTATTTGTCTAGGGTTTGTCCCTAGACACTATAGTTGTTCCTAAATCATCATAATACAGACATGCAACCATAATTTCAGATTATTCCCAATTCATGAGAATTTCAAACAGAGAATTTATACCAAATTTTACATACCTTGTAACCCCCTTGTGATGAGGATCACTAATCTATGTTCGGATTTTGATTTTGACTTGATTTGAACCCTCAATTTGTGAGTTTTAGTGATAGACTAGGGTTTGGGATGGAGCTTGGGGTCGCCCTGCTCTTGGTCGATTTCCACAAAACACAGACAATGTGTTTTGTGTTTTAATTTTGTTAATTCAATAAAATTAGTTTTCATTTAGGCACATTTAGTCCCTCATTTTTCACTTTTTGTTTGTTTAAACATCTAACTACTCATAAGTGACTAACTAATTTAGTTAGTGTTATTTCTAGTTAGTTTAGGTTACTATTTTACTTACAACTAAATTGTACGTTTATGAACTCGTATTTTCGGGATGTTACAAGTCCATCCCCCTTAAAAGGGTTTCGTCCCCGAAACCAAAGTACGTACCAAATAAAATAGGGTAGAGACGCCGCATTTCTTCTTCAGACTCCCATGTGGTATCCGCACCCTTTCTGTGTTCCCATTTCACCTTCACTTGGTTAATCACCTTGTTTCTCAAGCTCTTCTCTTTACGATCTAAAATCGCAATTGGTTTTACGGCATAGTTGAGACTGTTATCCACCTCGATATCATCGTAGTGGATACGAGCAGTTTCGTCTGCTAAACATTTACGGAGATGTGACACATGGAATGTGCTATGAATCCCACTCAACTCCTCGGGTAATTCGAGACGATATGCCACTTTACCAACCCGTTTGATGCTTCTGAATGGCCCAATAAATCTTGGGCTCAACTTCCCTCTTTTTCTGAACCGTATCACTCCTTTCCACGGCGATACTTTCAGCATTACTTTATCACCCACTTGAAATTCAATCGGCCTGTTTCGTTTATCCGCATACGATTTTTGTCAATTCTGAGCCGCTTTTAGGTGAGCTTGGACCATGTCGATTTTCTCATTCGTAGTTCGGATTATATCAGTAGGTGCTAGCCCTCGTGGACCCACTTCTCCCCAACATACCGGAGTTCGACATTTTCTGCCATATAACATTTCATACGGGGCCATCTTAATGCTCGCGTGATAGCTATTGTTATATGAAAATTCGACCAAGGGTAGATAGACATCCCAACTACCCCCGAAGTCAATAATGCAAGCCCGCAGCATATCTCCCAACGTTTGTATTGTTCTCTCACTCTGCCCATCCGTTTGTGGATGGTAAGCAGTGCTAATGAACAATTTAGTTCCCATTTGTTCTTGGAATTCATGCCAAAAATTCGAAGTAAACCGAGTATCTCTGTCTGACGCAATGGATATCGGTACCCCATGACGTGCTATGATTTCATTGGTGTACACCTCCGACATCTTCTCGGATGTATAAGTCTCACGAATCAGAATGAAGTGAGCGTTTTTCGTCAATCTATCTACGACCACCCATATAGTATCAAACCCGCGGTTAGTTTTGGGCAATTTGGTCAACAAATCCATGGTGATTTATTCCCGTTTCCAAACCAGAATTTCCAACAGTTGGAGTTTACTGTATGGTTTTTGGTGCTCCGCCTTGACTTGTAAACATGTCAAGCATTTTTCTACGTACTTCACCACGTCTCTTTTCATTCTGGGCCACCAATTGTTTTGCTTTAAATCATTGTACATTTTGGTCGCTCCCGGATGGATGGAATAACGTGACTTATGAGCTTCATCAAGTAGAAGCATCTTCACCCCACAAGTATTTGGAACCCATATCCTTCCGGATCGAGTCTTCAACCCGTTATTCCCATCCGACAAATCTTTCAACTGACCGATTATTCTTTCTTTCTTCCAATTCTCCTCTTTCACTGCTTCTAATTGCGCCTCTCGAATACGTTCAAGTATACCCGAGGTCACCACGAGCTGCATCGACCTTACTCGTATTGGGGGCATAATCCGATTTTCTGCTCAGAGCATCCGCCACCACATTTGCCTTTCCGGGGTGATAGTGTATTTCACAGTCTAAATCTTTCACCGTTTCTAACCATCGCCTTTGTCGCATATTTAACTCCTTCTGATCGAAGAAATATTTTAAGCTCTTGTGATCGGTGAATATGGTGCACTTTACCCCATATAAGTAGTGCCTCCATATTTTTAAGGCAAATACCACCGCAGCCAACTCAAGATCGTGCGTGGGATATTTCTTCTCGTGTATCTTCAATTGCCTCGAGGCATAAGCTATCACCTTGCCTCGTTGCATCAAAACGCATCCGAGCCCCGACAGTGAAGCATCCGAATAAACCACCAAATCTTCAACCCCGTCCGGCAATGTCAGTACCGGAGCTTGTGTTAACTTCTCTTTTAGCGTTTGAAACGCTCTTTCTTGGTCGACACCCCAAATGAAATTTTCTTCCTTCCGGGTTAGCTTTGTTAGAGGTGACGAAATCTTGGAGAAATCTTGAATGAATCTCCTATAGTATCCCGCGAGCCCCAAAAAGCTTCTAATTTCCGAAGGGTTCTTCGAGGGATTCCATTTTGATACGGCTTCGATCTTTGACGGATCCACCAATACTCCGTCGGCACTTATGATGTGGCCAAGAAATTGTACCTCTCGTACCCAAAAGGCACACTTAGAGAATTTCGCATACAGCCTTTCTCGTCTAAGTGTCTCTAACACTTCTTGTAAGTGGTGTGCGTGTTCAGCTTCACTTCTCGAATACACCAAAATATCATCAATAAACACGATGACCGACTTATCCAACATTGGCTTGCAAACCCGATTCATGAGGTCCATGAAGGCCGCGGGTGCATTTGTTAGCCCAAATGACATCACGAGGAATTCGTAATGTCCGTATCTCGTGCGGAAAGCCGTCTTCGGCACATCTTCTTCCTTGACCTTTAGTTGGTGATACCCCGATCTAAGGTCAATTTTTGAAAACCAGTTCGCACCTTGTAATTGATCGAATAAATCATCTATCCTCGGAAGCGGGTATCGGTTCTTTACCGTGAGTTTGTTTAACTCCCGGTAATCGATACACATGCGCATGCTTCTGTCTTTCTTTTTCACGAACAATACCGGTGCGCCCCAAGGAGACACACTCGGCCTTATGAATCCCTTGTCAAGCAGATCTTGAATTTGGGACATCAACTCTTGTAATTCCGACGGTGCGAGTCGGTACGGGGCTTTTGCTACGGGTTTTGCGCCCGGAATCAATTCGATCCCGAACTCTACTTCCCGTTTAGGCGGTATCCCCGGTAAATCCTTCGGAGACACATCTTCATAGTCTCGTAGTACCGGTACATCTTCAATCTTCCGTGATTCTTTCTCAGGCTCGTTTGCGTATATCATGAATGCCTTGCATCCTCGCTTCATAAGATTGTGAGCTTTCAACATTGAGCATACTATGGGGTTGCCTCCTTTTTCGCCATAAATGGTGACGGGTTTCTCGCTCGGAGATGTTAGTTTTATCTCTTTACGAAAACACACAACTTTTGCATGGTGCTGAGATAGCCAATCCATCCCAACGACTACTTGAAATTCCCCCATTGACATCGGGATTAAGTCTATCAAGTATTCCCCATCGTCGATGCTTAATTTGCAGCCTCGACAAACATCATAAACTATAAAACTTTTATTGTCCCCTATTTTAACTTCTAAGGGCACAGATAATTTCGTCAATACAAATGAAGGATGTCGAATAAATCCATGCGAAATGAAAGATTTATTCGCACCCGTATCAAACAGTACACGTGCTGGAATTGAGTTAATTGTGAATATACCTGAAACCACATCAGGTTCTGTCTTCGCTTCAGCCGCGGTAAGTTGGAAGGACCTAGCCTTCGCTTTGGGAGCTTCTGCTAGAGACTCTTTTGTGTCTCTCTTCCCAATCAACTCGGGACATTCAGACTTTTTGTGGCCGGGTTGATAACATTTGTAACAAACAGAAACTTTCCCGGGACATAGTGATGCGGTGTGCCCCGTCTTCCCACATACCGGGCACGGCTTGTCTTTGAAGCGGCACTCACCTTTGTGCCCCTTTCCACATACTTTGCAACTTGGCCACCCGCCTTTAGCATCCACTTTCTTTCCCGATTCAGCAGTTCTAGCTTTCTTTGTAGGGCTTGGATTCACATCTTGTGCCCTCCGCTCACCCCTTTCTACTTGTTTCTTTAACTCTATTTCCCGCTCCCGGGCGGTGTTGATAATCTCCGTGAGGGTTTCATACTTTGACGGAGTCATGAACTCACGGTACTCGGCACTCAACATGTTGTAATAGTAGTATATCTTTTGCTCTTCAGTGGTGACTAATTCGTCACAAAATCTCAGCTTATCCATGAAGATGCCCGTGATCTTGTCAATTGTTTCACCCTTTTGTCTTAGCTGGATGAATTCTTCCTTGATCCTGTTAATAACCGCTATGGGACTGTGGTGTTTAAGGAATGGTACCTTAAACTCGTCCCAAGTCATAACCCTCGCCGCTTCGGCTCCCATTTCCTTCTTTTTGTTATCCCACCAATCCTTGGCTTGATTTCTCAATTGGCCCGTTCCGTAAGCAACAAAGTCGCCTACATCACAATGGGTCCGTTCAAACACCCCTTCGACATCACTTATCCATCTTTGGCAAATTATCGGGTCAATCTCCCCGTTATAGATTCGCGATTTACACGCCATGAATTCCTTGTATGAACATCCTTTGCGTTCTCCCGTTTTCTCCTTCATAAGGTTGACAATATCCTCCAACCTTTTAACTCGCTCTTCGACAAGCGACAACACCGTGTTTTGAATTTTGTCTATAAACCCGGATAGACTTCCTTCAATTGCCTTCCCTACCTCTTCGGCAATTATCTCTTTCATTTGTTCGGTGCTTGTTTGCACCGGATTATCATCATTCCCATCAGACATCTTGAAACTGAAATGTTTACATTTAAACGTTAAACATTTCATTTATAACATTGTTTCATTTGTTTCGGTTTAGCCAAGTTCCTAACTTGCTTTAACCTTTCACATTTAATGCACTTTCCGGGTTTGAGTGTGTTAACACGCTCTTCCCATGCATCTCAATTCATTTCTCATTTCTTATATAAGTCCTAATTTATTAGCATAATAAGTTAATTCTTACCGGACGATTGATCGAGCTTGAACCGAACACTTTGTTGACAACCTTAAGCTCTGATTACCAACTTGTAACACCCATCTAAATTTTACTTGATTTTAATAATAAATTATACCCTTTTTAATAAAAGTTGCTTAATTAACATAACTTTCATAAAAGAAGTTCATAAGTAGCATAAACCTTAGTCAACTAATGACTAGGTTAAAACATTCCAAAAGATGTTTAACAATTGTTTACAACCCTTAAACAAAGTCTACAAAAGATTTAAAACATTGCGGAAGCTTGATAGTAATGTTCGGTTCTTCAAAATCTAGCTCGATCATCCTCCGATTTCTTTCCAACATCACCTAAGATCAAAACCACAACAAAAGTTAGTTTTGATCAAGTTATAATGTACACAAACAAGTTCCATGGTTCAACAATTAAGAAAAAAAATAAAATTCTGGAATGAGGGCGTCGCGCGATGCCAAGGGGGCTCGCGTGACGCCTAGCCCCTATTTCAACAGGCTCTTGCTTTTTCTGATGCTGAACAAACCCAGCTCCAAGTTTATTCAAGTCCTAACTTAAAATGGCCATAACTTTTGACTCGTAAGTCCGTTTTAGGTGATTCTTTTTCCTATGCGTCTGTAAATTCATTACCGACATGCCTATTACAAATTTCATACCGAAAAATTTGTTTACGGACCGAAAGACTATATGTCCTTATGAAATTATTCGACCCATTCTAACTTAGCCATTTTACTACCATTTAACTAGTAAACCTAAGGCGCTTATTGCCCAAACTCCGAGGCTTATTATCACTAGCACTTCATTACCAAACCTATGGCTTCGTGCTCTTGTGACCATTTACGCCACTTCTATTTATTTACAATATTATCATTACAATGTGACATTATTTGACCCGTTTGGTTCATCTATGGAAATCCTCCATTTTGATGACTACCAAACGACTACAATCCAATTCTTAACATCCGGTTAAAGTAATGAACAAAGTCGCTACAACCAACACAACTTTTAATCAACAACGCATAGTTTATCAACAATTCATCAAATGTAACGAGTCAAGTTACATACCTTCAAAGTAGGCCTTTCAAACGTGGTTCGCCACCCGCTTGACGTTCCTGCGCCCGTTCCTATAGAGTTCATTCATGATATGTTTAGAACTCTCTTTAAATCATAATTCGCATAATACACCGAAACACCATAATTATGCGTTTAAACTTGGAAATTTCAGTTTTTTAAGCCTTCTTAAAGGCATTTCAACAAACACTTCAAGGGCAGATTTTTACATGATTAAACATCAAATCTCTAGTTTATCACTTAGCCCTAATTTCACATCATTCAACCTTTTACATGATTATTAACTTCTAAATTTCTGAAATCACTTCAAAATTGTCAAATTACACTAGATCAACAATCTATTTCCTACTGTTCATCAAATTACACATAACCCACTAATCACCTACAATGGTGTTCATAGGTTTCACTAAAATTTCATATGATTTCAACTTGTATTTGTCTAGGGTTTGTCCCTAGACACTATAGTTGTTCCTAAATCATCATAATACAGACATGCAACCATAATTTCAGATTATTCCCAATTCATGAGAATTTCAAATAGAGAATTTATACCAAATTTTACATACCTTGTAACCCCCTTGTGATGAGGATCACTAATCTATGTTCCGATTTTGATTTTGACTTGATTTGAACCCTCAATTTGTGAGTTTTAGTGATAAACTAGGGTTTGGGATGGTGCTTGGGGTCGCCCTGCTCTTGGTCGATTTCCACAAAACACAGACAATGTGTTTTGTGTTTTAATTTTGTTAATTCAATAAAATTAGTTTTCATTTAGGCACATTTAGTCCCTCATTTTTCACTTTTTGTTTGTTTAAACCTCTAACTACTCATAAGTGACTAACTAATTTAGTTAGTGTTATTTCTAGTTACTTTAGGTTACTATTTTACTTACAACTAAATTGTAAGTTTATGAATGGTGTGCGGCTCACAGCCTGTTTTTATGTTCGAAGACTTTGATGTTTTATGAATCGTTTTATTCAAAAGCCTTGGTATGTAAAAAGCTTGATGTGAGGTTTTTTTTATTCAAATGCTCAAAAGTTGGACATGCTTTGGCCTAATAGGTGTCGGTACTCTCATTGGGATTGTCCCCAGGTAGGCAACGGGTCCTTATAATTGGATTTGTACGAATGCCAGCCTAGACAGGAGTTCCCAATTTAATGGTACTTAACCCTTCCAGTTACTACATGTCCGAGCATATGATATTTCTTTTTATTTTCAAAACAAGTTTTAAATGGAATTGCTACTAAACCACACACAATCGGCAAGTGCACCGGTCGCGGTGTAGTGCAGATGGCAAGACCGGATATCAATCCGTGGACACTATATACAAACTTTAGATAATAAACCTCTATCGACTATAAAGTTAAATTTGGAAGTTTGATTTAAATTGATTTTTGATTTTTAAATAATAATTTAATTAATTACGGAAAAGAAGACAGGAAACGAAAAGTAAAACAAATAAACAAACACAGTGAAACAAATAAACAAACAAAGTATAACAATCACAGAAACAAAGTTTTACAAATATATAATGATAAACGGACTACCTGGGTTTTGAATCCCTAGAATCATGCAATGTTAATTTGACAATAATAATAGTTAAGTATCTTTTTCCCTTGAATAACCCCCCGTTAGAGATGTATTAAACAATAGATTAAGACGAAATGTGAAGTGCTAGAACGAACCGACTCGAGCTATCGATACCAAATCCCACGAGTATCAGACCTTTGGGACCTCAGAGACTAAGTTGTGAGAAGATCTTAAAAACATGAAGCAGAAGTATTATTGAAACATTGAAATCCTAGGAAACCTTAGACGCGAAAAAGTAAATGAATCCGAGTTATCGGTCACCCAATTTACCCAACAACGGCTAGCTAATAACCTAGCATACCTGGATCTTATTTCTAATCACCAAGTAAGTTTGCATCTTTAATTGGTTTGATTTTAATACTTGATTAACTTGTTGATCGAAAGTTAATGTTTTTATCGAAAAGACAAGGCCCGAACCGATAATCAAAAGATTAACAATTCGGATTGAAATAGTAATATGGTTTAAAGTTACTAATTTCAATAACCAAGTTATAAACAATTAAAGGACAGTATAAAGTCAAGTTCAACAATATTTCATGTAAATCACACCAAATAACTGAAATCATGTCAAATATACATTACAATCATTAAGTTCATCATAACCCAGGTAGTTTACAAATTTAAGCACACATATTATACAATAACACACTTAAACAAAGCTTGAAAAACGAATATTTACCGAACTCGGGTCGATTAGAACTTGAACCGAAGGCTTCTAAACTTCCCGAGAACTCCGAGGGACTTCCTTGACACTTCCAGCTGCCTAATGTTGCCTGATAGTAGGCTTTTGAGTGTTGTTTCCGAGCTTGGAAGGTGTGATTCTCGAGTTACAAGTGAAGGCCTTTTATAGGTGAAATTTTGAGCTTCTGGGCATTGCTTGCGCACCGCAACACTCTGGTTGTTGAGGTGCGGAAGCACTTTTGACCTACTTCACTTCAACTGCTCCATTTGCGAGGAAAAAGTTCCTGCCGACAACCCTTGCGCACCGTAAGGATCTCATTGTTGCGGTGCGCAAGGGGTCTTCAAAAACAAAGTTTATTTTTGGATTCCTCTCGTTGAGCTACCCCAAAAGCATATATTATGGATCCCGTAACTCATTTCCTAGCTCCGGATATGTCCAGATGAAGTTCTGACTGTTTCTGTTGCGTATTTATGTTCTTTTCTTCAGTTCTTCTTCATTCGAACTCCGTTTTATTCGCCGTTTTTGCCCCCTTTACACCAGGACCTGGAAAAACACAAAATAAAATAAAACAAACATAAAAACAGATAAAAACATACAATAATTATACATTTCACACAGGACAAATATGTGTATTTTACTACACATCAAATATCCCCACACTTAAACATTTGCTTGTCCCTAAGCAAATCTTAATCAACATGTCCCACTTAAACGCTTTACAAAAACGCAAGCCTTAACAAATTAAAACGCGAACTACAAAATCAATAAACACAGATGTTTCCCAAGACTTACAACGTTCAAAAGGTTGACAATTCAAGAGAATGAAACGAGAAACCGAGCCTACCTAATCAAACTTTCTTACCTTCTAGTAATCAATTTATGCAATATTAACATCCCTCACGAAATTCACTCATCTCTCGGTTAATATATATGTAATTTCAAGTGAACTCTCAAAAACCGAACTGTGAAGCATGACTATTATAAGCTTGTACGTCAATCAGATCTCCACCTAATTGTTATAAGTCGATACAAATCAAGAGGACTTTTATTGTGGGTAGGTAAGGGTAAAAGGTAGGTTGTTTATTTGGAAGAAAGTGATTTACGATAAATCGGAAAAGCACGTAGTAGGGTTTTTTTTTTTTTTTTTTTCACAAATCAAGTGACTCTTTTAAGGTCAGATCGTCAAGACCGGTTTTATCCAAGATATGGAGTAAGTCTTCCTCAATTCTGTAGTGAACATTACTTCCAACTCTAATGGACCGTTCGGCATTGAGCCTAAAAGCCCCCACCCTCATTAGAAGTGTGTATTCATGTTGAGATTCTATTTGACTTTTTCTACATCTTCCTGTGTGAGACCGATTTCCACATCCCATGCATTTTTCATATCGTTTTGCTCTTCTTTTCATAGCACTTTTGGATGTTCCACAAAATGGTTGTGTTTTAAATAAATGAAACAGAAAAAGGCTCAACTTGGTTTTCTATTTGATAACATTTTTGGGTAACAGGGTTTTTTTTTTTTTTTTTTTTTTCAGAAAGGTGATCCTAATGCCTCTATCATACTTGTATCAACGTGTAAACCAAAGGTCTTGAAATGTATCAAAACGTACAAGTTCTAAAGTAATGCAACAAGTTGGTAAACACACATGAAACGAAAATAGTGTATTCGTAAGAAACACTTATAGGCTCAAAACTTACTGTCATGTGGAAAAATAAGGGTCGATATTGATATTGCATAATCAATTAACTTTCCAGCTTGATTCATTATCTTAGGTATCCCGTAAAAATTTTATTTCAAGAAAAACCTGATTTAGTCAACCTACTATCCCGCAACTTAAAGAAACATGTATTTTTCTTTTAGTAAGTTCGACATTTAAATCATTTTGACTGTCGTTTTGAAAAGGTCTTTGTTTTCGATGTGCTAAAAGATCGGGACAAGCGCAAAAAATTTCTTTAAAATTTTTAAATTGTTTATTTTATTGTTGTGTAAATGAAAACTCAAAAATTAAAGTAAATAAGAAATAAAAGACAAAGGACAAATTGGAAAGGACTTAGCTGGTTATATGATGTATAAAAACTTTTGTCCAATCCAGCTCGATCGTATAGCATTTCGGTCGCGATCGGCTTTCACTCTGACTAGCACACTTGGTAAATTACTTGAAATTGGCGTATAGCTCCGAAATCACCCGAATGGAGATTGAGTACGGGTGGTGTGATTCAAACCTGCATAAACAAAAACAAGCAACAACCCAAGCAGTACTGACTCGACACAAAACAAACGACTCAAAAACACAAATTTTTACAAAACCTCCCCACACTTGAATTTAATCAGGAGGTTTTTCTTTGATCTGGACCTTATCCAACCCGTTCAATTCCACCCGGTTCTTGTTATTTGAAATTTTAAATTTGGAAATTTTAAATCTTTTAACATTTTCAAATAGGTCACGCCACCAATACTTAAATTTACCTGGACCAAACCTGATTCGTGTCATATAAGGAGGATGATGGTTGTCTCTGCACTTGAGCTTCTGTTTGCACCATCTTTGCATCCTCAAGATATGTTGATCCAAGTTTCTTCGTGTCTTCTCCCGTGTTTTTAATTGTGGTGGTGATCCAGCTTCTAGCTTTTCCACGGGCCAACTTTCAAACTCCTCAGCGACTTTCTCTTCTTCTTCGTTTGGCATTTGTTTGATTTCCATGATCGGTTCACCTTCAAGTAATTTCTCTAAATAGGCAAGATCACCGATTGGGTCAAACTCTGCATTTTCAATAGTTGGCAAACCTACCAACTCATCACCAAACTCTTCTTCCCAAGATGGTTCATGGTCTTTCTCATCCTCCATCTTGTTAAGTGGCTTTTCTTCAACTTCTCCAATTGTTGGATCTGAGTTTGTTTCTGATTGTATTTTCGTTTGAAATTAAGATGGAAATGAAAGAGTTGTGCAGCGGAATTATGATGAAAACAAACTTTGCATACAATCAAACGAGAGTAATACTTTAATCAAACATCTTTTCACAATGAATCGAAAGATTGAATTTGTTTCAATAACGATTACAATGATTGATGAATGAATGCAAACTCCCCCTCAGCCAGAGCTCAGTTGTTTGTTCGTGCAAAGAAGACGATGTTGCATAAGAGCTGATAGAACAGTACAAAGTACTGAACTATTTATAGGCACTTGCAAACCACTGAGCATCTTAGCTGACGTCACCATGAAAGTGACATCTAACCTCCTAACAAACTCTAACCTCTGATGTATACAAACACTGTTGTACAAACTACTGCCATTACATTACATTACATAAAAGACACTTAAACAGCTGCTGCATCCTTCCGCTGCTGTGAACCCAGCAGTGCTTGTCCGGATCAGCAGTACTTGACTCAAGGCAGTAGATTGTATCAGCAGAGCTTCAGTCTTTCATCAGGTCTTTTACTTGAGCAGCAGTTGTAAGTCAGCACTTTGCAAGATCAGCAGATAGGAGGTCAGTAGATATGACATCACTTTCAAGGGGAGAGATTTGAATGTAAACATCTGCTTATTCTGGATCCACTGCTCTGATCCAGTTTTGGCTTTAATTATCTGTTCCTCTGATAGGGTTCAATCCCAACAATCTCCCCCTGGAACAGATAATGCCAAAACTCTTCAGTATTTGTGGAAATCTTTATTGCCTCATCAACAGTTCCCTTATCTGACCTTTAAATTGTAATTCAAAGTCTAGGGCATCTGTGTCTTCATCATCCCTGCCAAGTGGAAGATCAAGGAGATCCTGCAAATCTTCAAGACTCAGGCCAAGAGCTTGTTCCCTTGATATTTTCTCCACTTCTCCACCAGACCTAAGCAAAGTCAATACGCAGGTCTGTTTGTCAGTTTCCCACTTTTGTATTTTTGAGCCTTGTGGGTTTCTTGGGAGATGTTTATTTGCAGAGGTATTTGGTGAGGCTGGCCTATTCATGACTGGCTGAGCAGCACTTGCAGATTGTTCCAATTCAAGATCTTCTTTTATCATTAATTTCATGCCTGCTTTTACAATAGCATCACCAGCTTTTAGATCTTGAATTGTTTCAGTACTCGCCTGGTTTTGGCTCCTTCTTTTGTAGATGGCAGCACCAGCTGGAGCAGTGGTTCTTTTAGCATGCAGCTTTGGTGGTCTTTTTGAAACCTCTGCTTTAGAGTAGTCAGGATTTTGTGGAACTTTTGGATCTTTCTTTCTAAGTTCCTCTAACTTCTTGTAGGTAGCCCTGACCCTATCTTCTCCCCACTTTGACACAGAATTCTTTGACCCATAATCCGCTGCTATCAGCTCCTCTTTCATTCTCTTCAACATTAATGCCTTCTCAGCTTCAAATTGTTTGAATTTTTCAGGGGGAGTCTGCTTGACCTTATTTTTGATCATTTCTTGAATCCCGGCTGCTTCTTTTTCAAGCTCAGGAATGGTCCAGTTTTTGTACATGTATTTCTCCCCATTGTATTTCTTGTAGGTCATGATATTCTCAATGTAGTCTTTTCTCAAGGACTCATCTGCCCTTTCTGAAATTTGCTGACATACATTTTTAGCAAATCGTTCCATAGCATTGACCTGTGAGAGTAAGAACTGATAGTTTTGCTGAAATTCTCTATCAGACTTCCCTTTTCTATTTTTGATTGCAATATCCTCTGCTTGCTTGGCCTTGAGCTTCAAATAATCTTCAATATTGTTAGGCCTAGGATATCCTGCAATTGATGGCAAACTCCTTTTAGCTGGGTCATCCTCATAATAAAAGGATTTGATTTTTTTCCCTAACTGCAATGAGTTCTAGAGGAAATGAGACACCAGCAGGAGGTATTGATTGTATAATTTGAGCTGAAGAGAGAGGTATGGGTTTTGGAATAGTGACAAGTGACAGGGATTTTGAAGATGATAGTGGTGGTGAAGGTGAATCATCTTTGAGAATTAGCCTTCTCCTCTTTGTTTGAGGAGGGGCTGATGATGTTTTGGATGGAACAGTGGTGGTGGATGTAGTGGCAGTGGTTTGTGTTTGATTAACAGCTGTTGAAACAACTGGTGTTTCAACCACTGTTGTCATTACAACAGATGTTATAACATCTGTTGTCTTCTGCTGTTTATCAGTAGGTGAAAGTGGTGGTGAGATTGTTTCTGGTGGTGACAGTGGTGGTGATGAAGTAGTGGTGTGTGTTGAGGTGGTGTGTGTTGAAGTGAGAACAGATGTTGAAACCACTGAAGTACCAGCAGTAGTTGATACAGCAGGAGTTACAACAGCTGTTTGGGTGGAGGTTTGATGCTGATGGCTTTTGGATGGTGGTTTTGGAATATGCTTTGGCATTCTAGATGAGGTGGACTTAGGTTTCCTTTTTGTCTTAGGATTTTTAGTATCCTTTGAACCAGAACAACCCTGCTCATACAGCTCCATGAAAGCTCTTTTCTCCTCATTCCACCTTGAAATATCCTTTGCCATTCTATCTCTTTTTACACTTGCTACTCCTTCATTAAGTGCTTCTTGAGTTGCATCAACCTTTTTACTACCATCTGGCACAGGAATTTTTCTGGTCATAGCATCCCTTTCAGGTTCAATGTAAAGACCATCATCTATTCCTTTCTTCTTCCACTCCTGAATTTTCTCCCCCTTTTTGGCATTATCTTCTGGGAGTTGATCAATGAAAAGTACTGTTGGAGGAGCAGTGCCAGTGGTTTCCAAGAGATGGGCCTTGATTGCCTTAATATCTGCTTGAGTGTGCTTGTACCTAGACTCCATAATGGTTCTCAGCTTTTGGACATGAAGTTCATGTTGCTGATCAGCCATTTCCTTTTATTTTTGGAGAAAAGGTTGGAAGAGAGTCCAGAGCTCATTTGTAGCAGATGCTTGTTGTGGAGTAGGTGCTTGAGATGGAGCAGCAGTGGATTGCATCTTTTGTGTTTTCAACACCTGCTGTAGCATGTTTTTAAGATCTGCAACAGATGTATCCAACTTTTCAATTCCTCCCGTCAAATCCTGATATTTTAAATCATCACCCAATTTAATGGGATCATCTGATTTCCCACTAACGGTGGTTTTATCAGTGGTAGAGGTAGGGAGTATACTCCAAACATTAACCACTGATGCCCCTTTTTCTTGGTACTGGGGTCTTCTTCCTTCAACACTTGACAACCTTTTGATGTTGCCAGTAGGATAAAGAAATCCACTGGTGGTTGGCAGAGGTGCTATAAAAGGAATTGCCTCCAAGGAAGTCTTATTGATGTAACCCCTGTCCAACTATAAACCAATGGGTTCAAAAGTTGTAGTGGCTGCTTCACTTGGACTACCACCAAGAGTTACTTGTAACTCAAGGGGTCTAACCTCCTTAGGTTGTGTTGGTGGGTTAGCAAAGATTGATACATCAGACCCAGTCAGTTGTTGAGGTATATTCTCATTGATAGGTGATTGAGAAGGACTGGTTAGTGCCTGTTTCAAATCAATTGCATCCAACAGCAGTTTAGTTGGTGGGGGAATTGTGGATGTGAAGGGTGGTGTAGAAAGTGGATTTGCCCCGGGTATTGAGCTGTGGATGATAGAAACGAGTGTTTCCAGAGCATCATGATGTGGAGACCCTATTTGTACAACCTGTTCTTTTTGTGAAGAAGCAGGAGGAGTTTCGGTTATGGGTTGAGATATTTGTACCAACTGCTGTGAGGAAGTAGCAGCAGTGGTTTCTTGTGACATTTGTGTTGTCACGGGCAGGAGCTCTGGTATCTCATCCTCCAGAGTTGCCTTTTTGATGGGTTTTGGGGGTTTTTGAGTTTTTCTTTTTGGGTTTTTGGAGATTTTAGGTGTGGGTTTCAAAGCAGTTGTGCTGCTGCTTTGATCACCTTGAGCAGTGGGCTCAGCAGCAGATACCTGAGGAGCAGTTGTAACTGCTAAAATCTGCTCAGGCACCTCTGCTTGTGTTTTGCAAGGTGCTAGCATTCTTGAAAAAGTTTCAGTTGTTAACCTGTTTATTTGAGTAGAATCACCTTGGTTTATTAACGCTAAATCATCCTTACTGAATTTCTTTGCAAAATAGTAACTTAAAAACCTTGGAAACAGTAAGAATGATTTTGTTTCAACATTATTAACCAAATCTTTAAAAATTTCCCGAGTATAGTTAAAATTTTCTCCTTGAAGAATTGCATATCCCAGATTTTGAATCTTTAAAGGGATTTCATTGAAAGAAGTGGTTTTGTTTGAAACACATAGTAGGAGGGTATGAAATAAAAATCTGGTTGCAGAAGGAAAATAACCTTTTTGTAAGGTAAGTTTCTTCATCATTGTGGCTTCATACCCTCTCTCAATGAAGTCAGTTTGTAACTCGTTTTTAGTGAAAGAAATTTTACCTTCCTGATCACCGAGTTGAAAGACCTCTGAAATGGATTGTGGCGTGATTTGGACAGCTTTACCCTTTATAGAATAGTTTATGGTGGTTGCAGTGTCTCCTTGTTTTTCAAGGGTTGCATTCTTCCAGAACTCTCTTTGGGTCGCCAAATAGATTGGTGCATCGGCGGTGAACAAAGTTTTGTACTTTGATTTTGCCATGATGTCAATGATGGAATCGAAAACTTTGGTGGTTCCTGGTTTTGTGAGAAGACCCAGGAGATTGTGAGATGGTTTATATGGGATTTCAGTGGTGATTGCCTTTTGAGAGGCTGTTTTCGATGATGGTTTGGATGAGGGTTTTGAAGATGACTTCGATTTTGTCATTTTGAAGATGAATGATCGAAGAAATTTGTGAAAGATGAGATGAAAAACTGCTTTGAGAAGAGAATTTTTAAGAATTCAATTCGACAGTAAAACCCTGTTTTGGTGGTGAGTGGGGGATTTTATAGGGAAAGAAGTGAATGCTGACGTGGCAGCCGTTACAAAAGGTCTGACCAATATGTACTGCCCACGTGACAACCCCTGGTGAAAGTGAAGGACAGTACTTTTATGAAAGTGACTGATGAAGGCAGTGGTAGTAGAGCAGTGGATGATTTTCACTATCAGTGGATAGTATATCAGTGGATAAGACACTGCTTTTGAACAACAGAGTTTATCAAATGGAATGAGAGAACAGGGGTTGACTTTCAGCAGTGGACAGGCTTTTGAAGTAAAGCAGACTTTTGAACAATCAGTGGTTAATGGCAGACTTTTAAGGATTTAAATGAAAATTTCATTTTTAGCTATTTTTAAGGATGGATTTTGATTTTCTGAAAACATTTTGTTGCTTTTATTCATAGAAAAACAAGATGTTGCTTGTTATTCCATGTTCAGCATCCCAATCCTAGAGACCAAGCTTTCAAAAGTGGCTGTATCAAGTGCTTTTGTGAGCACATCTGCCAGCTGATCTTTAGTTGGGACATGATGCAGAGAAATGAAACCTTTTTCATAGCAATCCCTCACAAAGTGATGTCTGATGTCGATGTGTTTGGTGGTAGAGTGAGAAACTGGATTTTTGATGATATTTTCTGCTGCCTGGCTGTCCAACATTAGTGGTGTCTTTAAGGCAGTGATACCAAAATCCAGTAACTGATTTTGAAGCCACAGGAGTTGGGCTGTACAGCTTGCAGCAGCAATGTATTCAGCTTCAGCAGTGGATGTTGAAACAGCTGCTTGCTTTTTGCTTTGCCAGGAAACTAAGCAATCACCTAGAAACTGGCACCCTCCTGATGTGGATTTCCTTGTAGTGTTACATCCAGCAAAGTCACTGTCTGAGAAACCTGAAAGCTTGATGTTCCCATTAGCTGGATACCAGATACCAAGTGTGGGAGCACCTTTTATGTATCTGAAGATCCTTTTTATAGCAATGAGATTTGATTTTCTGGGAGCTGATTGACTTCTTGCACAGACACATGTTGCAAACATGATGTCTGGTTTAGATGCAGTTAGGTACAGTAAAGACCCAATCATACTTCTATAAAGTGTTTGGTCAATCAGCTCATCTTTTTCATCAGACATGACCAGCTTATTTGTTGCCATGGGTGTGCTGCAAGGTTTACAATCATTCATATCAAATTTGGTTAAAAGTTCTTTAGCATATTTGCTTTGATGAATGAAAGTTCCATTTTGCATTTGTTGTACTTGGAGACTAAGAAAGCATTGCAGCTCACCCATTGCACTCATTTCAAACTCAGCTGTCATGAGTTCTCTAAATTCTTCACACATTGAGTTACATGTGCTTCCAAAAATAATGTCATCCACATAAATCTGGACAATCATTAAATCCTTTCCTCTCCATTTTAAAAACAGTGTTTTATCAATGGTACCTCTTTTGAAACCATTTGAGAGTAGGAAGTTGGAAAGAGTTTCATACCAGGCCCTTGGTGCTTGTTTCAAGCCATACAAGGCTTTGTTTAGCCTGTAGACATGATCTGGATAAAATGGATCCTCAAAACCTGGAGGTTGACAAACATACACCTCTTCTTAAATTGTACCTTAGAGGAAAGCACTTTTAATATCCATTTGAAACACCTTCAAATTGTGGTTGACAGCAAAGGCCAGGAACAGTCTAATGGCTTCCAATCTTGCAACAGGGGCAAATGTTTCATCATAATCAATCCCCTCTTCCTGTCTGTAACCTTGAAGCACAAGCCTGGCTTTATTCTTGACAACAATACCCCTTTCATCAGTTTTGTTTTTAAAGACCCACTTTGTGCCAATTGGACTAACATCTTCTGGCAACGGTACAAGCTCCCATACTTGTTGTCTTTTAAACTGTTGGAGCTCCTCTTGCATGGCTTCTACCCAACTGTTTTCTTTCAGTGCCTCTTGGTACTTGACTGGCTGATGGAGTGATAGAAAACCAGCAAAAAGACAAATGTTTTGGGTTTGGCTTCTTGTGAGCACCCCTTCATTTATGTTGCCAATGATTTGATCAGGTGGATGAGATCTCAAGAAGATTAAATCTCCTTGGTATGGTATGATGGCATTGGTTGGTGAAGGCTGCAAATGTGTATCATCTGAGCTAACCACTGCTGGGGACTTTGATGATCCAGCAGTGGCTTCAAACGGTGGTGGAATAGGAGGTAATGAAGTGGACAACTGCTGACTTTTATCCACTGTTTGAGGACTTTTGTCAGCAGTGTTTGAGGATGTGAAAGCAGTGGTTGAAGGGCTACTTTGGTCAACAACTGTTGAGGTAGCAGTGGTTGAGCTTTGACAACTGTTTTGAACAGCTGGTGCTTTTCCCTTTGTGGCAGACCTTTGAGGGATGATGATTTCATACCCATAGTCTGGTGGTGTATCCTCTGATGGACCTGCACTGTTAGTCTTGACAGCAGTATTTTCAAAAGTAAATTTTTCAAGATCAAACAGATCTGCAGGATTTGCTGGGATTTTCATTGATGAAAGTTCATTGAACTTAACATTCAAAGTCTCCTCCACTGCCTTGGTCCGTGTATTGAACACTTTGTAGGCCTTGGCAGTGGTTGAGTATCCCAGATGATAACCACAATCAATTTTGGCTGCAAATTTTGAAATGGAATCTTTTAAGTTCAAAATAAAGCATGGGCAGCCAAACACTTTGAAATATGAGATCAGTGGTTTGATTTTATACAGAATTTCATAAGCAGTCTTTTTGTGCCTGGGGTTTATTAAAACTCTGTTCTGGACATAGCAAGCAGTGTTTACTGCCTCTGCCCAGAAAGTTAATGGCAAACCTGAATCTGCTAGCATGGTTCTGGCAGCCTCAATCAAAGTTCTGTTCTTCCTTTCCACTACCCCATTCTGCTCTGGTGTTCTAGGGATACTGTACTGCCTTACAATCCCTTTCTTCACACAGAAGGCATCCAACTCCTTATTTTTGAATTCTGTGCCATTGTCACTCCTAAAGCTTTTCACTGGAAGGTCAAATTGCTTTTCAACCTGTGTCACAAAGTCTTGCAAGATGCCTGCAGTCTCATCTTTTGAGTGTAAAAAGAAAGTCCATGTAAACCTAGAAAAGTCATCAACAATAACCAAACAATATCTTTTCTTTTTGAGGCTCATGACTTGAACTGGACCAAATAAATCCATGTGTAGCATTTGCAAACACTGGGTTGTTTTGGACTCTTCAATGGACTTGTAAGAACTTTTATGTTGTTTTCCTTTTAAACAGGAAATGCAATGTTCAGGATATGAAAACAATTTTTGTGGTAGGCCTCTCACCAAACCATTTTTTGAAATTTCAGTGATTGTTTTAAGATTTGTGTGCCCCAGCCTTCTGTGCCAAAGTTCTGTCTCTTTGTTAGAGGCAGCTGAGAACAGACAGGCATCAGCTCTGGGACACTCTTTTGACATGTCAACAACATAAACATTGCCACTTCTTTGAGCAACAAGTTTAGTTTGACCAGTTTTGATTATTGCTTCAATCTTTTTGACCATTTCTGGTCCAACAATCCTACAACAGTCTTTTGTGAAGAATGACCCAAATCCCTTGTCACTCATTTGGGACACACTCAGAAGGTTGAATTTTAGATTGTCTATCAGATTGACATTTTCAAATTTTACATTTCCAGATTGCACTGTACCAGACCCCAGAACTTTCCCTTTACTATTATTCCCAAAGGATATATCACCCCCTCCATGGATTTTAAAGTCTTTGAGGAGGGCTTTACATCATGTCATGTGCCTGGAGCCTCCACTATCTACATACCAAAGACTATCAAAGCATGCAGAAGCTCCCTGCACATGAAGTAAAAGGATTAGTTCATTAAGGTCTCCAAAGCCAGCAGGGCTTTGGATGGGGTCTCAACAGTGTCTGGGATGGATGCAGAATGGTGGACAGTGGTTAGGTCAGGGGTTTGGACTGTTTTAGGACAGTGTTTTTCTAACCACTGCTGTGGGTCCTGACCAAGCATCTGCTGGTAACCAAAAGGATGCCTGTTCACTCTGGGTTTAGAGGGCCTTTTGTAGGCCTCATAAACGTGTGGAATCCTTTGGTAAGACTGTTTTTCCTTGCCTTTTCTGAACTGATTGGCAGGGGGTGCATCAGTAACCTGAACATCTTTTTTGACAGATGTTTGGTTCAGCTGTTTTGTAACAGCTGTTTGAACTGGCACAAACAGTGGTTGTTTCTTGGTGAATTTGACAGATGTTGATGATGATGATGGACTCAAGGATGTTTTAGCAATGTACTCATTCTTTTTCACATCAAAGTTTTTGAGATACACACATGCTTGAGTTTTGTGGTTTGTTTTGCCACAAACAATGTAACTTTCAGCTGAGACAATGACACTTGTTTTATTTAAATCATAAGCTTTTAAGTGGAAACAATCTTTTGTTAGATGATTCCTTTTCTCACAGAATTCACAAAACAAGTTATCAATTTTTTCTTTCTTCTTTCTCTTTTCAGACTCCTTTGCAGCAGAGGTTTTAACCACTGCTGGGATGTCCTTGAGAGGTATGACTTTAGCTTTTGGAGCTTTAACACCATCAGTTGATGTAAAGTCCATTGGCTTGAAATTTTCAAGAATATCACACTCATCAGACCATTTTGGTTTAAACTGATGATCTTCAAGCTCCTTAAAAGTAGAGGATCCCATTGGTCTGGTAAGTGTGATTTTGTTACCAAGTTTGTCAGTGATTTTCACTTCTTGGCCATTCTTATTTGTGGGGATGAGCTCAGTAGCTTCATCAGTGGTTTGGACAGATTTTTCAAAAGCAATATGTTCGTCATCATATTTTCTATAACCAACCCCAAATTTCACATTGCTTTCAATCTGTTTAGCAAGCATCACCTCATATCCTCTGCAGGATTCCACCCATCTATCACAAGTAATCTGGGTGGATTCCAACTCCTTTTTGCAAACTTGGTATTTTTCTACCATAGTTTGAAGTTGGGTTTTGGTTATGCTTTGCACTTCTTTTAGACAGCTGATCTCTTTTTCCTTTTCAGTCAATTTGTTTTTAAGTTCTTTTAAAGACTTTTCAAATTTAACCTCATCAGTCAAGATTTTATCCCGAAGGTTTTCATTCACCTCTTTGATGTTAGCAAAAGCAATTATGCAATTGTCAGAACACAGTTTTTCAAGAACTTGAGGAGATACCTTGGCAGCTGCCATCATTGCACAATCACATGGATGATCTTCTTCATCATCAGCTTTCACCTTCTTTTCACCAGCCTTTTCTTCCTTCTCTTCTTCTTTGTCCTCTTCGGACCATGGATCTGTCATTGGTTCAATCAGGGTACCTGAACTTTCTCCCAACAGTAGTTCACTTGCCACTGCAGTAACCACTGCTTCAGTCACCTTATCCACTGTTTCAATACTCAGCTGTTCCTCCTCAGTTTCAACCCCCTCCTGTATTGACTCTAATGCCATCAAACAAAATTCATTATGAGAAGAATCATTAGAAGCATAGAGTGCAAAATTTTCATGACTAAGGTCTTCAGGCATACTGCTCCAGTCAACAAACCCTTGAGTGAAAAAGCTTTGTTGATCTGGTTGTACTGCTGCTGGAGCAGTGGTTTGAGGTGCAGACTGCACCTGTGCCTGGGGAACAGGGGTTTGAACATATTGGATCTGTGGAACAGTAGTTTGGACATAGTGCACTGGCACAGGGGCAGCAGCATAGTGAGCAGTGTTCACTTGAGCTGCAGGGGTATATTGGGTATAGTGCACAGTGTTTTGACTTTGTGGTCTAGGGTTAGAGCTAGGGTGAGTAACTATTGGTCCAGTGTTTTGACTTCTGCACTCCCTAGCAAAGTGCCCTAACCTATTGCACTTGTAGCACTTGATTTTCGATTTATCCAACCCAACCCTCAAATTCCCATGAAGTCCTGGGAATTTTCTCCCTGTTCTTTTATAGAATTTGCTAGTTCTAACACTTAGCAAAGCCAACTGGTGCAGAATATCCATCTCTTCTAAGTCAGTGGGATCAAAATGTTGCAAATCATTGAGTTCAAAGCTTAAATTATCTGACATCTGGTTTTCGTTTGCAGTGAATGCATAACTAGCAGAGTGAGGATCAGGGTTGTTAAAATTTGCACCAGCAGTTATGTCAATGAAGTGATCATAACCCTGATCCTTACCACTGCTCCCAGATTCTTCTTGACCCAGAAGAGCAGTATTACCAAAAGTGTAATCATCAGTAACTTTTCCTGACTCTTGTAACCTCCTTTTCTGGTTCAACTCCCTTTCGTAGGTCAGGAGTCGACCGTGAAGTTGGATCAAGGTCAGATCCTTGAACTCAGGTGAGTTTCGGGTGACAAAAGCTATGGTGTCCCATTTTTCTGGCAGTGACCTGAGGAACCTGCTATTTTGAGTTAAGTTTGTAAAAGTGGTGTTAACAAGCCTCAGTTCACTGATGAGACAACTGAAACGCTCAAATTGTTGCGTTAGTGATTCACCTTTAACATAACAAAATGTTTCATACTGTTGGTTCAGGATTTCCCTATTGTTTTCTATGACTTCTTCGGTTCCCCCAAACTGTTCCTTAAGTGCGTCCCATAACTCTTTGGCATTGTTACAGTGTAACAGTCCAGCATATATCTCATTGGGCAGCGCTGATGCTATGATGCTAAACGCTTTAGCATCTAGTTCGATCTTTTGAAAGTCGGTTTCGGTATAATTTTCAACTGGTTTTGGAACGAACTTTTTAGCATCTTCAGCGCTTGGCACTGAAGGAACATGGGGACCAAAGGTGACAGATCTCCAACAACCTGTGCTTTGTTGAGCAAGGATGTGACCCATCCTTCTCTGCCAGATGTTGTACTCATTTCTTTTTAGCATAGGTGGTTTAAAAAGCGAGCCGATGTTGTTTTTATCATCCTGAGATTGTGTCGTCATTCTTGTTGTTTTACAGACACTGAGAAATCAACTTTAATGGTGATTAATCCTTGCTCTGTTTTTCAACGGACGAACAAACGATCAGTATCAACTGTTATGAGCTGAACTATTTACGTCAAAATGATTGTTAAATCAAATTTGACTGTCTAAGCTCTGATACCAATTGTTGGATCTGAGTTTGTTTCTGATTGTATTTTCGTTTGAAATTAAGATGGAAATGAAAGAGTTGTGCAGCGGAATTATGATGAAAACAAACTTTGCATACAATCAAACGAGAGTAATACTTTAATCAAACATCTTTTCACAATGAATCGAAAGATTGAATTTGTTTCAATAACAATTACAATGATTGATGAATGAATGCAAACTCCCCCTCAGCCAGAGCTCAGTTGTTTGTTCGTGCAAAGAAGACGATGTTGCAAAAGAGCTGATAGAACAGTACAAAGTACTGAACTATTTATAGGCACTTGCAAACCACTGAGCATCTTAGCTGACGTCACCATGAAAGTGACATCTAACCTCCTAACAAACTCTAACCTCTGATCTATACAAACACTGTTGTACAAACTACTGCTATTACATTACATTACATAAAAGACACTTAAACAGCTGTTGCATCCTTCCACTGCTGTGAACCCAGCAGTGCTTCTCCGGATCAGCAGTACTTGACTCAAGGCAGTAGATTGAATCAGCAGAGCTTCAGTCTTTCATCAGGTCTTTTACTTGAGCAGCAGTTGTAAGTCAGCACTTTGCAAGATCAGCAGATAGGAGGTCAGTAGATATGAAATCACTTTCAAGGGGAGAGATTTGAATGTAAACATCTGCTTATTCTGGATCCACTGCTCTGATCCAGTTTTGGCTTTAATTATCTGTTCCTCTAATAGGGTTCCATCCCAACACCAATTAGAGAAACTGAGTATCGAGGCACCTCCAACTCAATCTCTTCTACTACCCCCTCATCGTCATCACTCCAAAAGTCATCACACCAATGGTTAGAATTAACGACTTGCTGAACCGGAGGTGGGATTTCAGTGTCCATTTTTGTCTCCGGTTCTCTATCTGATAACTCTGGATGACCGGGTAGCTCCTCTTCCATCTCTTCTTTTATTAGTCTCCTATATTCAGCCAGCTTCGCATCTATCTCCGCATCATCACAGGAAAAATCAATTATTAGTTTAACAATTTTCTCTTCCTGCTTTACCTTATTATCTTCACCAATTCCCTCAGCATCCTTCAATGTTGTCTCCATATTGGTAAGCTCTGTGGCATCTACCGACTCGTCATTCATGTCTTGATTTAAAGTACAATCATCCTTGTCGGCCCAATGTATCCCCTTTTTAACCGAAGGCATTGCCCATCGAAAAGGATTCGGACAATCTTCAAACTTGTGCGGTCCAGCGCAGTTCCCACAAAATGGATTTATGATTTGATCGTTGTTTTTCATCTTTTCTAACATTTGTTCTTGTACTTCGCAGTTTTGCTTCAGTAAAGATGTTATCTGAGCGATTAGATCATTGTTTTTCATCTTTTCTAACATTTGTTCTTGTACTTCGCAGTTTTGCTTCAGTAAATATGTTATCTGAGCGACTTGACATGATTCCACAAATGTCGGAAAATAAGGTGGGTACTTGCTTTCGTTGCATGGTTGATATGGTGAAGAATAATAGTTTTGATATGGTTGTGGTTGTGAATATAAGTTAGAAGAGTAATCTGTGGAATACTCTGATGAATTTGGACAATATTTGGTATAATGAGGCCCTCCACAGAGCAAACACATTTTTTTTATACACAAAACAAACAAACAAACAAACTTTAATCTATGAAAACAAGTAAAAGAAAATAACTTAATAGACGACTCGGGTAGTTCTCTAAAGTTTGCCAGTGTCCCCGGCAACGGCGCCAAAAACTTGATGTGCGGCTCACAGCCTGTTTTTATGTTCGAAGACTTTGATGTTTTATGAATCGTTTTATTCAAAAGCCTTGGTATGTAAAAAGCTTGATGTGAGGTTTTTTTATTCAAATGCTCAAAAGTTGGACATGCTTTGGCCTAATAGGTGTCGGTACTCTCATTGGGATTGTCCCCAGGTAGGCAACGGGTCCTTATAATTGGATTTGTACGAATGCCAGCCTAGACAGGAGTTCCCAATTTAACGGTACTTAACCCTTCCAGTTACTACATGTCCGAGCATATGATATTTCTTTTTATTTTCAAAACAAGTTTTAAATGGAATTGCTACTAAACCACACACAATCGGCAAGTGCACCGGTCGCGGTGTAGTGTAGATGGCAAGACCGGATATCAATCCGTGGACACTATATACAAACTTTAGATAATAAACCTCTATCGACTATAAAGTTAAATTTAGAAGTTTGATTTAAATTGATTTTTGATTTTTAAATAATAATTTAATTAATTACGGAAAAGAAGACAGGAAACGAAAAGTAAAACAAATAAACAAACACAGTGAAACAAATAAACAAACAAAGTATAACAATCACAGAAACAAAGTTTTACAAATATATAATGATAAACGGACTACCTGGGTTTTGAATCCCTAGAATCATGCAATGTTAATTTGACAATAATAACAGTTAAGTATCTTTTTCCCTTGAATAACCCCCCGTTAGAGATGTATTAAACAATAGATTAAGACGAAATGTGAAGTGCTAGAACGAACCGGCTCGAGCTATCGATACCAAATCCCACGAGTATCAGACCTTTGGGACCTCAGAGACTAAGTTGTGAGAAGATCTTAAAAACATGAAGCAGAAGTATAATTGAAACATTGAAATCCTAGGAAACCTTAGACGTGAAAAAGTAAATGAATCCGAGTTATCGGTCACCCAATTTACCCAACAACGGCTAGCTAATAACCTAGCATACCTGGATCTTATTTCTAATCACCAAGTAAGTTTGCATCTTTAATTGGTTTGATTTTAATACTTGATTAACTTGTTGATCGAAAGTTAATGTTTTTATCGAAAAGACAAGGCCCGAACCGATAATCAAAAGATTAACAATTCGGATTGAAATAGTAATATGGTTTAAAGTTACTAATTTCAATAACCAAGTTATAAACAATTAAAGGACAGTATAAAGTCAAGTTCAACAATATTTCATGTAAATCACACCAAATAACTGAAATCATGTTAAATATACATTACAATCATTAAGTTCATCATAACCCATGTAGTTTACAAATTTAAGCACACATATTATACAATAACACACTTAAACAAAGCTTGAAAAACGAATATTTACCGAACTCGGGTCGATTTGAACTTGAACTGAAGGCTTCTAAACTTCCCGAGAACTCCAAGGGACTTCCTTGACACTTCCAGCTGCCTAATGTTGCCTGATAGCAGGCTTTTGAGTGTTGTTTCCGAGCTTGGAAGGTGTGATTCTCGAGTTACAAGTGAAGGCCTTTTATAGGTGAAATTTTGAGCTTCTGGGCATTGCTTGCGCACCGCAACACTCTGGTTGTTGAGGTGCGCAAGCACTTTTGACCTACTTCACTTCAACTGCTCCATTTGCGAGGAAAAAGTTCCTGCTGACAACCCTTGCGCACCGTAAGGCTCTCATTGTTGCGGTGCGCAAGGGGTCTTCAAAAACAAAGTTTATTTTGGATTCCTCTCGTCGAGCTACCCCAAAAGCATATATTATGGCTCCCGTAACTCATTTCCTAGCTCCGGATATGTCCAGATGAAGTTCTGACTGTTTCTGTTGCGTATTTATGTTCTTTTCTTCAGTTCTTCTTCATTCGGACTCCGTTTTATTCGCCGTTTTTGCCCCCTTTACACCAGGACCTGGAAAAACACAAAATAAAATAAAACAAACATAAAAACAGATAAAAACATACAATAATTATACATTTCACACAGGACAAATATGTGTATTTTACTACACATCAATGAACTCGTATTTTCGGGATGTTACACTTTCCCACCTTTGTTTTTTTCTAAACTGCTCGAGTAGGCTGGGTTGGCCCGGTTCACATAGCCCAACATTGATTTTTTCTTACGTTTATTCATCACATTTCCTTGGACCCCATTCAAATCAGATTCCCTTTCAATAACTTTGTCAAAATCAAAGAGGTTACCCGGTATAAATTCCTCAGTCAATTCATTAGTTTCCAAAACCACCTTCTCATTAAATGCTGCATTATTCTCTCCATTAATGTCATAATTGCCGATAGGAGTTTCCAAAATAACAGGGTCGACAACCGCCACCAGGTCAACCATTCCGATGTTGCAAGTATTTCCCGGCGTAGCTTCAACATTGTCATCAGCGGCCACCGGAGAGGGAGCCTTGTAAAACTCCGGTACCCATACCCCGGATTCTTCCGAGACCCAAACAGAAAACCTCCTATCTCTCCAAACCAGCTTAATTTCCTCACTAATTCTTTTCCCATTACCCACAAGAACTCCAATGTAGTCATACGACAGATCATCATCGTTGTCCGATCTACCAGCCCTGTGAACAATCTTCCCAAAGACACTCCCAACAGCATCAAAGACCTCACTTTTGATAAGGTGCAGGGGAATACCCACTATTTTAATCCAAGCTAGTCGATCGAAACCGAACGTCTGACCCTCCCATAAATCCAACGCAGAAAACCTGCCTATCACTTCTCGAGCATCTTCAATAAACTTAATAGCCATTGCGTTATCCTAGAAAGATAAGAGAACAGACAATCCCCCGAGATACTGCACCTTGCCCACGCCTGGACATATGTCGTTCATAATCACGTATATGCTTTTCAAAGCCTCCAAATCTGTCATTCGTGCCACCACAGCTTTTCCGTGCAGCCCTCTGAAAGCACGTATTTGGTTATCAACCACCCTTTTTATTACAAGATTAATTATTTTGTTAATTACAAGATTAATGATCTTGTTTATAACAAACATTAAGATCTTGTTAATTACAAGATTAATGATCTTGTTTATGACAAAATTAAGAGGGTTGAATAAGTCTTGATGTATCTCATTAAAAAATGAATATGGTTTATTCATTTGAAGAGAAGAAGAAGAAACACACAACAAATTCATCTTTGTTCCATGGAAATTTAGAGAAGAGCATTCTCTAAATTGTTTGACACAACTTAAATTTTTCAACTTTAAGAACACCATGTTACCCGGTGCTATCTCGGGCATGAGAGTCATCTCCGACAGTACACATACTGTTCCGGTTGTTGTACCTTGGGAGACAGAACCGTCTGAGAGGAGGCGTGGAATCTGTTTAAAGGGAAGCGTGTTGAACACGTGCCTCAGCCACAACCGTTAACATCAATTTGTTCTTTATTGCAGCCAAGAAGGATCGCACAAGAAGATGCAGTTGAAGTTTTCCAAATACGTGGACTTGAATCAAGATTGGTATAATTAAATTGTATTTTACATTTGTTTATTTAGTTTATGTAACTGGTATTGTACTAGTGGAAGTTCCCACAAATAACATGGTTTCATTATTATTTATTTTATTAATATTTTTAATTCAAAGTGAACCTAGCTTCTACACAAGTATATGAGGTAAATCAAATAACCGAATTACCCTAGAATAGATATAACAAATATTCTAACTAAATGGAACCCTAAAATTACGACAAGTTATTAATAGTGCTAACTTTATATAACGAGTATGATGGTTTATTCGATAAACTTACATGATGTAATTATGGTTTGTATTTTACATGATATATCTATTTTATTCGATAATTTTATAAACAACCAATTCGTTAATTACTTATTAAACTTAGATCTGCATTTTTGGCTTAATATGAAGTACGACACAAATTTGTAAGAATCATATTATCATATTTGTTTTTTTAACACACTACACATGACAGCATTTTTTTAACTAATTTAGTAACATATGGAGATGCTAATATTCTGATACGCTAAATTAGTGCTAGCGGATTTAGGGGCTGTTTGTTTACCACTTAACGAGACTCTTAATGGTTCAGAACTCTTACTGGTTCAGCACTTAATGGTTCAGACTGTTTGTTTCGTGAGCAAATGTCTGAATGGTTCTGACATTTGCCTCTGAATAGTTAAGTTTTATACAGAGTCTGAATGGTTAAGACCTGAATTGGTCAGACATTTGCCTCTAAAGGGTTAATCATTATATAGCCTCTTAATGGTTTAGACCTCTTACTGGTTTAACACTTAATGGTTCAGACCTCTTACTGGTTTGGCACTTAACCATTTAGAAGTTGCCAAACAGCCCCTTAGTTAAATAATTAATATGGTGTAAAAAAATCCAAGTAAGGGGAGGCGGGGTAGAGCCGTGATGGGGTTCTATCACGCGTGATGGCAATTTGCACACCACCGCCACCATACATTTTAACGCGTGGAAAATTTCACGCGTTGAAGTTGTTTGAAATGTGACCGTTTGGCATATTTGACCGTTAAAAAACGGTAATGTTTAATTAAAAAAAAACCTTTAAACCATTTATATATACTTCACAATTTTTAGCCATTTTACCCACACCAAACACAAACACATATCACACATTCTACATATTTCTCAAATGGATTTTCCTACGGATTCAACGTTTCCGATGGACAGCGATAGCGATACCCAGTCGTCTTCTGACAATGAGACGCTTAAATATTTTGTTTCGGTGTATAACGAACTTGAATCAAGTTCGTCCCGCCCAAAGAAGAAAATGGTAGATCGTGATCGTATACATGCCAACGAAGTGTTAATGAAAGATTATTTTGTGGAGAATCCGGTCTACAATGCCGAAACGTTTACAGATCGGTTTCGTTTACCAAAAGAATTATTTTTAAAGATTGTCGGAGACATCGAAGCAACCGAAGAAATGGTTTCAAGAAGGTTATGATGCGAGGGGCAAACCAAGTTTCACGCTGATACAAAAATGCACGTCCGCCATTCGCCAACTAGCGACAGGTAACCCTCCCGATCAATTTGATGAATACCTAGCTATGTCGGCCAGAACTTCACGTGAATATCTACAATGTTTTTGCAACGCGGTCATTAAATTGTATGGTAATGAGTTTTTACGTAAACCAACGAGACACGACATCTCACGTATTTACGCCGTACATGAGGCTAGATGGCATTTTCTAGGGATGCTCGGTAGCATCGATTGTACACATATCGAGTGGAAAAATTGTCCAAGAGAGTTGCGAGGGGCGTATGTTAGGGGTGACATTAAAAGACCAACCATTCATATTTCGGTGTTCCAGGTTCAAACAACGTCATCAATGTTTTGCACACGTCGCCGTTGTTCCAAACCGCAACGGATGGTACCGCACCCTTCTGTCCATTCTATATTAACGGACGATATTACAGACGAGGCTTTCTTCTTGTGGATGGTATCTACCCATGATGGTCTGTTTTTGTGAAAGCTCCTTCATTTCCTGTCGAGGCTAAAGAAATCGAGTTCAAAAAGTTGCAAGAATCGGCAAGAAAAGATGTTGAGAGAGCTTTTGGTGTTTTAAAGGGTAGATGGGGCATACTAAGCTGACCGGTTCGTGCGATGAACAAGAAATCAATACATAGCATAGTATATGCGTGTATCATATTACACAATATGCTAATCAAAGAAGACGGACATGCAATATCTCCGGATTGGGTGCCGGATCCGCCTACACAATTTCACGTTCCAGAAAATATCCAACAAGACTTGCGTGACGAAGAAACTCACTTTCGATTGGGATACAATTTAATCGAACTAGTAGGTTCTTTAGGTTTGGAGTTTCATGATTCGGACAAGGAGTAGAGTTTCTTTATTATTTTTTCTTAAATTGTAGTCTAAAGTATTTTTAGTGTGTTTAATTGAACTAGTATGTTTTAATTTTAATGAAATTTATAATTTTAGTGTTTTATTGTTAATTTATAATTTAAAAAACAAATTAAAAAAAGTTGTGAGTGATGGAATTCCATCACTAATGATGACCACCCCCACTAAAAAAATGTTGTGAGTGATGGAATAATGGTTGATGACATGACGGAAATTGATTGGATGTTGTGAGTGATGAGTGATGACCACCCCCACCCCCTAAGGGCACTGGGGGTGATGGGATTTTATAACGCGTGATGGAAGTTCAACGCGTGGTTGTTTGCATTTATCCACCGCCACCATATTGTTCATCACGTAATCATATGGTTTCCATGCAGTTTTTCACGCGTGACAAAGGTTTGAGTGATGGAACATGTGAGGGGGTGTAGGGTTTATTGTTGGGTGTTGTGAGTGATGACCATTGCCAATAAAAAAGGTTGTGAGTGATGGAAAAATGGTCGATGACATGGCGGAACTTGATTGGGTGTTGTGAGTGATGAGTGATCACCACCCACACCCCCCTAAAAGAAATCAGGTGTATGGATGTGTGCTTAATTAATTCACCAACACCACAACTACTTCATGCAAGCGGTTCATACCAGGCACACATGCACACAACACCATATGTATAAAAAAACCAAAAGAGTTCCATTACGATCTCTAATGATTAAAGTCACACCACCAAAATACCACATGCGGAAACATTGCGAGACGTGTTACATACCAGGATACAGCCACCAATCACATTGAACTATACAAGTTATTAAATAAAAGTTTCCATTTATTTCATAATGTAGCTTAAAACCAAAACATTCAGCGGAAGCATAATGTAAATCGTTATTCAAATGTTTCAAAACAAAAGTACGAAACCAATGAATTTATATATCCAAGAGACTCGACCCATGACTACTCCAACACTCCCAGATAGCAAGTTCCATATTCATGTATCTAACGTCCTGCAAGCATGCAGACAAGTGTGTCAGACGACGCTGGTGAGTTCAAAGTTTGTTAACACGTTTAGTTACCAAGTATAAGTTAAAAGCTTTTCAGAATTACAATGTTGTTAATAACTCGAGTACCGCAAGATGGCTCCAAATTATTTGCCCTTCCCCAATGCTCTATCAAACATTGGTCGAGTGGTTAAGGTAATTAGTTCACGCCCGTCCTCCCTGGTACGGTGTGAGGGTGCCAAACCTAATAGCGCTATCAACTAATAACCCCGTTGCCTCCCCGGCAACTAATTCGGTATATGATGGGACTTAAATGATAGATATGAGTGTATTAACCAACACCCCGAGTTTAACGTTCCAGTTAAACCCATTTACCCGACATTCCTCCCCGGAATATTTACCAGATGTCCCTCCCCGGGATGCATGCTTGGAAAAAGGCAGTGAACTCACCTTAGATTTGCTCGGTATATTAAGTTACCCGTTCCAGTTAGTCAACCAAACCCTACCATGGTTACCAATAATATCAGTTTCATAATCAACCAAGTCACGTATTTCACACAGATTGCATTCATCACAACGATTACTGTACAACACGTAGCAAGTATTCAATTCTCATGCAAGTCCACATCCCATGTGCGTACCACATAATATCACATAACAGGTGAGTGTTCTATTCACATAAGTCAAACCAGAGTTCTCATTTTTTAATCAGCATTGTTATCATGTATCAGATAGTATTTATAAACACAAACATCCATTATCATATGCATCGTGCACAGTTTCACTGTTCTGACCATTCTTCGTGGAATGTCTTCACGGCGAAGAATCCCTTATGGCGAAGTATTATTATATGTCTAGGAGTGTTGCGGCGAAGAATCATCTTGGCGAAGAACTATTCTTCGTCAAGATTGAGTGTGACGAAGAACCATAGAGGTTCGCCAAAAGCCAGTTGACGAAGGATCAGATTCTTCATCGACCTGGGTTCTTCGTCGGGGGTGGTTCTTCGTCGCTGCTCTCAAGACAGTTACAATTTTCCTTAATCTCAGCAGTAACGAATGTTCACAATTTTTTACAGTTTCCCAATCAAATCAAACAACACTTTAATCATGATGAAGAACCCTAAATACGAACAATCGTCTACCGTTCATCAATTCTTTCGAAGCATAACAGTTTCACCATTCATTACTAGGCAAACCCTAGTTAATAACTTAGCATGCGATCATCATTATTAATCAAGCAATTCATCTGTTGAATACGAAACCAAAGTTACGTATATACAATCATCGACCACAGAGTTTCTAGCCACTAATACCAACATGAACCAACACCATAATCATTCACCTATTCTAAATTCACGATCTTATAGTTGAAACCCTAGTTTCACATAAAGTCACAACATCAATAATCTAGCAACTAACAACGATGAACACTAACCGTGATACCGGAATGATAAGTTTGATTGTGATGAAGGGCTTCGAGATTCACAGTTGTCATCGCACAAGAAGGAGAGGGAGAGATAGTTTTAGGGTTGATGTTTTTAAGTTCCGTAGGTTACAAAAGTTTTAAACAACAAAATGACAGTTGGGCCATTCTGGGCTACGAAGGGATTTGGGATGAAAATCCTTTTGACGAAGTTCCTCATGGCAAAGGACCTGCTCGGCGAAGAACTCATCCTTCGTCAAAGAGTGTTGTGACAAAGAACCCCATTCTTCGTCGAAGAGTGTTGTGACGAAGAATCCCCATTCTTCGTCGCCTTGGGTTCTTTGTGATTTAAGTGTGTTGTGCAGCCCAAAGTTAAATATGAACATGTTATGACTAAACATTACACAATACTTAAGTTTCCATGTAACACCTAAACGTAACAATACTTTACTCATTCGAATATCATGCACAAGATACAACGTAAAATGAACTGTGAAACAAGTGATGTGTAGAGGAAAGACCTTGAAATCTCGGGTTGTCACCTCATCCCCAACTTGAAAGAAATTTCGTCCCGAAATTTGATAAGTAATCCAAAGCAGCACGGTGTTAGATCAAGATGACTGTGGATTTTCCCTAGGTGCCACATCATCCCAACTTGAAAGGGAATTTCATCCCGAAATTCACCAATTGCATCAGGATTAGATTGGTCAGTTGGGAATAGTTGAGGATACTTGAGCTTCATCTGATCTTCACATTCCCACCTGAACTCCGGTCCACGTCTTGAGTTCCAACGAACTCTCACAATCGGAATTCGACTAAGCTTACGGACCTTGACTTCCCGATCCATAATTTCAATGGGTTCTTTGACAAACACCAATTTGTCGTCGATTTTCAGCTCTTGAAACGGTACCACAATTGTTTCATCGGACAAACACTTCTTTAGTTGCGACACTTGGAAGACATCATGAACGTTACCCAACTCAGCAGGTAACTCGAGCTTGTAGGCCACTTTACCGATCCGTTCCAGAATTTTGAAGGGCCCTACATAACGCGGATTAAGCTTGCCGTGTTTCCCAAACCGTACTACACCCTTCCAGGGTGAGACTTTCAATATAACACGATCGCCTACAGCGAACTCCAAAGGTTTCCTACTCTTATCAGCGTAGCTTTTCTGACGGTCGCGCGCTGCCGCCATGCGATTTCTGATCTGAACAATTTTCTCTACAGTTTCAAGTACAAGTTCCGGACCTGTGATCTGGCTGTCACCCACCTCAGCCCAACAGAGAGGAGAACGGCATTTCCGTCCGTACAATGCTTCAAACGGAGCTGCCTGGATGCTGGTATGGTAGCTATTGTTATAAGAAAACTCTATCAAAGGCAAGTGTTTCTCCCAACCCTTGCCAAAATCAATCACGCACGCTCGCAGCATGTCTTTAATTGTCTGGATGGTTCGTTCACTTTGACCATACGTCTGTGGGTGATAAGCAGTACCCATGTCGAGACGTGAGCCGAACGATGTGTGCATCGACTACCACAAATCTGAAATGAAACGCGGGTCACGATCAGAAATAATAGAGGTTGGCACCCCGTGCCTAGTAACCTCTTCCCTTAGATAAACAGTAGCAATTTGTGAGAACTTATCTGTTTCCTTGATTGTTAGAAAGTGCGATGGCTTCGTGAGACGGTCAACGATCACCCTGATGGTATCATTCCCGTTTTGAGTTCTTGGCAAACCTGTGACGAAATCCATAGCAATTTGTTCCCATTTCCACATAGGTATCTCTGGTTGCTGAAGCAATCCAGACGGTTTCTGGTATTCCACTTTGACTTTGGCACAAGTCAGACATTTACATACATACGTCGTGATGTGAGCTTTCATCTTCGGCCACCAATACATGACTTTTAGATCCTGATACATCTTATCAGAACCTGGGTGAACAGAGTATCAAGACTTGTGCGCTTCGTCCATCACAAGGTCTCTGAGATTACTAAACAAAGGGACCCATATTCGTCCATCAGATCTCTCTACAAGTCGTTTCTCCATGCCCCGCAAGTACTCTGTTTTTAGGTTTTCTTCTTTCAGTGCTTCAGTTTGAGCAGAACGGATCTGGTCATGTAAATCAGAATGGATGGTGAGCTGCAGGGCGCGGACACGTTTGGGTTTCGTTTCCTTCCGACTAAGGGCATCAGCTACAACATTAGCCTTACTTGGATGATACTTGATTGCACAGTCGTAGTCATTTAAGAGTTCTACCCAGCGACACTGTCGCATATTTAATTCCTTCTCGTCAAAGATATGCTGAAGGCTCTTATGGTCGGTATAAATAGTGCATTTAGTACCGTATAAGTAGTTCCTCCAGATTTTTAACGCAAATACCACGACCCCCAACTCTAAGTCATGAGTCGTGTAATTCTTCTCATGAACCTTCAACTGTCGAGAAGCGTACGCTATCACCTTCTCGCGTTGCATTAGCACACAACCGAGACCCTGAATAGAAGCATCACAATACACCACAAAATCCTCGGTGCCCTCAGGTAATGACAAGATTGGTGCACTGTAGAGTTGTTGTTTCAAGAGTTGGAATGCATCTTCCTGCTTCGTTCCCCAAGAGTATACAACGCCTTTCTGTGTTAACGCGGTGAGAGGTTGAGCGATCTTCGAGAAGTCTTTAATAAATCTGCGATAGTACCCAGTGAGACCAAGAAATTATCGCACCTCTGAAGGATTCTTCGGTGCCGTCGAATTTCTGATAGCATCAATCTTAGCAGGATCCACGTGCATCCCCTTTTCATTAACAATGTGACCAAGGAATTGTACTTCTCGAATCCAGAAGTCACACTTAGAGAATTTCGCGTAGAGTTGCTCCTTCCACAGAAGTTCCAAGATAAGGTGCAAGTGTCGCTCGTGATCCTCCTTGCTCTTTGAATAGATCAGAATGTCGTCGATAAACATGATGACGAAATCGTCGAGATGCGGTTTGCACACGCAGTTCATGAGGTCCATGAAAACCGCTGGTGCATTAGTTAACCCGAATGGCATAAGCAAAAACTCATAAAGGCCATATCGCGTTCGAAAAGCCGTTTTAGGAACATCCTCCTCTTGGACTCTCATCTGATGATAGCCTGATCTTAAATCGATCTTTGAGTAAAAACTTGACCCTAACTGGTCAAACAGATCGTCGATGCATGGCAAAGGATAACGGTTCTTGACTGTCACTTTGTTGAGCTCTCGATAATCTATACACATGCTAAACGACCCGTCTTTCTTCTTTACAAAAAAAAACTGGGGCTCCCCAAGGCAAAGAATTGGGTCGGATAAAGCCCCTATCCAACAGTTCTTGAAGTTGATTGGACAACTCTTGCAACTCTCCAGGTGCAAGACGATAAAGAGCACGAGCAATTGGGGCTGCTTCTGGTGTAAGATCAATCTGGAATTCCACTTGACGGTGAGGAGGTAAACCGGGAAGTTCCTTAGGAAACACATCAGAAAACTCACGAACAACTGGCAGGTCTTCGACCTTCCTCTCTTCAGGCTGAGTATCAGTAACAAGTGCTAAAATAGCAGGATACCCCTTTCGTAGACACTTCTGAGCTTTCATAGCCGAAATGATGCCAACCATTGCACCACTTTGATGACCCTAGACAGACTGTGATTCTCCACTAGGGAGCAATATACGTACGATTTTCTCCTTACAAAGTATTTCAGCATGGTGCTTGGATAACCAATCTATACCAACCACTACGTCGAAACTACCGAGAGTAACAGGAAGGAGGTCAATGTCAAACACTTGACCCATAAGATCGAGTTTGCACCCCAAAAGAATGTGTGAGGCTTCAATAGACTTACCATCAGCCAATTCTACTACATGTTTAGCTTCTAGAGGTGTTGGTGTTACCCCTTATCGTTGACTGAACTCCAAGGACACATAACTCCAATCGGCACCCGAATCAAATAACACAGAAGCAAAGAGATTGTTCACAGAAAACGTACCAGTCACGACATTGCCGTCGTTCCTAGCATCACCAGCACCAATCGTAAATACCCTTCCACGAGCACCATTGCCCCCATTGTTGCCATTATTGTTGTTCCCAGCATTGTTATTGTTGTTCTGGCGGTTGTTGTTATCATTGGCATTTTGATTCAGCTGAGGGCATTCCCGTTTAATGTGACCCTCGTCTCTACACTGGAAACACCCCTTCCTATTGCCTTGGTTCTGATGGGGCTGCTGCCTTTGCTGTTGCTGATGCTGCTGTTGTTACTGCTGATTCTGCTGCTGCTGTTGCTTTGGGAATGGAGCTCTATAGTCCTTTTGCCATATGGCCCACGTTGTCACACCTATGGCACGCTCGGACACATGGTCCACGATGATGATAACTACACTTGTTGCACTTTGGCTGCCTTCCAGCGTATGAGCCTTGGTTCGGATTGCTTCTCTGACCTTGATTAACAGAGGAGGACTGACTGAAGCTACGATTGTTGCTGTTGTCTGGCTTTTTCTGTGACTGGTTCGAGTTGGACACCTTGTCCGTATCATTCCACTTGCGCTTGTTATCACTAGCAGGAGAAGTAGTAGCAGTAGGAGCAGCAGTAGTAGAAACACGTGGCGGTAGCGAACCACGCTCGACCTCTTGGTCTGTAATCTTGTGTTCTAAACGAATGATCCGAGGCAAGTTGTCAAGATTTGCAGCGGTGACCAAACCCTTAACTTGTGGTGCTAAGCCTTTGATGTATAGTTTGATTCTTCGGGGTGGTGGTCGAGATAGGTTAGGGCACATGTTCGCTAGTTCGTGGGACCGTTTCGTATAAGCCTCGATCTCAGACCCCACCATCTTCAAGTTGTAGTACTCGTTCTCGAGCTTCTGAATCTCGTCACGAGGGCAATACTCCTCTCGCGTTAACTCCTTGAAATCATCCCAAGTCGTCGCATTCGCCATTTCAATACCCAGCATTTGGACTTGGGAATTCCACCAAGTCAAGGCACCATCCTCCAGTGTGCCTGAAGCATACTTCACTCTATCCCCAACAGGACAGTTACACATCGCGAACACCGATTCTGCCTTCTCAAACCAACAGAGTAGTCCCACAGCACCTTCAGTCCCACTAAATGTCTGTGGCTTACAATCCATGAACATCTTAAACGTGCAAACAAGGGGATTGTTCTGATTCACGTGTTGACCTAAAGACGAAAGAAAATACAACACACGAGTAAGATTCCAGTACGTGACACAAGGATAAAGAGTATTTGGCACATATTGTACCAGCCTGCTGAGCCGCCAAGGCTTCAGCCACACGAGTATTGATCAAATTGGTCAATTCAGCCTGGGACATAGTAATGTTTCCGCGTCCACCACCACGGCCACCATGCCCACTCATGATTCTATATATAAGAAAAGGGGAAAAGGATAAGGGTCGGAATTGAGTAGGAGTCAAACATCACGATGACTTCTACATACTACTAAGTTAACATCAGACAACAGAGCGGAACCCCTTTCACACTCGTTAAGCCTCACTGGGACTCACATGCACCCCACATTATTATTATGTGTGCACCCATAATAACAATGCAATTTGCATGTTCATCTCAGCTCCTCCCAACTCGTGCTAAAAGGTTCCTCAAATTCGAGTAGCAAGACAAAAGGCATCACAAAACATGAATCATGAAAGTCTAGAGGAATGTCGCATTGTGACTCTATCAACCACATAACATAGGCAAGTAACACATGAATTCAGGCTATAGTGCTAAGTGTGCAATCACATGCAACATCATACATAAGTGTACACTAGATATGCTATGCAATAAGTAAACGAGAGACGAACCTTGCAATCTAGAGCTGAGTGTCATGGTCGATTTCAAAGCTATTCGGTTATAGTCTGGTTTTATAAAAGCGTTTTAAAACCTATTTCACTATAACCAGTGGCTCTGATACCAAACTGTCACACCCCCAAAATACCACACGCGGAAACACCGCGAGACGTGTGACGTACCAGGATCCAACCACCAATCACATTTAACTATAACAAGTTATTAAATAAAAGTTTCCATTTATTTCATAATGTACCTTAAAACCAAAACATTCAGCGGAAGCATAATGTAAATCGTTATTCAAATGTTTCAAAACAAAAGTACGAAACCAATGAATTTATATATCCAAGAGACTCGACGCATGACTACTCCAGCACTCCCATATAGCAAGTTCCATATTCATGTATCTAACGTCCTGCAAGCATGCAGACAAGTGTGTCAGACGACGCTGGTGAGTTCAAAGTTGTTAACACATTTAGTTACCAAGTATAAGTTTAAATCTTTTCAGAATTACAATGTTGTTAATAACTCGAGTACCGCAAGATGGATCCAGATTATTTGCCCTTCCCCAATGCTCTATCAAACATTGGTCGAGTGGTTAAGGTAATTAGTTCACGCCCGTCCTCCCCGGTACGGTGTGAGGGTGCCAAACCTAATAGCGCTATCAACTAATAACCCCGTTGCCTCCCCGGCAACTAATTTGGTATATGATGGGACTTAAATGATAGATATGAGTGTATTAACCAACATCCCAAGTTTAACGTTCCAGTTAAACCCATTTACCCGACATTCCTCCCCAGAATATTTACCAGATGTCCCTCCCCGGGACGCATGCTAGTAAAAAGGCAGTGAACTCACCTTAGATTTGCTCGGTATACTAAGTTACCTGTTCCAGTTAGTCAACCAAACCCTACCGTGATTACCAATAATATCAGTTTCATAATTAGCCAAGTAACGTATTTCACACAGATTGCATTCAGCACAAAGATTACTGTACAACACATAGCAAGTATTCAATTCTCATGCAAGTCCTCATCCTATGTGTGTACCACATAATATCACATAACAGGTGAGTATTCTATTCACACAACTCAAATCAGAGTTCTCATTTTTTTAGTCAGCATTGTTATCATGTATCAGATAGTATTTATAAACACAAACATCCATTATCATATGCATCATGTACAGTTTCACTGTTCTGACCATTCTTCGTGGAATGCCTTCACGGTGAAGAATCCCCTATGGCGAAGTACTATTCTTTGTCTAGGAGTGTTGTGGTGAAGAATCATCTTGGTGAAGAACTATTCTTCGTCAAGATTGAGCGTGACGAAGAACCATAAAGGTTCGCCAAAAGCCAGTCGACGAAGGATCAGATTCTTCGTCGACCTGGGTTCTTCGTCGGGGGTAGTTCTTCGTCGCTACTCTCAAGACAGTTACAATTTTCCTTAATCTCATCCGTAATGAATGTTCACAATTTTTGATAGTTTCCCAATCGAATCAGACAACACTTTAATCATGATCAAGAACCCTAAATACGAACAATCATCTACCGTTCATCAATTGTTTTAAAGCATAACAGTTTCACCATTCATTACTATGCAAACCTTAGTTAACAACTTAGAATGTGATCATCATTGTTAATCAAGCAATTCATCAGTTGAATACGAAACCAAAGTTACGTATATACAATCATCGACCACAGAGTTTCTAGCCACTAATACCAACATGAACCAACACCATAATCATTCACCTATTCTAAATTCACGATCTTATAGATGAAACCCTCGTTTCACATAAAGTTACAACATAAATAATCTAGCGACTAACAACGATGAACACTAACCGTGATACCGGAATGATAAGTTTAATTGAGATGAAGGGCTTCGAGATTCATAGTTGTCGTCGCACAAGAAGGAGAGGGTGAGATAGTTTTAGGGTTGATGTTTTTAAGTTCCGTAGGTTACAAAAGTATTAAACAACAAAATGACAGTTGGGCCATTCTAGGCTACGAAGGGATTTAGGCTGAAAATCCTTTCGACGAAGTTCCTCATGGCAAAGGACCTGCTCGGCGAAGAACTCATCCTTCATCGAAGAGTGTTGTGACGAAGAACCCCATTCTTCGTCGAAGAGTGTTGTGACGAAGAATCCCCATTCTTCGTCGCCTTGGGTTCTTTTTGATTCAAGTGTGTTGTGCAACCCAAAGTTAAACATGAACATGTTATGACTAAACATTACACAATACTTAAGTTTCCATGTTACACCTAAACGTAACAATACTTTACTCATTCAAATATCATGCCAAGAATAAATATTTTGATATGGCGTGATAACTCCTTATTTTTTTTTTATAGTTATAGAATAACAATTATTCTTATATTTAAAACATGCATACGAAGTGCACTTAGCTGTAAATTAATAACCCTTTATTTATGTTAAACTAGGTTATTACCCGGGATTGCTTCCCGGGCTCAGGAAACTTAGTTATATTAATTATTATTTGTTATTAATACGATCTCATTACATCAAGGATTTCATTGGATTCAACAACAATGTCTTCACATCACCGGATTAGATCATGAACCCATATTAGAGGTCAAACAAAAGCGCAACAGGACCACATGAATAACATCATTTCCACTTTTACTTCAATGCACTTACGTGATCGGGTGATTTGGGATTTTGTAAAAATGTTTGTTCTTGTAGTTCTTAACAAAATTACATAGAATTCAAGAAAACAAAATAATGACTTAAAGAACTATAATTTAACACCCAATCTGATCGGGAAAACAAATGTTAACCAAAAGCCAAACAGTTGTTGACTAAAAGTGAAACAGATGTTTAACCTGATCCACTATCTTCTTATATTTTAGCACTGTTTTCCTCTTCAAAACACTATTCAACCTAACATGGGTTTCCATCAACTGTTGACCAAAAGTCAAACAGATGTTAAAACCACTGTTTGAGTTATTCAAACGTCTATTGAATACTAAATGAGATTTGACCAAAAGTCAATCAGATGTTGACCAAAAGTCAATCAGATGTTGACCAAAAGTCAAGCAGATGTTCACCAAAAGTCAAACGAAGTGACCCATACATGATTTCTTATACATATTTAACATGTCTCATTTGATCAAATTCAGTTTTAGTTTGGAAATTGTGGACACCAGTCCCAGCAAAAGGCGATATGTTTCTTAATATAATCGAAACTGTATGTGTTTCTATTTGCTTGAAATGATTATCAGAGAATAGAACCCGATATTTTTATTCCTTTAATGGCATAATTAACCAGCTTATCATTGTCAAAGAATAACACTTATAACTTTGAAGATGATTTTGCTATTAGTTTGTACTATATTTTTCATCAAGGAATCATTTCGAGCGAGTAACCGAGTATACTGTCTTTAGCTTACATCTCCGCATTGTTTCCGTTAGACATGGACCCAATAATTTACATCTACATATATAGTTTTAGAATCACAACTTCAAAACTAAACAAACAAGTCTACCATCAGTTTCTAAAAGCAAAGAACTACAACTGAAAAACTTGGTTCCATGTATCCTTCTGCATTTGCCTTCTTCAATCCCATGAACATTCATCTGAACATAAAAAGCTTTTTACCTTTTACAAAGTTAAGTTTAAATGCTTGACCTGGAGCCATGCCTTTATCCTTCACAAACTTTCTCATTCCTTGCAGATAATATCTTGGTTGACCTCAAGATGAACCTATAGCAGCTTGAACATTCCAAACATCACCTGCCATGTCCACAATCTTCAAACCCATCTTACGATTCAATCCAAGATCTTCAGCCTGTTTTTTAAAAAGGCGCTGTAACAAACAACGAACAATTCAATAAACAAAGAAATAACACATCTTTAAAATCTGACTAAAGTATTATATATTAGTAAACTCATCATCAAAAACTTACAAAATGACCGTCCACACGGAAAGAAATAGGTACGATCTGATTATCTTCATTCACAACAACCATACCACCTTCATTGACATTAACGATGTCCTGTACAGCTTCAGTATCTGAACTCAAGACAATCTCTTCTACCACCTTTTCTTTAACAACAGCACAGACCTCCGGTGGAAGCACTAAATCGCAGGTAGCACAATTGAAAACCGTGATATGAAAAGTCTGAAGATCAATCATCTCAAAGACAATGAGATGATCAGCAGTTATTGACAACTCATTCTTTATCTCCTTCCATACGGTAGTTATGTAAAGTTCATTGTTGATATCTTCCATCCGTACAGATCAGTTCTGGTTTCCAGATCCTTTAATAAGAACCGGATATGAAGGAATAGTGTTTAACATCTTGTGATGAACAAAAGAACAATTAATACTCTACAATCAGAATAAAACACATTATATAGTACATTAGTAAATAAAAAACAACAATTAAACAACTGTATCTCCAAAAAAATTAGATGATGAATAATGTTCGAAGTTACATACCGCATAATCTTCGTTACCAAATGGTTTGTAGTAAAAATCATCACAAGGAGCAAGAGAGATGTCTTGATAAAAAATACAATATTCTGAAACTTTCTAATGCTTCTTCATAATGAAATATCAACCATGAATCTGAAGGTATTTTCAAACTGTCTACCAACTGACACCAACCATTATAGAAATAACATCTGTCATTGCTTAGAGGATAGATCTTGACTTTAAAAACATTTCCAGTTGTGGTTTGGACGTTTGTATTTCCAGTTGGATAATTAAACTGTTGAATCCAATTTTGATACTGTTCTGGCAAAATCTAAGCATAAATAAAAGAAACGCTTTTATTGCTAGATATCATATGAAAAAATTAAAATTAAGTGTTAAACTAAGATCGGATAAAATTACTAACCAAACATTTCCTTTTAGTGTCTTCAAGGTAACATGGAAATCCATAAATCATTGTCACGTAAAATTGTAACAGTATCAATCATATAGAATCAAAATCACTAACATTAAGAAACAAATGAATACAATCCATTAAGGTATGCAATACGTCTAAATAAAAGATGATACAACTAATATATATCAAAATAACGATAGACAACATCGAAAAGGTGAGAATACATGTAATTTCTTATCATATCGAAATATATATATTTTTTACAGCAAATCATATAATTAAAACTTAAAACCTACTTTTCTGATTAAGTATCACAAATAGACATGCAGGATCATCAACTGAATAAATTGTATAGAAAGACAGGATAGTGACTTGTGTCTATACCAAACAAAAACTTAAAAATAGTATACCAACTACTAATCAAAATAAGTTCAACTTTTCAAATACACATGAGAATACATCAGTTAAAAACGAAAATTTACATTATACTTCAGAATAACATCGTTACATAAATAACTTTACAAATAAACACGACAATACATCAGTAAAGATTGAAATTTTATATCATACATCAGAATCACGTCAACAACTTTATAAATAGCTTTACAAATACAAATGAGAATACAACTATCACACCCCGATATTTCCACGTATTACCGGTGGGCCCGGTGGGGAGTATCGTGACGTAGTTGATATCATAGACAATTTATATTATCACAGTTTAATACACAGCGGAAGTCGAAAGATAAAATCATTACAAACCGAATAAAAAGTAATATCAAGTATATTACAAAACGGTTGTAAGGATCCACAGGCGGATCAAAGTTCAAAAGATCATTGTTCAACAGATTTATTAACATCTAAGCTTGCAAGACTCTTTATTCATGCTAGGAGTAGCCAGCCTATTCCGTGTAGTACCTTCACTTAGCCTTTTTGGAAAATACGTCAGTTTACACTGGTAAATACAATTAACCGACTCATTTTGAAAATGTTTAAGAAAATTGATTTGAATGCACATGGCACAAAATAATCTTTTATAACTTGGGATAATTATTTATATATAAACTTGTAAAAGAATTACATGTTCGTTATACGTTCAGTAGCCCGGGTTGAATACCGGGTTAAAGATTAATAGACACACCACATGATATAATCCCGCATCGAGTTATTCTCGAACAAACGGTTATACCTTTTTATTTATATACGCCGGCAGGTGTATGCCTACATCCCGTGCTTCGGTCGTGGCCATTTCAATGAATGATGCCAAGGATATCCGGGACATGGTCATTAACCCCCCAAAGGCTTTAAGCAAATATAACAGTTTAAACGAGTCATCTTAATAAATTAACCTTTATATGATTAAAAATTCAATGCCCGACCAAACGGTATTTTATATACCGTACCCCAAGCCCGTATAAGGGAAAATAAGTTAAAAGTATTTACCTGAGCAAGTATAAATCACAATCAGCGAGTGCCCGTATCTTTTAATGGTCTCCTAATCTGGAATGAAGATTTTTAATAATCTATTAGATTCCTAACGGGTCTTAATTAAGTCTAAACTTAGACCGGTTAGTTTTAAAGGAAGATATACGGTTCAAAACGCACGATTAAGCGATGACCGGATTAGAGTGTGGTTTAGACCCGACAAGTTTGTATACTTGTATAATATGGGTAAACTAAACACATTCTGGATTTTGAGATAAAAAAATAATAAGGTATGACCCGTTTTGGCTAATTTATGCAAACTAGTTACATAAACCGCACCGAACGCGTATAATGCGTAACGGGTAACAAAATGAGTCATGAACAGGTTTCCTAGGTTAATATGCCTTAAATATGTTGTGATATCAGTAAGATATCTTCCATTATGCCAAAAATGGATTTAAACTCAAATTATGCCCCCTAGGGGTATTTTGGTCATTTTAAAGGTTATAAAAGAGTTTAAATACTAATCTGAGTTTCGGGTCTGATAATATCAGTAAAAATATTTATTTTTATAAGTCATAACAGTAGGGTATTGCATATATGTGAAATTTACCTTTTATAACCAAACTATGCACCGTAGGGGCATTTTGGCAATTTCACATAAGCTTTAAAGGTCAAAATTAGAATTCTAAGTTCAAAACTTTTGCTTACTGCTTAATTATAAAAATTTACTCAAAACATCAGTAGGTATTAAGTTTTATATGCCAAAAATAGTTTTAACCCATACTATACGCTTAAAACGCGTAAAAGTCGGTTTTAAGCGATTTTCGCGGTTAAATAGGAAATCTGAGTTTTTGATCAGTTTATAAAGTTCAAAATATTTTATTTATCATATAAAATCAGTAGCAAAAAGTTTGGTATCAAAATATTATGTAAAACTTTTATTCAATAAAAGGGTATAACCGATATTTACCGAATTATAGCAAGAACCCTATGTTATGCTCAGCTTAAAAATAATTAAAAATCTTCAAAAATCCCAAAATATTATATTACAATAGTGGGTAAAATGTTTGGTGTCAAAAATTGGGTTTAGATAGGCTTATGCTAATTACGCCGTTTAATTAATAAAAAGCTTCTTAATTACGCTATTGAACATAACTCCTAATCTAGACCTCAAACTGATGTCAAATTTTTAGGACAAGTTTATAAATCAGTAATAAAGGTTTTTGTCCTCTCACATTTTCAAAAATCTCGTTTTAAGGTCAAAAGGGCATAATAGTCAACATTTAGGCATAATACGGAAACATGCAAATGAATGAAATAACTAATGTACCAAGTTGTATAACCTCAGAGGGTTACACTAATCTATAACCTGGTCCTAATAGAGCTCTAAGGCATTTCTAAAATATGCTATAATGGGTCAGAGCTGAAAGTCAAAGCAAAAGTCTACTTTTGTGACTTTCGGTTCCGAACCGAGCTTAGACTGAAAATTGTCGGGTTGAACATGTTTAGACATGTTCTTATATTAATTACCAAGTTATATGAGTGATAAAAGAGGTTGCATGGCTTCTACATTGTTAATTACGTGTTTATGCGAAAAATAGCTTTCTGTTGACTTTTTATAATTAACTTTGACCCGACAATTGACCTAGTTAGAGTGGGAATCAGAGGGTGCCCTTTTAAGGGTTTATTACCCACATAAATACCAACTCAAAGGTACTTTCAATTCGAGAATTGACTGGACAATTTGTGATTAATTACTAAGTCAAACCTTAATTACGACGGTTTGACTTTAGGCCATTATACTAACTAAAACTGAATTAAGAGAGGTTAAGGACACTTACTGAAGTCCTATGCATGACTAATGACCCTTAGGAAGTGGTCTTGAGCTCCAGGAATCTCCAGAACAAGTGCTATGAAAGTTTTCAACTGAAGTGCTCAAATGTTGCAACAATGAGCTCTTTATATATGGATTTAAATCACATAAGATGATGCCAAACAAGTCTACAAGTGTTGTATGATGTTCCCAAGTGTCCCTAGGCATGCAAAACTGTAGGCCACGCTTCAGAAACTCGAAAACCATGCACATAAGTCGGTTAACATGCTGAAACATACACCTGTAGATGTTTTTCTTTGCTGCAGAGGACTAGGCGGCCCGTGTAAGACCCACACATGGTCTACGCGGCCGGTATGAATGCCCAGAACAAGTTAAACAAGTTTCATAAATTACATTTTGGTCCCTGGTACTTTTAAAAGTGGTTTTAACTTGGTATTTTGCACTTTTAACCTTCCAAATTGATTTTTAAGGACCCCAAGACATAACCAAACTTTGTTAAGTCCTTGGTTAGTTTTATGATCACCCGAAAAGCCTTAAATTTCAACGTTGATGCTTTTAATCCCTCATATACGAATGTTAGCATAACTTTCTCATACGATAATGAAACCTTGTGAAATTTTTATCACTTATCCTAGTGAGCATAATTAATCATTACAAAGCTTCGGGTTTGCTAAAAGGTCACTCAGAGGTATAAATTAAACATGTGACACTTTTAACCCTTTCGGTTTGTAAACTTTCACTTTCTTCCACAAATGGCTTCATACGCTTCATAATTCATTCGTTTAAGGGTATAAACATCGTGTAGGATTGTTGAAAGGCATATTTATCAAATGTTGACTCTTTGAAAACTTTTATTCACATACTTTCTTTGTTTGTCAACTTTAGTCCATCTAACTTAATTGTTTACACGTTTAAAGCTCATGACACGTGTCGATATAATATTGGACATGAATTTATGAGGTGTTACATCCTCACCCCCTTAAAAGAAATCTCGACCTCGAAATTTACTGAAATAAGTGAGGGTACTTTTCTTTCATTGTGGACTCTACCTCCCACGTATACTCGGGACCTCTACGGGCATCCCATTTAACCTTTACAATCGGTACCTGCTTCCTTCGAAGCTTCTTAACCTGTCAGTCCTCGATCGACAAAGGCTTTTCAACAAACTTCAGGATCTCATCTATGTGCACATCCGTATGGGGTATGACTAGTGTTTCATCAGCTAGGCATTTCTTCAGATTGCAAATGTGGAATACATTATGAATGCCACTGAGCTCTTCAGGTAAATTTAACTTATAAGCCACTGTTCCGACACATTCGATGATCTCGAATGGTCCTATATACCTTGGGCTTAACTTGCCTTTCTTGCCAAATCGCATTACCCCTTTCCAGGGTGATACCTTCAGTAACACTTTGTCACCAACCTCAAACTTTAGAGGTTTACGCCTTTTATCTGCATAACTTTTCTGCCTATCCCTGGCAGCTTTGAGACGATCTCGTATCTGTACAATCTTATCTGTCGTCTCCAGGACTATATCAGGTCCTGTTAGTTGGACATCTCCAACTTCTGCCTAGCAAACGCGCGTCCTGCACTTCCTTCCATACAAGGCTTCAAAAGGTGCAGCTTGAATACTGGAATGATAACTATTATTGTATGAAAATTCAATCAAAGGAAGATGATCATCCCAACTTCCTCCTAAATCAGTAACACAGACTCGTAGCATATCTTCTAGTGTTTGAATAGTACGCTCGCTTTGACCATCCGTCTGTGGATGATATGCTGTGCTGAAGTTCAATCGAGTGCCTAGGGATTGCTGAAAGCTTTCCCAGAAATGCGATGTATACCTCGTATCCCTATCAGAGATGATAGACACTGGCACTCCATGGAGAGATACAATCTCATCCACGTACAGCTGAGCTAACTTATCTGAGCTGTGTGTTTCCTTAATAGGTAAGAAGTGGGCTGACTTAGTCAGTCTATCCACTATAACCCAAATAGTATCATTTCCTCTCTTCGTCTTTGGAAACTTGGTGATAAAATCCATAGTCACCATTTCCCACTTCCAGGTGGGAAGTTCAGGCAGTTGTAGCAGACCTGACGGCTTCTGGTGTTCAGCTTTAACTTGCGCGCACGTCAAACATTTGGCTACATAAGTAGCTATAGACTTCTTCAAGCCTATCCACCAATAATTTGCCTTCAAATCCTGGTACATCTTGTCACTTCCAGGATGAATGGAATACTTAGACCTGTGGGCTTCTTGAAGGATAACATCCCGAAGTCCTCCATAGATCGGAACCCATATTCGTCCATTCAATCTTAGGATTCCATCCTTGCCATATGATAACTGTTCAGCAGTGACTCCCAGCTTTTCATTTGGATAGTTAGCTTCTAATACGGCTTCCTTCTGAGCGGCTAGCAATCTTCCATTCAAACAGTTCTTTAATTCAATGCTCTTGGCATTGATTCTTATGGGCTTAACCATTTCCTTCCTACTTAAGGCATCCGCGACCACATTTGCCTTACCTGGATGGTATCGGATTTCACAATCATAATCATTCAGTGTCTCCATCCATCGTTGCTGCCTCATGTTCAGATCCTTCTGATTAAACAAATGTTGAAGGCTCTTGTGATTAGAATAGATCACACACTTGGTACCATATAAATAATGTCTCCAAAGTTTCAGTGCAAACACAACAGCACCCAGCTCCAAATCATGGGTGGTATAATTCTTTTCGTGCACTTTTAATTGTCGGGAAGCATATGCAATAACTTTACCTTTCTGCATTAGCACACATCCCATGCCAGTGTGTGATGCGTCGCAGTAAACCACAAATTCTTCAATCCCTTCAGGCTATGTCAGCACCGGAGCATTGCTTAACTTCTGTTTAAGAATATCGAACGATTCTTGTTGCTTAGGACCCCAATCAAACTTAATATTCTTCCTGGTCAATGAAGTTAGGGGTGCTGCAATCCTTGAGAAATTCTCAATAAAACGCCTGTAGTATCCTGCCAGGCCTAAGAAGCTGCGAATCTCTGTGGGCGTCTTCGGCTCTTGCCAATTCATGATAGCTTCAATCTTAGCGGGATCCACCTGGATACCACGCTCACTAACCATATGTCCAAGGAATTGGACTTCACGAAGCCAAAATTCACACTTTGAAAACTTGGCATAAAGCTTTTCTTGTTGAAGAAGTTTAAGAATACAACGGAGATGCTTCTCATGTTCATCTTGATTCTTTGAATAAATGAGGATGTCATCGATGAAGACGATGACAAACTTGTCTAAGTAGGGTTTACAAACGCGATTCATGAGGTCCATGAACACTGCTGGTGCATTAGTGAGCCCAAAAGGCATCACTAAGAACTCGTAGTGACCATAGCGAGTTCTAAATGCAGTCTTGTGCACATCTTCATCTCTATCCTTCAGCTGATGATATCCTGACCTCAAGTGAATCTTGGAGAAGTAACTTGCTCCTTGGAGCTGATCGAACAGATCGTCGATCCTGGGCAATGGATATCTGTTCTTGATAGTGACCTTGTTAAGCTCTCGATAATTTCTTCTTTACAAATAGAATTGGTGCTCCCCAGGGAGATGAGCTAGGTCTAATAAATCCTTTTACCAACAAATCATCCAATTGAGTTCTCAACTCTTTCATTTCTGTTGGTGCTAACCTGTAAGGTGCTCTTGCAACAAGTGCTGCCCCAGGTATAATGTCAATTCTAAACTCCACTTGCCTATCTGGGGGTAAACCGGGTAGTTCTTCAGGAAATACATCAGGGTATTCAGAAATGACAGGGATGTCTTCAATCTTGGGTTTTGGCTCATCAATAGTCACTTGTGCCATATAAATGAGACAACCTTTCTTCATACACCTTGATGCCTTAAGCACAGACACTTGCTTAGGCAACCCATACCGAGTATCTCTTTGTATGGTAAGTGGCTCACCATACGGAGTCTTGATCACCACTTGTTTCTTGTCACAAATAATCTGGGCTTGGTTATGAGATAACCAATCCATTCCTATCACTATGTCGAAACCAGCTAATTTCAAAGGAAGCAAGGATAACAGAAAGGAGTAGTTCCTAATGGATATAAAACATTCATCTAGCACAGTTGAGGCAGTTTCTAAGGTACCATCGGCCAACTCTACTTCATATTTCACGCTTAGGATTTTAACAGGTAAATTCAACAACTTACAAAACTTATCATCTACGAATGACTTATCCGCACCCTAATCAAATAACACCCTTGCATAAACATCGTTAATAAGGAAGGTACCTGTTATCACGTTATCATCCTGCACTGCTTCCCGTGCATCCATTCGAAAGACCCTAGCATTGGTCTTTTTGGCTTCTTCAGGATTTTTGGCATACTTAGGGCAGTTGGACTTGATGTGCCCTTTCTCATTACAGTTATAGCACGTTGCATCCTTTATCTTCTTGCACTCTATCGTCTTATGCTCAAAAGACTTACAAATCCCACAACCCTTGGCTGTGATTGGGATTTTGATTCATACCTGCATTTGCCCAGATGACGCTTCTTACAGATCTTACATTTGGGCTTCTCGCCCGCCTGTTGGTCATCTTTCTTGAACCCTGAACTCTTTCTGTGATCAGATTTTCCCTTGTGCTTTTTGTCAGAACGGTGTGAGTTATTATCCTCACGTTTTCTCTTCTCAGCATTGAAATGCCTAAGCGATCTCTGCCTGATTGCATCCAAGGTAAGGGATAACGATAAATCGGCTGCTGACCTAAAAGTAGCAGGTCGGGATGCCTTTACACTAGCTTTGATTTCTGGGGCTAAACCCCCAATGAAACGGGCTATACGTTTTGGTTCCTGGGTAACCAGGTATGGAACCAAACGTGATGTGGTATTGAAGCTAGTAAGGTAAGCCTGACAGTCTAGGTTTTTCATTACCAGAGATAAGAAGTCAGCCTCGATCTTTTCAACCTCATGCTGTGGATAGTAATTCTCCTTGATGAGAGCAACAAACTGATCCCAAGACAGATTGTACAACGGGATCTTCCCAGTAGCCTGGATTAGAGACCTCCACCAGGCTAGTGCTTCTCCTTTAAATGACTGAGATACATACTTCACAACATCCTTATCAGCGCATCCGCTGATATCAACCACAGTGTCCATTTCATCGATCCAAGTCATACAATCGACGGCTCCTTTCTCCCCTGTGAAGTCTCTAGGCCTGCAGGAGACGAAATACTTATATGTACAGGACTTACCACGTGGTTCTCGTTTGAGCTCAATCTTCTTTGACGGAACACTATGCTGATTTGAGGAGTGATGATCGTCATCCCTCCTTGATCCATCATGTTTAGGAGGTGGCTTACTAGGAACCTCAGAGTGAGTCTTAGGTCTAGAATGGGGTACTGATAAGATCCTGCTTCGAGTACCACTTGACTCATTAAACTGCCTATCCAAGGCCTTGGTAACAGCATTATCAATCAATGCTTGAAGTTCTGCACCAGTTACATTGATCCTGGTAGTATCATGATTCTCCCTTGGATGACTGTTGACTTCTTTAGACTTAGCCATGTAGCTTGATTGCTACATAAAATGATGACAATGATTTCTTAGAAGTTTATAATAGATTTGTCATCTTATTAACTTATTAACCATTGTATTAAAGAACCACATTTGGTTAATTTGTAAAGTAATTCATTCAGGATTTTTCATTAATAACCCTTAGTTATAATTAATTATAATAATGGCACAAAAGGCCAAGTCACATGGACATATTCAAATTATAAGTCAAGATCTTATAGGATCGAGGTATTAAGGCTTGAATCGTAGTTCATTACCTTTCTTGACAGGGAGTTATAGGCTACGACTGTCTTTTGTCTTATATGACAATGATTATGGCCCGTAGGCATTACATCAAAAATGGATGTTTAAATAATAAAGAGAGAATTTGGAATAATCCCATATAAGGATGACACGTGTGATTTTACAAATCACATCAGCTAGGAATGTTAACATGTTTTCAGATGTTAACATGGATTTGAATCTTTTTAAACAGGTTTTACCATCATGGCCAGGTCTTATAATGACATGTAAGCTAGGTTATACCCTTTAAGATTCTTAATTAATATTTAAAGGCAGATATTATAAAAGGAATGACATATTTTGGATTTATTTATTTATTTCATACATTTTACATTTATGCATATAATGATAAAATGAAATTTAAATTCTAACATGCCATTAAATTTAAAAAAGAGTACATACTGCCCTAAACGGGACTTTAACTGAAATAACTTGCCCATGCAGGGGCTAAACAGAAAGACATGCCCACGCAGGGGCTAACAGAAAGACATGCCCACGCAGGGGCTAACAGGAAGTACAAGTCCCCAGGGACTGATTACAGAAACAGATGTCCACGCAGGGAGTTGATTAAACATTAAAGAAATACAAATAAACAAATAAAGGATTTAGTGACCCTTTTTGCTCTTTCCCTTGATTAAGCTTGCCACACCCTTGAGAATTCCTCGGTTTTGCCTACGCTCTTCCCGAACCTCCTGCTCCACCTGACTCAACCTTTGAAGAATCTCCTGCTGCTGCGGTGGCGATATCAGTGGCGGCTGCGAGGGTTGCTGATACTGCGGAGGTTGAGGAGGTGGCGGTTGTTGATACCCATAAGGTGGGTACCCGGTTTGGTAGGAGGATGCGTAAGGTCCTTCAGGATGAAGGGCATTGTAGTTGGCTGCTACAAGGTATGGGTCAACACTGGGGGCATTGTAGTAGTTATACCCTAGGTAAGTAGGCTGCTCAAAGGGGTTGTATGCCGCTGCACTGGTATATGCAGGGATTGGGTTATCAAAACCCACTGGTGGCGGTGCGACTGGCGCAGACTCCACCTCAGAAACAGGGTTCGAAGGCCCACCCATCTGTGGGTCTTCGTATAGTGGCGGGTAATGGTTGCCACTTGAATGCTGAGGGGTGCTGATATGGACTCCCCCTCGCACGGACATCCGTGCGGTTGATCTTCTATGCCTCGGTGGCTTCGGAGGCTGTTGCTGCACTGGTGGTGGTGGCGGAGTAACCGCTACAAAGCGCGAATCCTCCGAGGGTTCCTGCTGCTGCGGTGAGTTGTGGTAACTGGGAGTAAACGCCCAGTCGATTTGGGCAAATCTTGCCTCGTAGCTGTCTGGACCACTATAAGGTGATCAAAGAAAGGGTGACCCCTCTGAAATCTCGATGGGGTGAGTAGGTGTCACACCCCGACCACGTAAAACAACAAATCGTGGCGGAAACGTCGGGGAGTGTTGTAACAGAATCATTGTTTCACAACACATGGAATTTTAGAATATTGTTTTATTACATAAAAAGTTACATTGTCTTAGAATTTGATCAACAAACAGTACAATTGCCGTTCGTGTTTTTTTTTTATAATTACTAAGGCCCGAGTCCATCCTATGTAAAGCAATCAACAGTCGTCACGAAGTAAAACCTGAAACATATGTGAAAGTAAATACGTCAGCATAAAAATGCATGTGAGAAACATAGGTTTAGTGTTGAAGATTCATGACTTTGGATGTTAAAAGAAATGTTTAACAAAAAGTAGTCATGAACCTTATAAAAATGTTTTCTTTTATAAAATCATATGAAAATCAAATGATATAAAAGAATGATGCAATAATGAAATGATTAACCAACTAAAAATGAGTTAGTAGCATATATGAAAATATACCTTGGTTTTAAGAAAGTCGGATAAGTAATATATTAAAATATATTTTAGTTTCAAAACAGTTAAACAGATAGTATATCAAATATACCTTAGTTGTTAAAATAATAGTTTTCGGAAGTATATCATAAGTATACTTTGGTTTTGTAAATAACATATCATCTATGTTTTAGTAATTAACAAAATATATGTTGAATTTGTACATAGTATATCAAATATACTTTGGTAAATAATAGCATATCAAATTATGCTTTAGCAAATAGTATCACGTTTGTAGTATATCGAAATATACCATAAATCGTGATTTAGCAATACATTCAAACCTTAGTGCATCAAACTACACTTTAGAGACTACAGAAATACCACAAAGGCAAGTTCTATTTGGTTAAAATTTGCTTTCTGACATTCCATACAACAGGAATGGGGTGTCTAGTCCTATTGCGCTATATCATACTACCAATCGGCTTGATCATTGTTAATGAATGTATAAGTAAACATATGAACAAACAAATAGTCGTAACAAACTTTGGAAATCAGTGTTTAAACCATGGATAATAGTTCAATTCATCAAAAGATAGTTCTATGCATGTGTAATCATATAGTCGAAATCATGAAAATAGTGTATCGGCACATATGTATCACCCCAAACCATTTGAAAATAGTAAAATAGGGGACTAAGTACTCACCTTTGGGTGCGTTTTTATATGTTAACACAATCCCTCAAATTGTTTATTCGTCCTAAATTAAATAAGAGCGATTTAATAATCAAAAACCCACAAAATACATAAGTTTCTCAGATACTTAGAATTTTCACATAACTTTGAGATCTTCTCGAAAAGTTATTATTTTGGATTATAATGGTGTATTTATATATATATATATATATATATATATATATATATATATATATATATGAGTTCATATATATTTTGAATACTTTGCGACTTAAACGATTTTATTGGTGACCCTCATCAAGTTATAAGCAATATATCTACGATTTGCGCGTCGTAATATATATACTCAAACGTAACATAAAATAAATATCGTAATACACATAATATTGTCAACACTAAAACATCATCATACACATATTGTAAAACACATAGCACATTGTAACCCATAAAATTTACCCATGAACAACCCATTCTAGTGTATGTCGAAAAACACTTATTTTAGCGGTTCGGTAACATTTTTTGGGCGCCGGAAGTCACGTATGACTAACCAAACACCAAGTAAACTTAATATAAGTTAAAATACTTATTTTTACATCAAAAATATCAGTTTGGTTACTGATCTAAAACAGTTTTATAAAAATCCTCCGAAAAGCCGATTTTTAACCGTTTTACCGCATAGTTTTGCATCAAACGTTACCCGAACCATCCCAAATAGAAACGACTTGAAATTTTAACATAACCCATGTTATTTACTGAATAAAATAGTGGTTATACTCATGATAGTGCAGGTCTTACATAAAGCACATAAATCATGCAAATTTCACATAATTTACCACTTTTTAAGCTATATGTACAACATGCAAAGCTATCAAACTTATGTCAAAGTTTCATGACATTATAATATATCAAATAATATTATTTTTAGTGTTTATAACCTGATCTAAAACATTTTTGTCATACAACCATTTTTTTCTCATTTCTTGAGCTTTAAATCAACATGTATCCTCATGTACAAGTGTTTAAAGCATACTATCATATCACCAACATTTCATATGAGTTTAGATGCCTCAAACATATGATTTATTCATGTTTATTTGCTGATGTAATTTAACATTTATCATATCATACACAAATCATCCAACACTTGCATTTTAACTATCATTCAAGAACATTTAACAACTTAAACAAGTACTTATCAAGAAATCAAACTTCAAAGCTCATATACACACATATATATGTACGGTCATATACACATATATACATCACCATTTTTATTTTTGTATCAAGACCCATTTCTTTTTAGATTTCAAGTTTGTGAAAATTCCAAGATTCAAGAGAAACTTCAAATCATCAAGAACAACCAAGAATCAAGAGTATGATTTAAACATAAATGTTATACCTTCAAGATTCAAGTAAGTTGTTGGATGAGGTTTTGATGATATGGAGCTTGAAATCACTTGAAAGCACCTTGGGAACACCTTTGTATCTTCACACCATCTTGAAATATGCTTGAAATGGAGCTTGAATATGAAGAACAAAGTTTGAAGGTTTGAATATGGAGAGAGAAGAGGGGTGGGCGGTTCAAGGGAGAGAGGAGAGAAGGAGTGGAGTGTTGAGTGGAGTGTAGATTTTGATGTAAATATAGGCCAAGATCTAAGTTAAATCTTCCAAGATCTCAAAATTTCCAAGTGTATCAAGAAAGATCAAAATAAATCTAAGAAAATCAAGATGGATCACATAAGATTTTGGCAAGATTTTGGTGGGGGCCATCCCCTTTGTAACCGTGAATTTCAAGGGGGGGGGGTAATGTGTAATTTTGATGGTAAAATAGATAAAAACAGGTATTTAACTGGATACTGGGTATTTTGTCTAGTGTTTAAATCCCGGTTTATGGCGTTCTAAATTATTTTTATTATTCTATAAAAATAAACTCGCCATAATATTACTGAAATAAATTTCAGTTGTCGAGACTGGCCGCGTAGTCCGTGTTTTGCAGTATAAGCACTGTGTTGCGCAGTAACTCGCAGTACGCGCTCACACTTGAAAAATAACGTTTTTAAGCGTTTTAATTTATTTTTCAACACGAACCTCATTAAAATAAAATTTTAATCATAACAAAATATTTTTGGGGTTTAAATATTATCCGGGCGGTCACCAACGTTCGTTTCGCAGTTTTGTCGTAAATAGTTCTAAAGTTCGAATAAACATGTTTTTGCCATACCGAATCCTTCGAAACTTATTTCTAAGTTATGTAAAAGGCATTTAGGGTATGTTTAGCCTATGTCACTATTCCGGAGTGTTTTTTGCATTAAACTGGTTATATTTACGCATCAGATCGCGTATAACCTTCCAGAAAGCGATTTAAAGCTCGAAATCGAACAAGAATTGATATGTGCAAACGATACACATATTTATACAAATCCCAAGTATGAAATACAATATTTCATTGGTTTGGTATTTGTTTGATGGTTGAAGTGACACAGGTGTCACAGTCTCCCCTACTTTAGGAAATTTCGTCCCAAAATTTAAATTTTAGAGGAAACTTGTGTGTGCTCGAAAACAGAGTCGGAGAATGTTAGATAAAATAACATTGGTCAAGGTCCTGGACTTCTAGTAACTTAATTAACGCTATGTTCGCAATGTAATAAGGAACACTTATATATAGGAGTACCAGCGGCGTATCCACCATGCTCCTTTCTACATTGTTCCCGTTTCGTTATTCCCATCACTATAGGTCTTAACACATGATAAAACTTGCTGTGGTTTCTGTGCACTGAATTCCATAATTATGTATGCATCCATAATTATGTAATTTCTTGCACAGTCCGCACAGTTCATTTCATAATGCGTAGGGGAAAGATCAATCGAATAAACATGAAATGACTTGACTCGGCCATCAAAGGATCTTTTTAACTAGATCAACAAACGATCTTCTTAACCAGATCAACACATGATCTTCTTAACTAGACCGTCGTACAATCTCTTTAAATAGACCACTAATGGGTCTTTTTATTGAATCAATAATCGTATTGAAATAGCACTTTGAAATCCAAGGTTCTTACTATTTGCATAGATCAGCCCCTTAAGGAATTTAAGATAGTACTTTGAGTATCCTTCTGAGAATCCAACATATGAAAATACGGAAGATTCTACTAGGACTTAGATAGCGAGCTTTAGAATCACACATAAACACATAATCACATAATCGCATAGTTGTTAACTTAGTTATTAGCTCGTTCATTAACTTGAATTAATGCATTTAAAGTACACCAGAAATCCAATCGAGGACTTCCATTGGTACTCAAAACATCCCAAGAATCTAACTATGAAGATAGGAAGATTTTATAAGGGTTTGGCTTTGTCTTGGTCATATCGTAACATTCGTATTAGAGCACGCAATGAATCCACTTAAGGACTCATGAAAGTACCTTTAGATATCAAATCAAAGATTTGAAATGGTATTTCAAGTATTTGTTTGAGAATTTATAATTTATAACTTGTACCTTGTACTTTGTTTCTTAAAAGAAACGAGTACTTAGGATTTTTGGGGAGATCACGAGTGATCATAAAATGAAAGAATCACACGAGTAGTTTGTTTTGTAAGGAACATGGTTCCTTGGTGTCGGCATCGTAGGGTTGTACACACACAATCGTATCAGTTTAGTAAAATAAAATTGAAACAACAAATTTTATTTATGTATCAACTGAGTTGATTCAAACATCCAAAAGATAACATACAAGGAAAAACAAAAGACTAATTGTTCACTGCTGCATCGTCGTTTGCGTTTGCCTCGTTTATGTTAAACACTCGTCCACGTGCTGGATTCGTGTTAACAAGTCTTGGGCAATTGTTTCGGTAGTGAGTAAGGTCACCACAGTTATAACACGACCCAGGAGGGAACTGTGCTTGAGCAACAGCAGGATTTGCAGCAACTTGGTTTTGGTTGGCATAACGGCAGGTATTGATCAAATGTCCCAATCGTCCACAGTGGGTACATTTGTGACACTGTACTTGCTCCAGATGATGACGGTTGCATTTGTTGCACAAAGGTGCAGTACCAACATAGTTTTTCTTTGTACGAGTTTGTGCTGGCTGGTTTGGTGCAATCTGATTGTTCTGAGCAACTACGGAAAAGTTTAGTGAAGCCTTGCGCTTTTTCTTCTTGGATGTCTCGGCCTGTTTATCCTTTGGTTCACCTTGTGCAGACTTGTCAGATGGTTTCGGGTCACCCTTTCGAAAAAGCTTACCTTTCCTGATCTGGGATTAAGTCAGGGTAGCAGACAATTCAATGGCCTGTCTGATGGTAGTAGGATTGCTACCAGTAACGATATCCTTAACTAGGTCAGGAAGACCATCAATGTACTTTTCAATCGCCTTCTCCACCGGCGTAACCATAGCAGGACATAACTGGCTCAGCTCCTCATAACGATCAGTATAGGCTTGATGTTCACCACTGTCTTGCTTCAAATCATCGAATTCTCTTTCCAACGCTCTAAGCTCATGACGAGGACAGAACTCCTTCATCATTAGAGCCCGAAGCTCCTCCCAAGTTTGAGCTAGTGCCACATCGGCACCCCTATCACGCATCACACCGTTCCACCATGTAAGAGCACGCTTCTCGAACACACTGGATGCAAACTCAACCTTATGCTCATTCGGACATTGCACATGTCTGAATGTGCTCTCCAAACTTTCAAACCATTGCAGGAGCGCGGTTGCTCCTTGAGTCCCAGAAAACTTCAAAGGTTTAGCAGAGTTGAATGTCTTAAAGTTGCACAGAACAGGTGTGTTGTTGTTGTTTGCTTGGTTTAACTGGGTAACTAGGTTCAGGAGTACAGCAACGATTTGCTGAGTGATCAAGGCTGCCATTGCGGCGTCTTGAGTTTGATCACGTCGAGGAGGCATCTAAAAGAAAAGGGAACACAAGGAAATGTGTGAGATTGATATAGAGCAATCAAAAGGAGTATTGAAAACATCGACAAAACGAAGGAAGGTGGTCATTTGTTTGTTACTTAAAACAAACAAACAACACAGTGACTAATCAAAGTAAATAGGTCTACATAATGCATAATGAAGACATGCTTTAGCCTATAAGTGGACACTCACCCCAAGAGTTCCTAGGTAAGAGTGACTGGTCCCATTATGTGGATTTGTACGAACACTCTAGCCTTAGACAGAAAACTCTGGGTACAGGCACCCACCCTTCCGGATTGCACGTGTTCACATTATTAAGACTCAAACTTTGACGAGATTTGAAAACTTTAAAGGCGTAAAGCCTAAAAACTAATCATCTAAGGATAGATGATCGATTTTCAAATGGAATTGAGATTTGTGTACTTGTTTTGGAAATCACCTAAGGATAGGTGATAGTATTGTTTTAAGATCGAAACACAAGGTAAATTGTGTTAGGGTCCTAGGAAGGTTATAGTCTAGGTCAAAATTTTACTAATAACCTAATTCCCTATAATCATGAGCTCTGATACCAACTCTTCTGTCACACCCCGACCACGTAAAACAACAAATCGTGGCGGAAACGTCGGGGAGTGTTGTAACAGAATCATTGTTTCACAACACATGGAATTTTAGAATATTGTTTTATTACATAAAAAGTTACATTGTCTTGGAATTTGATCAACGAACGGTACAATTGTCGTTCATGTTTTTTTTATAATTACTAAGGCCCGAGTCCATCCTATGTAAAGCAATCAACAGTCGTCACGAAGTAAAACCTGAAAATATGTGAAAGTAAATACGTCAGCATAAAAATGCCTGTGAGTAACATAGGTTTAGTGCTGAAGATTCATGACTTTGGATGTTAAAAGAAATGTTTAACGAAAAGTAGTCATGAACCTTATAAAAATATTTTCTTTTATAAAATCATATGAAAATCAAATGATATAAAAGAATGATGCAATAATGAAATGATTAACCAACAAAAAATGAGTTTGTAGCATATATGAAAATATACCTTGGTTTTAAGAAAGTCGGATAAGTAATATATTAAAATATATTTTAGTTTCAAAACAGTTAAACATATAGTATATCAAATATACTTTAGTTGTTAAAATAATGGTTTTCGGAAGTATATCATAAGTATACTTTGGTTTTGTAAATAACATATAATCTATGTTTTAAGAATTAATAAAATATATGTTGGATTTGTACATAGTATATCAAATATACTTTGGCAAATAATAGCATATCAAATTATGCTTTAGCAAACAGTATCACGTTGGTAGTATATCGAAATATACCATAAATCGCGATTTAGCAATACATTCAAACCTTAGTGCATCAAACTACACTTTAGAGACTATAGAAATACCACAAAGGCAAGTTCTATTTGGTTAAAATTTGGTTTCTGACATTCCATACAACAGGAATGGGGTGTCTAGTCCTATAGCGCTATATCGTACTACCAATCGGCTTGATCATTGTTAATGAATGTATAAGTAAACATATGAACAAACAAATAGTCGTAACAAACTTTGGAAATCAGTGTTTAAACCATGGATAATAGTTCAATTCGTCAAAAGATAGTTCTATGCATGTGTAATCATATAGTCGAAATCATGAAAATAGTGTATCGGCACATATGTATCACCCCAAAACAATTGAAAATAGTAAAATAGGGGACTAAGTACTCACCTTTGGGTGCGTTTTTATATGTTAACACAATCCCTCAAATTGTTTATTCGTCCTAAATTAAATAAGAGCGATTTAATAATCAAAAACCTACAAAATACATAAGTTTCTCCGATACTTAGAATTTTCACATAACTTTGAGATCTTCTCGAAAAGTTATTATTTTTTATTATAATGGTGTATTTCTATATATATATATATATATGAGTTCATATATATGTTAAATACTTTGCGACTTGAACGATTTTATTGGTGACTCTCATCATGTTATAAGCAATATATCTACGATTTGCTCGTCTTAATATATATACTCAAACGTAACATAAAATAAATATTGTAATACACATAATATTGTCAACACTAACACATCATCATACACATATTGTAAAACACATAGCACAGTGTAACCCATAAAATTTACCCATGAACAACCCATTCTAGTGTATGTCGAAAAACACTTATTTTAGCGGTTCGGTAACATTTTTGGGCGCCGGAAGTCACGTATGACTAACCAAACACCAAGTAAACTTAATATAAGTTAAAATAGTTATTTTTACATCAAAAATATCAGTTTGGTTACTGATCTAAAACAGTTTTGTAAAAATCCTCCGAAAAGCCGATTTTTAACCGTTTTACCGCATAGTTTTGCATCAAACGTTATCCGAACCATCCCAAATCAAAACGAATTGAAATTTTAACATAACCCATGTTATTTACTGAATAAAATAGTGGTTATACTCATGATAGTGCAGGTCTTACATAAAGCACATAAATCATGCAAATTTCACATAATTTACCACTTTTTAAGCTATATGTACAACATGCAAATCTATCAAACCTATGTCAAAGTTTCATGCCATTATAATATACGAAATAATATTATTTTTAGTGTTTATAACCTGATCTAAAACACTTTTGTCATACAACCATTTTTTTTTATCATTTCTTGAGCTTTAAATCAACATGTATCCTCATGTACAAGTGTTTAAAGCATACTATCATATCACCAACATTTCATATGAGTTTAGATGCCTTAAACATATGATTTATTCATGTTTATTTGCTGATGTAATTTAACATTTATCATATCATACACAAATCATCAAACACTTGCATTTTAACTATCATTCAAGAACATGTAACAACTTAAACAAGTACTTATCAAGAAATCAAACTTCAAAGCTCATATACACACATATATGTACGGTCATATACACATATATACATCACCATTTTTATTTTTGTATCAAGACCCATTTCTTTTTAGATTTCAAGTTTGTGAAAATTCCCAGATTCAAGAGAAACTTCAAATCATCAAGAACAACCAAGAATCAAGAGTATGATTTAAACATAAATGTTATACCTTCAAGATTCAAGTAAGTTGTTGGATGAGGTTTTGATGATATGGAGCTTGAAATCACTTGAAAGCACCTTAGGAACACCATTGTATCTTCACACCATCTTGAAATATGCTTGAAATGGAGCTTGAATATGAAGAACAAAGTTTGAAGGTTTGAAGATGGAGAGAGAAGAGGGGTGGATGGTTCAAGGGAGAGAGGAGAGAAGGAGTGGAGTGTAGATTTTGATGTATATATAGGCCAAGATCTAAGTTAAATCTTCCAAGATCTCAAAATCTCCAAGTGTATCAAGAAAGATCAAAATAAATCTAAGAAAATCAAGATGGATCACATAAGATTTTGGCAAGATTTTGGTGGGGGTCACCCCCTTTATAACCGTGAATTTCAAAGGGGGTGGGGGGTAATGTGTAATTTTGATGGTAAAATAGATAAAAACAGGTATTTAACTGGATACCGGGTATTTTGTCTAGCGTTTAAATCCTGGTTTATGGCGTTCTAATTTATTTTTATTATTCTATAAAAATAAACTCGCCATAATATTACTAAAATAAATTTCAGTTGTCGAGACTGGCTGCGTTGTCGGTGTTTTGCAGTATAAGCACTGTGTTGCGCAGTAACTCGCAGTACGTGCTCACACTTGAAAAATAACGTTTTTAAGTGTTTTAATTTATTTTTCAACACGAACCTGATTAAAATAAAATTTTAATCATAACAGAATATTTTTGGGGTTTAAATATTATCCGGGCGGTCACCAACATTCGTTTCGCAGTTTTGTCGTAAATAGTTCTAAAGTTCGAATAAACATGTTTTTGCCATACCGAATCCTTCAAAACTTATTTGTAAGTTATGTAAATGGAATTTAGGGTATGTTTAGCCTATGTCACTGTTCCGGAGTGTTTGTTGCATTAAACTGGTTATATTTACGCATCAGATCGCGTATAACCTTCCAGAAAGCGATTTAAAGCTCGAAATCGAACAAGAATTGATATGTGCAAACGATACACATATTTATAAAAATCCCAAGTATGAAATACAATATTTCATTGGTTTGGTATTTGTTTGATGGTTGAAGTGACACAGGTGTCACAGTCTCCCCTACAGTAGGCGTTCCGGTTGGTGGTTGGGCAGGCTCCGGATCCTCGTCCATATCCATGGAGAAATGCTCCTCTGGTCCCAATGGGTTATAACCGATTGGCTCTTCAATTAGGTTTTCCGGGTTGAACCGGCTTTGGAAGTAGGGTGTTGGGTCGTTGAAGGGTGAGTTGTGGCTTTGAAGGGGTATAAAGGAATGGTGTGAGTTGTGGGGCTCGTTCTCCGACTGAGGCCCGAAAGTGTTTAACTAAGAAGGCGAGGAGCTCAGTGAGACTGAACGCCTCGCGGGTTCTTGGTGGGTCCTCCAGTCTTCTTGAGGACTTTTGCTTAAAGAGTCTGATGGAGTTCGCCGGTGTGATGGCCCGGCCTCGTGATCGTTGGGGGCGACGAGTGGCCCCTTGCCTCTACCTCTTCCTCTCATCCTTGGTGGCATCTTTTTGAACATGACAAAACAAACAGAGGATACAACAAAGAGAAATAAAGGACAAAATTAATATAAAACAAATTTGGATTAGTCCTAAGTTCTTTGTCTAGACTCGAAAGTCGAGGAATGTGCATACTGTGTCATTGAGATTAAACACAAAAGGCTAGTGTTTAATTCACTTAACTTTGGCTCTGATACCAACCTTTCACACCCCGACATTTCCATGTATTACCGGTGGGCCCGGTGGAGAGTATCGTGACGTAGTTGATATCATAGACAATTTATATTATCACAGTTTAATACACAGCGGAAGTCGAAAGATAAAATCATTACAAACCAAATAAAAAGTAATATCAAGTGTATTACAAAATGGTTGTAAGGATCCACAGGCGGATCAAAGTTCAAAAGATCATTGTTCAACAGATTTATTAACATCTAAGCTTGCAAGACTCTTTATTGATGCTAGGAGTAGCCAGCCTATTCCGTGTAGTACCTGCACTTAGCCTTTTTTGAAAATACGTCAGTTTACACTGGTAAATACAATTAACCGACTCATTTTGAAAATGTTTAAGAAAATTGATTTGAATGCACATGGCACAAAATAATCTTTTATAACTTGGGATAATTATTTATATACAAACTTGTAAAAGAATTACATGTTCGTTATACGTTCAGTAGCCCGGGTTGAATACCAGGTTAAAGATTAATAGACACACCACATGATATAATCCCTCTTCGAGTTATTCTCGAACAAACGGTTATACCTTTTTATTTATATGCACTGGCAGGTGTATGCCTACACCCCGTTCTTAGGTCATGGCCATTTCAATGAATGATGCCAAGAATATCCGGGACATGGTCATTAACCCCCCCCCCCAAAGGATTTAAGCAAACATAACAGTTTAAACGGGTCATCTCAATAAATTAACCATTATATGATTAAAAATTCAATGCCCGACCAAGCGGTATTTTATATACCATACCCCAAGCCCGTATAAGGGAAAATAAGTTAAAAGTATTTACCTGAGCAAGTATAAATCACAATCAGTGAGTGCACGTATCTTTTACTGGTCTCCTAATCTAGAACAAAGGTTTTTAATAACCTATTAGATTCCTAACGGGTCTTAATTAAGTCTAAACTTAGACCGGTTAGTGTTAAAGGAAGATATACGGTTCAAAACGCATCATTAAGAGATGATAGAATTAGAGTGTGGTTTAGACCCGACAAGTTTGTATACTTGTATAATATGGGTAAACTAAAAACATTCTGGATTTTGAGATAAAAAAAATGATAAGGTTTGACCCGTTTTAGCTAATTTATGCAAACTAGTTACATAAACCGCACCGAACGCGTATAATGCGTAACGGGTAACCAAATGAGTCATGAACATGTTTCCTAAGTTAAAATGCCTTAAATATGTTGTGATATCAGTAATATATCTTCCATTAAGCCAAAAATGGATTTAAACTCAAATTATGCCCCGTATGGGTATTTTGGTCATTTTAAAGGTTATAAAAGAGTTTAAATACTAATCTGAGTTTCGGGTCTGATAATATCAGTAAAAATATTTATTTTTATAAGTCATAATAGTAGGGTATTGCATATATGTGAAATTTACCTTTTATAACCAAACTATGCACCATAGGGGCATTTTGGTAATTTCACATTAGCTTTAAAGGTCAAAATTAGAATTCTGAGTTCAAAACTTTTGCTTACTGTTTAATTATAAAAAATTACTCAAAACATCAGTAGGTATTAAGTTTTATATGCCAAAAATAGTTTTAACCCATACTATGCGCTTAAAACGCGTAAAAGTCGGTTTTAAGCGATTTTCGGGTTTAAATTGGAAATCTGAGTTTTTGATCATTTATAAATTTCAAAATATTTTATTTAGCATATAAAATCAGTAGCAAAAAGTTTGGTATCAAAATATTATGTAAAACTCATTTTATTCAAGAAAAGGGTATAACCGACATTTACCGAATTATAGCAAGAACCCTATGTAATGCTCAGCTTAAAAATAATTAAAAATCTTCAAAAATCCCAAAATATTATATTACAACAGTGGGTAAAAGGTTTGGTGTCAAAAATTGGGTTTAGATAGGCTTTATGCTAATTACGTTGTTTAATTAATAAAAAGCTTCTTAATTACGCTATTGAGCATAACTCCTAATCTAGACCTCAAACTGATGTCAAATTTTTAGGACAAGTTTATAAATCAGTAATAAAGGTTTTTGTCCTCTCACATTTTCAAAAATCTCGTTTTAAGGTCAAAAGGGCATAATAGTCAACATTTATACATAATACGGAAACATGCAAATGAATCAAATAACTAATGAACCAAGTTGTATAACCTCAGAGGATTACACTAATCTATAACCTAGTCCTAATAGAGCTCTAAGGCATTTCTAAAATATGCTATAATGGGTCAGAACTGAAAGTCAAAGCAAAAGTCTACTTTTGTGACTTTCGGTTCCGAACCGAGCTTAAACTGAAAATTGTCGGGTTGAACATGTTTAGACATGTTCTTATATTAATTACCAAGTTATATGAGTGATAAAACAGGTTGCATGGCTTCTACTTTGTTAATTATGTGTTTATGCGAAAAATAGCTTTCTGTTGACTTTTTATAATTATCTTTGACCCGACAATTGACCTAGTTAGAGTGGGAATCAGAGGGTGCCCTTTTAAGGGTTTATTACCCACATAAATACCAACTCAAAGGTACTTTCAATTCAAGAATTGACTGGAAAATTTGTGATTAATTACTAACTCAAACCTTAATTACGACGGTTTGACTTTAGGCCATTATACTAACTAAAACTGAATTAAGAGAGGTTAAGGACACTTACTGAAGTCCTATGCACGACTAATGACCCTTAGGAAGTGGTCTTGAGCTCCAGGAATCTCCAGAACAAGTGCTATGAAAGTTTTCAAGTGAAGTGCTCAAATGTTGCAACAATGAGTTCTTTATATATGGATTTAAATCACATAAGATGATGCCAAACAAGTCTACAAGTGTTGTATGATGTTCCCAGGTGTCCCTAGGCATGCAAAACTGTTGGCCACGCTTCAGAAACTCGAAAACCATGCACATAAGTCGGTTAACAGGCTGAAACAGACACCTGTAGATGTTTTTCTTCGCTGCAGAGGACTAGGCGGCCCGCGTAAGACCCACACATGGTCTACGCGGCTGGTATGAATGCCCAGAACAAGTTAAACAAGTTTCATAAATTACATTTTGGCCCCTGGTCCTTTTAAAAGTGGTTTTAACTTGGTATTTTGCACTTTTAACCTTCCAAATTGATTTTTAAGGACCCCAAGACATAACCAAACTTTGTTAAGTCCTTGGTTAGTTTTATGATCACCCGGAAAGCCTTAAATTTCAACGTTGACGCTTTTAATCCCTCATATACGAATGTTAGCATAACTTTCTCATACGATAATGAAACCTTGTGAAATTTTTATCACTTATTCTAGTGAGCATAATTAATCGTTACAAAGCTTCGGGTTTGTTAAATGGTCACTCAGATGTATAAATTAAACATGTTGACACTTTTAACCCTTGCGGTTTATAAACTTTCACTTTCTTCCACAAACGGCTTCATACGCTTCATAATTCATTTGTTTAAGGGTATAAACATCGTGTAGGATTGTTGAAAGGCATATTTATAAAATGTTGACTCCTTGAATCCTTTTATTCACATACTTTCTTTGTTTGCCAACTTTATTCCCTCTAACTTAATTGTTTACACGTTTAAAGCTCATGACACGTGTCGATATAATATTGGACATGAATTTACGAGGTGTTACAACAACAGTAAAGATCAAAATTTTATATCATACATCAGAATAAGATAAATACATGAGCAAAGTGAAATCCAGTAAAATCAACAATGGATAAGACAAATGGTAGATACACGAAATGCAGATCACTTCTTTTAGAATCATATATGTCTATCATAACATGCATAATAACTACATAGTAATCAGATATAAAAAAAATAGGACTATCAGAAGTTGTTCGAGTATAAGCCGCAAAAATAAATGCAATTGATGTGTGCAAAATGCAACATATAAATTACATCAATTGTGGCATAAAACTAACCCTTTTTTAGTACTAATGTTGGAAAAAGTGTGCTTTTGTCTTCCTTTTGTATTTTCAGGATTAAATGAGCTCAAATTAACAAAACAAGCAAAAAGATAGCTAAATCTAACATAAATACAAGAAAAGGATCAAACATGACATGGCCGACCCCACGACAGCATCTTCCCAAGCAAAACAAGAAAACAGAAGGCAAAACACGCCCCGTGCTCAGTGAACACGGGGGCGTGCCCAAGTGCCAGCATAAAAGACAAAGCTATAGAAGCTTCTATCGCCCACCACTGGGCCGTGCTCAGTGGACACGGGGCCGTGGTCAACTTTAAGATTCACAGAATCCAGGCAAATCTTGATAGTACAAATATGCTTCTGCACACGGGGGCGTGCCCAGCGAACACGGGGGTGTGGTCAACTAATGCAGACAAACTGCAATTAATGAAGACAGAGAAGAGGATGGACACGGGGCCATGCCCAAGCTTCTGTTCAGCCTATAAATAGGAGTGCTTGGCTCAAGTGAAAACCATCCCTTGGCACACCACCTCTCTCACACTTCACCCACCACCCACCACCACTATAACACCATCATCCACCACCATCATCCATTGTCCATCATAGAGTGTGTGAGTCATCTCGGGATCCAAGATTGATCGTAAGAGTTCTTGACAATCAAGGCCATGTTTGCCTAAGTCTCTTACATCACTTGGTGAAGACAAAGTGTCTAGTGTAATACTTTTTATTTTTAATCTTTTCGCAGTTTTTACCTGGTTATGTATTAATGACTTTAATAACTAGTTTCTTATGTTGAAGGTGATTTTTCCTTATCGTTTGTCCGTGGTGTCTTGGTATTATTTTACTGTCTATATAAAATAAAAGATTTTCACCATTCATATCTCCTCGGTCTATATGGAGGTATGTTGGCTACCTGGTCGGGGGTTAAGGGAACGGTTTGGTAAAAGTCTTGCCTTGTTCAGTGTATAGATCTTGCAAGGACCTGGGTTAAATTTAGTAGGACCTCCTTTAATACTTAACGGTATTGGATGGCGGGGGTCCAAACTCTTTGATCCCCTCATATGTAAGCTACTATTAATACTTTAACCTGGCTACTTAGGACTGTATCCCTGCTGACTCAGACTACTTAGCCGAGGGTAACGTCACCTTCGAAAGAGGGGCCTACCATAATATGCATTAGTAACTTAATTAATTATCTTTCAATAATCCGACCCTTTAGGATTGTATCCTTGCTGACTCAAACTACTGGGTTGAGGGTAACGTCACCTTCAAAAGAGGGCCTACTACAATAACTAAGATAATCTCTTAAAAAGTGCAAAAGTGCAGAAATAATCAAAGGTTACACTATACACGAGTCGGAGCCAAGTGATTCATCTTGTCTATCTGTTTTTCTTTTTATTTTATTTTCGGCATTTTAGTTAGTTTTTATTTTTCTTAGTTTAAAACCTTTTTCTAAACTTTTGATTTGATTAGACGTTGAGGATAAACCGGTACTAAAAGCTCTTGTGTCCTTGGACGACCTCGGTATCATACCAACACTATACTACGCTCACGATGGGTGCACTTGCCCATATGTGTGTTTAGTGTTAGTAAATATCGTGTTTTATAAATTTAAAACTTGGCTAAAAAAGTGTAAAAAGGGCTTAAAATATACTTAAACTTATATACACACTTCACACGCATCAAGTTTTTGGCGCCGTTGCCGGGGACACAAGGATTTTAAGGAAGTTAGGAATCAACGGCCTAATCGTTTTTTCTTATTTTTCTATTTTTTAAGGATTTTTTCTTAGTTTTTCAGTTTCTGCAGAGCTCAACACGGGCCGTGCCTGGTCGGACACGGGCCGTGTCCAGCATTATCACTGGCAGTTTTTATTTTCCGAGTTACAGAGAGCTGAGCACGGGGCCGTGTCGGTGCAACACGGGGTCGTGTCCAACTCCCCAGTAATAGGGATCCGGAAAACAATCGCTGTACTTCTGACCACGGGCCGTGTTCACTGAACACGGGGCCATGGTGAACCTTCTGACCAACGTTCTTTTCTGTTTTTATTGCAGGACTTTGAACCCAGGCGCCACATTTGAACTTCCTACGTAGTGTATGAGCTCCAGTTCTAGTAGAGACATAAAAGAACCTCTAGAAGAACCCGAACGCTTTCTCAGAAAATGATTTAAAGCTAAAAACCAAGAGAAAGTTTCGGGAGACCCACCTCCAATGGTGGACCAACGTACCCTAATGGATTACCTACGGCCCACTGTAGGTAATCTCGGCACCGCTATCAATGCACCGAATGTCGAAGCCAATAACTTCTAACTTCGACCGCATTTGATACAAATGCTTCAAAACTCCGCAACCTTTCATGGGCTTGCGGACGAGGATCCCCATCTACATATCACTAATTTCTTAGAAATATGTGATACCTTTCGGATCAATGGAGCATCAAATGACGCCATCCGCCTTCGAATGTTTCCATTTTCACTAAAAGACCGAGCTAAGGCTTGGCTTAACACCCTCCCAGTTGGCTCGGTAAACACCTGGGATGTACTAGCCCAAAAGTTTCTATATAAGTATTTCCCTCCTGCTAAAACGGCTAAATTAATGACTGAAATTAATACATATTCACAAGAGGATGGGGAATCCTTATATGAAACTTGGGAAAGATTCAAGGAGCTACAAAGAAAGTGTCCCCATCACGGTCTTGCGGTATGGCAACAAGTATCCACTTTCTACAATGGGTTGTTGCCACACACGAGACAAACACTTGATTCTAGCTCCGGGGGACTTCTAGGTAATCGTCGCCCAAATGAAATATATAATCAAATTGAGGAAATTGCTCAAACCAATTTTCAGTGGCACACTCCCCGAGGCAATAAATCTATTGCCCCGGGCGCCCATAAGGTGGATGAAAGCACTTCTTTACAAGCCCAAATCGAGGCCCTTTCTTCAAAAATCAAAAAATTAGAAATGACAAAAACGGCCTCGGTTATGACTTGTGAGGGGTGTGGTGGACCACATGAAAATTGGAGTTGTATGAAAGAAGTAGATGATCAAACAGAAATGGTAAACTACATTGATAATAGACCTAGACCGTCGGGTCCACCAACTGGTACCTACAACCAAGGATGTAGATACCACCCTAACCTTGGTTGGAGAGATCCCGACAATAGTAGTAACCAACAAAACCAACGAACTAACTTTCAACAACCACAAAACTTTTCTCAACAACAAGGTGGATGAGAAAGGCTTGAAGATACTGTATCTCGCCTCATCTCCGACACCGAAAAGAAAAACTCGGATCGATTTCAGCAATTGGAATCGAATTTTAGAAATCAACAAGCTAGCATTCAAAACATTGAAAAACAATTAAATCAAGTAGCTCAAAATTTCCCCGAGAGACCACAAGGCGCATTACCAAGCAATACCGAAACCAACCCAAAAGCGCAAGTACATCTCATCACATTGAGAAACTGAACCGTGGGTCCCGAGGAGGCTCCATTACCGCCAGCTAAAAGAAGCCAATCCAGCCAAACCACGACTCCACCCGCGCCCCAACCAGAAAAGGCTTCTCCACCAAATCAAGAGCCCACCAAGACTCCTCCGGTTCCATACCCCGGTCGGTTAATTCGTCAAAAGACCGATGAGCAATTCGTAAAGTTCGAAAATTTACTAAAACAATTGCATGTTAATATTCCTTTTATCGAGGTCTTAACCCAAATGCCTAAATATGGAAAATTTATGAGGGACTTCCTCACTCACAAAAGGAAAATTGAATCATTGCAATTAGTTAACTTAGGCGAAGAATGCTCCGCCTTAGTACTCAACAAACTCCCACAAAAGAAAATTGATCCCGGAAGCTTCACGATCCCTTGCTCGATTGGGGAATCCCCCATTCGTAATGCACTAGCCGATCTTGGGGCTAGCATTAACCTCATGCCCACATCAATGTTCAAACGACTCGGCCTAGGAAAAACGAGCCCTACAAAGATGAGCATACAACTCGCCGACAGATCCGTCAAATTTCCACAAGGTGTCGCTGAAAATCTATTGGTCAAAGTCGAAAATTTCGTCTTCCCGGCCGACTTTGTCATACTAGACAAGGAAGAAGACACCGACGTCCCTCTCATCCTCGGGTGGCCATTTCTAGCCACCGCCCAAGTGGTGGTGGATATGAATGACGGAACACTAACATTGAAGTTTGTGGACGAGGAAGTGAAGTTTGGAGTTGGAAAGAGAGTAGAAGACGAAGACCCGGTCAACTACATGAAGGTCATAGACTCAAGCTTGGATGACGCTCTCCGACGGTGCAGCATGGGATGCAAAACATCCCACTTGGGTGACATATGACCAGGCTTTGGGTCTAGCCAAGGACCCTTATAAACGTGGCGCACCACGGAGGCATTCCGCGGAACTATCCTTAGTTTATCTTAGATTAATTTTTTATGTTTTCTAGTTAATTTTAATTTTCAGGAATAAAACGCCCTCGGGATGGCAAAGGATAACAAGGGAAACTTGAACCAGCACCCCATCCAGGAAAACAGGGTCATCCAACAAAACTTTCTTCGTTACAGTAAGTTCAGCACGGGCCGTGTCCGCCCAACACGGCCCCGTGCTGCACAGTCTGCAGAAAATGCCCAGTTCAGGTAAACTGGACACGGGCCGTGTTCACCCAATACGCCCCCGTGCCCAGGATTCTGTTTCTCTTTTTCAATTTTGTTACTGGCGACTGAACACGGGGCCGTGCTCGGACAACACGGGGCCGTGTCCAGCGCCCAGTAACACAAATTTTTGCTTTTTCACACCTTTTTACACATTCAATCAACCTAAAAACTTATTTTTGGGACACATTGAGGACAATGTGTAATTTAAGTGTGGGGGGATGCTAAAACCTTGAATCTTGCAAGTCCTAACTACAAGCCTTACACAAAACTCTATTGGAACCGCTAATTTTCATTTTTTTTTTACTTGTCTAGGTTTAACTTGGGAAATTCAAGTTCTAAAAAGGTTATATTTTTACAAATTTACAACCGTTAGCGTCGTGATAAAAAGAACCAACATAAGAAAATTATGAAACGGCATGACAAGCTTAGTTAAAATATGATTATATATACTTGATCACATAAAAACCCATTCCCACAAAAGTGAGTTTTGAGCCTTTATTGAGCATACAAATACATATCATTAAACTAAATGCTCATTTTTCGTTTCTTGTGTGAATAGCCGCTTGGTTCTTACAACTCTAGAACTTGTCATGACGATACATTCCCGGTCCTTACCAACTTAAACCCGAGTAAGTAAATGATGGAGGCATTAGGACTAACCTTTTTTATTTCTACACCATTATTTTTTTTTTTTACCAACTATCCAAAATTCCCCTAGTTAGCCCCTTTGAGCCTAAACCTTTTCATTTCATAACCCAAACCAAACACCCTTTCACCCACCAAAACCCTTTTTATTTTTAACCTTTTGTTTTAGTAACAAGCTCGGTTTTTCGTATGACTTTTCAAAAAAAAAAAAAAAAAAATTGGTGATGAAGTAAAAGAGAAATAAACAAACAAGTTTATCAAAAATAACTTTGTTTGAATTAAAGCTTCATCAAAATAAAAATTGCAAAAATAAAAAGTCTTACGAAAACCAACGCTTGTTACGCTTTTCGCCCTTTTACTAACCACTAACCCAACCACCTACCTTTTACCCAAGCCTAACCCTTCACCTAAAAGTCCTCTTGACATTTACAAAGGTATATAGTTAAAAAGGAGGAGGATTGATTGCTTGGCAAGCCTATGGTAGGAGTAAGTTCCATGCCGCTCTCGAGTGATTCACTAAAATACATTTTTCGGCCGAGTGTTGAGTGATCCCCGTGAGGTATGTGAACTTGTATATAAATGAAATTTTAAAGAGGCACGTTATGCCCTAATAAGTAATTTATCTTATGAAAAGTTTTAAATAAATCATGACGAATAGGATTGTAAATAAATAAAAATAAAACTAAATAAAGAATCTTGGAAATCCTGACACTCTATGACAAGCCCAAAAAAAAAAAAAAAAAAAAAACTTATCTTCTACCCATTCCATTTGGGAGTGTAAAGCCACATTATAAAGAGTTTTGCTTGAGGACAAGCAAAGATTCAAGTGTGGGGGTATTTGATGTGTGCAAAATGCAACATATAAATTACATCAATTGTGGCATAAAACTAACCCTTTTTAGTACTAATGTTGGAAAAAGTGTGCTTTTGTCTTCCTTTTGTATTTTCAGGATTAAATGAGCTCAAATTAACAAAAGAAGCAAAAAGACAGCTAAATCTAATATAAATGCAAGAAAAGGATCAAACGTGACATGCCCGACCCCATGACAGCATCTTCCCAAGCAAAACAAGAAAACAGAAGGCTGAACACGCCCCGTGCTCAGTGAACACGGGGGCGTGCCCAAGTGCCAGCATAAAAGACAAAGCTATAGAAGCTTTTATCACCCACCACGGGGCCGTGCTCAGCGGACACGGACCCGTGGTCAACTATAAGATTCGCAGAATCCAGGCAAATCTTGATAGTACAGATATGCTTCTGCACACAGGGGCGTTCCCAGCGAACACGGGGGCGTGGTCAACTAATGCAGACAAACTGCAATTAATGAAGACAGAGAAGAGGATGGACACGGGGTCGTGCCCAATGGACACGGGGCCGTGCCCGAGCTTCTGTTCAGCCTATAAATAGGAGTGCTTGGCTCAAGTGAAAACCATCCCTTGGCACACCACCTCTCTCACACTTCACCCACCACCCACCACCACCATAACACCATCATCCACCACCATCATCCATTGTCCATCATAGAGTGTGTGAGTCATCTCGGGATCCAAGATTGATCGTAAGAGTTCTTGACAATCAAGGCCATGTTTGCCTAAGTCTCTTACATCACTTGGTGAAGACAAAGTGTCTAGGGTAATACTTTTTATTTTTAATCTTTTCGCACTTTTTACTTGGTTATGTATTAATGACTTTAATAACTAGTTTCTTATGTTGAAGGTGATTTTTCCTTATCGTTTGACCGTGGTGTCTTGGCATTATCTTACTGTCTATATAAAATAAAAGATTTTCACCATTCATATCTCTACCGTCTATATGGAGGTATGTTGGCTACCTGGTCGGGGGTTAAGGGAACGGTTTGGTAAAAGTCTTGCCTTGTTCAGTGTATAGATCCTGCAAGGACCTGGGTCAAATTTAGTAGGACCTCCTTCAATACTTAACGGTATTGGATGGCGGGGGTCCAAACTCTTTGATCCCCTCATATGTAAGCTACTATTAATACTTTAACCCGGCTACTTAGGAATGTATCCCTGCTGACTCAGACTACTTAGCCGAGGGTAACGTCACCTTCAAAAGAGGGGCCTACCATAATATGCATTAGTAACTTAATTAATTATCTTTCAATAATCCGACCCTTTAGGAGTGTATCCTTGCTGACTCAAACTACTGGGTTGAGGGTAACGTCATCTTCAAAAGAGGGGCCTACTATAATAACTAAGATAATCTCTTAAAAAATGCAAAAGTGCGAAAATAATCAAAGGTTACACTATACACGAGTCGGAGCCAAGTGATTCATCTTGTCTATCTGTTTTTCTTTTTATTTTATTTTCGGCATTTTAGTTAGTTTTTATTTTTCTTAGTTTAAAACCTTTTTCTAAACTTTTGATTTGATTAGACATTGAGGATAAACCGGTACTAAAAGCTCTTGTGTCCTTGGACGACCTCGGTATCTTACCAACACTATACTACGCTCACGATGGGTGCACTTGCCCATATGTGTGTTTAGTGTTAGTAAATATCGTGTTTTATAAATTTATAACTTGGCTAAAAAAGTGTAAAAAGGGCTTAAAATATACTTAAACTTATATACACACTTCACACGCATCAGCAATCATAACCAACAATGGATTGAAAAAAAACAGGGTGATACATGAATACACCACCGTCGATTACAACTTCTTCATTAAAACATCAAGAACCATAATCAGCTATGGAATTCAAAACTAAAAGAATAAACATGAAAAAGTACAAAACAAATTAGATTATTTAACAATACCTTTGTTATTATCCAAGATGATATTGATGAAGATCAGAAGAAATCGAAGAAGATGAGATAGTTTCTTGGAGAAAGTGTAAAAAGAAACGTGGAGAGAGAAAGGAACCGAGATTTTATGAGGATCTTTAAAAAGTTAGAAGGTTTAAAAATATCCCATGTAACCGGGTCGGATCATCCCATTTAGTTTTTGGTCAACATCTGTTTGACTTTTGGTCAACACCAGTTTGAGTTTTGGTCAACATCTCATTTAGTATTCACCAGAAATTTGAATAACTCAAACAGTTGGATGGAAACCCATGTTAGATTGAACAGTGTTTTGAACAGATGTTTAAACATCTGTTTAGACTTAAACAAATGTTGGGGCTTAAAACAAATGTTTGGCCTTCTATATCAGTTGATTGGACTTAAACAGATGTTTGGCCATAAACAGATGTTTGGCCATAAACAGATGTTTGGCCTTAAACAAATGTTTGACCTTAAACAGATGTTTGCCCATAAACAGATATTTGGCCTTAAACCAAACATCTGCTTAAGGTCAACATCTGTTTGACTTTTGGTCAACATTTGTTAACATATAAACACTATTAACATAAATTACAAATAATTAGCTAATAGACGGCACACATTTAGCATCCTAAATCATCAAGACCGTTAACAGTTTGACCGTATGATTTAATCGTGTGTTTTATCTTACATGGGACAACTCAAAAAGAAAATTAACTAAAAGGATAATATATTAAACGGGTCAAAAACGCTCAAAGTGTATTTTACTACATAAATACTGTTAGATACAAACACTGTTAACATAAACACTGATGCAATATCTGTTGTTGATGCTGAACTACTATTGTTGTTGGGCAGTGGTTCACCTTTGGTTGTTCAGACCTTTGGCTATTTCTTGTAGCTTTGCTAAGTCAAGATTTTCTACCAACATCTGCTTGAAGGCCAATTTAAAATATTCAGATTCTTGTTGGGCCTGTTCTTCTTTATCCATCTGTTTTTGCCTCTTTGTTTGATAGACAACAACAGCAGATGGAACAGTGGGTTTAGCAATTTTTTTAGTTGGTACGGTCTGTTTGATTGAAACCTCTAATGCTGGATAATCTGGCTTTTTAGGAACAGAGGGATCTTTCTTTCTTCTTTCTTCCAATTTTTTGTATGTCTCTATCACTTTAATCTCTTTCCACCTTGTGATTTGATTCCTTGAGCCATAATTTGCAGTTATAAGCTCTTCCTTCATTCTCTTCAGTTTCAAAGCGCTTTTAGGTACATTCTTTTTATACTGGGACCAAACTGGTGGGGTTGGTTTTATTGTTGAGTCTTCAAGCATCTTTTGTTTTCTTGCAATTTCTTGCTTGAGCTCACTTATGGTCCACTCTTTGAATTGATACTTTTCTGCCTTGTATTTCTTGTTTTGTATGATGAGCTTAATGTAATCATTCCTTAGGCTTTAATCATCTCTTTCTGATAACTGCTGACAAAGATCTTTTGAAAACTGCTCCAATGTTCTGACTTGGCTGAGCAGATATTGCAGATTTCTCTGTATTTCTTTATCAGATTTTCCTTTTGTGTCTCTTTTTGAGATATCCTCTGCTTGTTTGGCTTTCAATTGAAGGTATTCATCAATGTTCTTTGGCAAAGGATACCCTTAAAGAGATGGAAGATTCCTCTTTTCATGATCATCTTCAGAATAGAAGGATTTGATCTCCTCCCTAACTGCTGGAAGATCCAGAGGAAATTTCACACTCAGAGGAACCAAGGAGGTAGTTTGGTCAGGGGTTAGAATTGAAGTAGTTGAAGTAGGTTTTTGCACAGTTGATAGGATTAGAGGTTGTGAAGATATTGGAAGTGGAGAAGCTACAGTGTTATATTCAAGTATGACATTTGTTATCCTCCTTCTTTTGATTTTTGGTGTGGTTGGAGGAGTTGAACTTGGAGTTGGATTTGTGGATTGAGTGGTGGTTGGTAAAGTGACAACAGCATTTGTTGTGACAACAACTGTTGAAACCACTGATGTATCAACAGATGTTGATATAACAGGTGTCTCAACATCTGTTGGCTTTATGGTTTGAGGGAAGAAACTTTTGGGGATTTCAGAAGGTGATGTATCAACCACTGATGTACCAACAGCTGTTGATATAACAAGTGTCTCAACATCTGTTGGCTTTGTGGTTTGAGGTGAGGAACTTTTAGGGATTTCAGAAGGTGATGTATCAACCACTGATGTATCAACAACTGTTGATATAACAAGTGTGGAAGTGGGTTTGCTGACCTTTCTAGTAGTTCTTATTCTTTTTTAAGTACCCTGGTCTTCCTTTGCCATCAGAACTTCCTTTTCTTTTTCAAATCTTTTGGAACCCTTTCGTTCCAATTTCTCTTTTCTATTTTCTTTTTGTTCAGCAAAGGCATTGAGAGTCACATCAACCTTCTTTGTACCATCTGGCCTTGGAATTTCTACAACAGGTTTAGCCTTTGGATCAGGTTTTAGATACAAACCATCCTTTCCTTTCTTTCCTTTCTCCCCTTTTTTAGCATCATCAGGGTTTTCTACATAGACAATAGTAGGAGGAGAAGTACCAGTGGTTTGAAGTAAATGAGCTTTGATAGCTTTAATGTCAGCTTGAGTATCCTTATACCTTGCTTCCATCACATTTCTAAACATTTGTAGCTGAATTTCATGTTGTTGATCATCATATTTTCTTTGTTGATGAAACAGAGGTTGTAGAAGTTGCCATAGCTCATTTGTTGTGGTAGCAGATGATGAAGCAGTGGATTCAGACTTTGAGGATTGTAACAACTGTTGCAGCATATTTTTGATATCTGCCACAGATGTTTCAAGATTGGTAACTCTCTTCGTCAAATCCTGATATTTTAAACCATCACTCAATTTAATGGGATCATCTGATTTCCCACCAGCAGTGGTTGTATCAGCAGTTGGACCAGGAGAAGTCTCCAATGGTTTATCCACTGATGCCCCTTTTTCTTGGTACTGGGGACTTCTTTCTTCAGTAGTAGTTACCTTAGTAAGCATACCAGTTGTTAGCTTGAACACACCCAGTGGATACCTTGGTTCCCAAGGAAGAAATTGCCTTCAAGGGAGTCTGACTTATGAAACTACTTTCCAGGTGTAATTCAGTGGATTCAACACCTGTAGTAGCTGCTCCACTTGAACTACCACCAAGAGATACATGTAACTCTAGGGGTGTAACCTCCTCAACTATTGATGGGTTAGCAAAGGTAGAGGCATCAGACTGAGTCACTTGTTGGAGTATATTCTCAGTGATGGGTTATTGAGAAGATCTGATTACTGTCTGATCAATATCCAATGCTTTCAACAGAGGTAAAACGGTGGGTGGTAATGTGGTTGTAGGGATAGGACTTGAAAGAGAAATTGCCCCGGAGCGGGGCTATAGAACATACTCTCAAGTGAGGGTAATGTACCATAGACTGGTGTCCCTGTGCTTACAACCTGTTCCTTTTCTAAGGAAGCAGGAGGAGTTGAGGCCTGTGGTGGAGATCTTTCCAACTGTTATGAGGATGTAGCAACCGTGGATGATGGTGACTTTGGTGTTGTCACAGGAGTTACTTCTGGGATCTCATTTTCCAGAAGGTCCTTTTTGGAGGGTTTGGGGGGCTTTTTGGATTTTTGCATGACGGTCTTTTTGGTGATTTTTGGTGGGGGTTGCACAGCAGTGGTTATGCTGCTGTGGTCACCAAGAGCAGTGGGCTCAATAGCAGAAACCTGAGGAGCAGATGTGGACGCATCTAAAGTTTGTTCAGGCTCCTCTGTTTGTGTTTTTAAAGCTTTTGACTTTGACAACCTTGTAAAAGTTTCAGTAGACAAACTATTTATATCACAAGAAGTACTTTGGAGAAGCACTTGTGCACTGTCTTTTGGTACTTTCTGCTGTAAATAGTAGCTTAAAAACCTTGGAAACAACAGGAATGGTTTTTTCTTATCTTTTATATTATTGACATTTTTAACCAAATTATTGAAAATCTCTTGGGAGTAATTGAAATCTTGTTTAGCCATAATAGCATATCCCAAGTATTGAATTTTCAATGGAATTTCATTGAAAGCTGTTGTTTTGTTTGAAACACACAAGAGTAAAGTATGAAATAAAAATTTCATGGGAGGTGGGAATGCTCCTTTTTGCATAGTAGCTTTGGTGCATTGCTCGTCATACCCCCTTTCAATCAAATCTCGTTGATACTCTTCTTTAGGGAAAGAGTTTTTACCTGTATGATCGTTCATCTCAAAAACCTCAGATATGGTTTGTGGAGTAATAGCAACCTGAATCCCACCTACTGTTGATGTAATAGCCAAAGGCTTGTCGTCTTGAACTTGTAATTTTGCATTTTTCCAAAAATCTCGTAGGGTTTCTTGGTAAATAGGTGCGTTGCAGGTCAACAAAGTTTTGTACTTTGAGGATGAAAGTGCATTGATGATTGAGTGAAAATCTGTGTTTTTACTTGTTTTCTCAAGTGTACACAGATAGTTATAAGGGTTTTTGAGAGCAAGAGCCATGGTGATTCGAAGGAATTTGTGAAAGGAAAAAGAAGATGAAGAGTTTGAAGGAATTTGATGGAAACCGCGTTTGAAAGAATTTTGGATTTCGAAATGGCAGTTAAAACCCTGTTTGGGGTTTTGATCAGGGTTTTATAAAAGTGGAAAGTGAATGCTGACGTGGCAGCGGTTACAAAGCGTGGACGGCTAAGAACTGTCCACGTAACAACCTCTAATGAAAATGGATGACAGTTGTTTAGGGAAACCACTGATGCTCAATATCAGTGGATGTCAACAATAAAAATGTGAGCAGTGGCTGTTTTTTTAACTATCAGTGGGTAGTCAACAGTGATTAAAACACTGATGTTTGGACTTAAACAGATGTTTGACCTTAAACATATGTTTGGCCATAAACAGATGTTTGGCCATAAATAGATGTTTGGCCTTAAACAAATGTTTGACCTTAAACAGATGTTTGTCCATAAGGTCAACATCTGTTTCACTATTGGTGAACATCAGTTTGACTTTTGATGAACATCTGTTTGAGTTTTGGTCAACATCTCATTTAGCATTCAACAAAAATTTGAATAACACAATCAGTGGTTTGAACATCTGTTTGACTTTTGGTCAACAGTTGGATGGAAACCCATGTTAGATTGAACAGTGTGAATGAATAAACACTGAAGTATCATAAAACTGTGAATGAATATCATGAAAAGTTAGATGTGCTACAACAGTTGAGAGGAGACCTTTGCATTTTAGGCTTGTTTCTTATTTTGATTAACTGTTTATGATGTTGAGAGTTTTTATTGACACTGACATTTTAGAATATGTTAAGATGCATGTTGAGATTATTAATATAAACTATTACATAGAAAAATAGAAATTTAATGAAATATCTATAAACTATTGCACGCTAGAGTTAACACTTGCTAGGATTTCGTAGACTCTGGCCTTTCTCTATGTGATTGCATGCCCTCTTTTGTTTTTCAGGTCAGTTAGCATGTTGCAGATTTTCTGATCCTGTTTTAGAAGTTGTGTCAGAAACTCTTCTGCATTCTTCTGGAAATGTGATGGAGGAGAGTGGAGGACTTCATCGAGCAATGCTATGATGTTTCAGGTTTTGTTGTAATTAGTGTGATTGATTATGTCGACTTTCCTCTTTAGTTCTTCGTCTGTTCTTTTTTCTTTGAGTAACCACATCGAGAATTGGGTTTTAACATCACTAGTGTCTGACAAGTGGTAGAAGCTGAAGTTTGCCATGTAGATTTTTGCTGGATTTTCTGATGTGAAACCATTTTTCACAGACAATGATTTGTAGGACAATTTGTTGATGTTTTGAATCTAAAGTAATCATCGGTCTTTTATAGAGTTTAAAAACGTGTGTACATGGTAAATGAAGAGATTAATTGTATTTATGATAATCTGCTTTTGTTCTTTGAACTTTGAAAATATGTCCCTTGGGTTTCTTGGTATTTAATATTACAGTTTTCCCATAAAAGTTGGGGTTTGAAAATGTTTTTGCATTTAAAGACTGCTATTTTTAAATATACATTAATATGTTTATATTAAATCTACACCTTTTGATTAATTAAGTATATAAACTCATAGCCACTTCACCTGTTTTTCATCAAGTTTTCATACGAAGATATCATACTTTCAGGAAAGTCAAGTATTATAGTTTATTGAAATGGCGTCATTCACTTCTGTAAAATCAGATGATTTAAAGTAGCATTTTTTCAGGCAAATCGAGGAACAGGTGTATGAAGATAGGGCTACTCTTCAAGAGCTAAAGAGATGTTTTGATGGATTGCAAGTTGGCCTGTTCACGAGATAGCAGGTTTCCAGAGATCTTATGTGGATGCCTTCAACTTCCGTTCGTGAGATTTGTGTTGTGAGTAATATAGAGTGCGGTGATAGACACGTGGAGTTCATGGCGATGCTGAAGGACGTACATCGAGAGGTTCAGCAATCGATGGAGTTGAAGCTAAAGTTTCTTAATTCTTGCTATTTTTTTTAGATTTGAAAGTTTAGTTGTTCAGTATGTTATGTAGTTATTGGACTTTTAATGTCATGAATAAATGAATAAATTTTAATCTTATGAATCTATGTTGCGTTTGTAGGAAAAAAAAGAGGGAGAACGTCAATTTTAAATTACCAATTGCATATTTTGAATTTCAAAAGTTATTGATATTATCAGTAATTACTGATTTGATTTGAAAGCAATTGTCATCATGACTTTTCTAATTTTTAATTTAACTTTAATTAACAGAAAATAATCGTCAATTTGAAATTCCCATTTTGCATATTTTCAATGTCCAAGGATCAAGAAATTAGCATTAATTACTGATTTGATATGCAACAAATTGTCATCACTAGTTTTTTTTATTTTTTATTTTAACTTTAATTTTTATCACCAAAACAATGTTGTAGGAACTCTTATCTCATTGGAATGTAACGATTAGGTAAAATAGTAATTTCATTGTAATTCTAGTTTTCATTTGAGAATTTCATTCTATCATTAGTTAACCACATCAACAATAAAAATGTGACCAGTGGCTGTTTTTTAGGGAAACCACTGATGGTCAATATCAGTGGAGGTCAACAATAAAAATGTGAGCAGTGGCTTTTTTTAAACTATCAGTGGATAGCCAACAGTGATTAAAACAATGACGTTTGGTCAGTCAGTGGTCAACATGAAGAATGAAGAAACAAACGTTGTCTTTCAGCAGTGGATAACTTTTAACAATCAGATGTTTGAACCAAAACAGTGGTTGTAACAGACTTTCAAGGATTAATGAAAACTATCATTTTTAACTATTTTGAAGAGTGTTAAAATATGAGAAGACAGTGGATTTGGTTAAACATCTATTTAGACTTAAACAGATGTTGGGGCTTAAACAGATGTTTGCCTTCTATATCAGTTGTTTGGACTTAAACAGATGTTTGACCTTAAACAGATGTTTGCCCATAAACATCTGTTTGCAAAAAAAGACCAATTTCAAGAATACTATACCCAAACAATCAAAAAGAGGAGCTTAATAATCATCCAAGTGTACTTCATTTTATTTTATTAGTATAAAGATCAAACCACTGTTGTAATTATAGTATAGATCAAACCACTGATGTGATGTGATAATTACTGTTACATATAAACGCTGTTGTGATAAATACTGTTACATATAAACACTGATGTGATAAATACTGTTACATATAAACACTGAAGTGATATGACATCTAACAACCTAACAGACTATAAAACACTGATGTGATAAATACTGTTACATATAAACATAAACACTGTTAACATAAACAAAGGTAGAATATCTGTTGTTGATGCTGAACCACTGCTGTTGCTGACCAGTGGTTTTCCTTTGGTTGATAAGGCCTTAGGTACATAAGTGTTTGTCTTTAAAATGTCTTTGTCTTCAACAGTGGATAGGTCTCATCAGTCTTTAGGTCCATCAGTCTTTATAAGAAGCAGTGGTTAGTTATAACAGTCCTTAGCATGATCAACTGTTATAACCACTCCATAACCTTTGAGAGGAAGCAAGTGTCTGTCTATTCAATTAAGAGGAATCATTGCATTACATCCCTGTTGAAAAACAGAATCGATAAATTTAGGGAAAATGGGTTTGAAAGATGATAACCCAACAGTGGAGGATCTCGTTCTACAGCTCTGATAAATTCAGGGGTATTCTCAGATAATGATTCCTAGATGTTTGAAGACCGACAAATGTCCACAGTGCTGCTTCTTTGGACATTTTTCGGTCTTCAAACATCTAGGAAGCATTATTTGAGAATACCCCTGAATTTATCGAAGCTGTAGAATAAGATCCTCAACTGTTGGGTTATCATCTTTCAACCCTATTTTCCCTAAATTTATCAATTCTGTTTTTCAGACCTCCCAAAGCCACCTATCGGCCTCCAAAGATATCGAGACAGCTTGAAGCATGACCTGGACTTACTGTAATTCCACCAGTTCAGTATTTAATCCCAATATACCAACTCAATACAAATAACAAATATTTGGTGTGCTACAACTGTAAATAATTCAGGAAACAAATTTGAAACCATAAATATGGATTATAGACATCTATGAATGAAACATGGGTGAATAAACCAACAAAACAGATTGTGAAAAAATAAAAACTACAAACATATCAAAATCAATCTACTCATAATCACATGGTACACCAAAGCAAGCATCTGAATAAACAATAACAAATCAAAGACAAAATCAAAAGCTACAAACATATCAAACAAATTTCATAGATTGGCAATTTTTACCTTATTTGTCGTTCGAATCTTTGAGTTGGTCGTCATAGTATGAAAATAAGTAAAACATAGAAAAAATGAAACCAAACACCTGATATTTGTCGTTCGAATCTTTGAGTTGGTCGTCATAGTCCTACAACCTTTCGATGTCGTTGGAGTCGGTCTGTGATGTCAGCAGCCTAATTAACAAACAACAGCAAACAACAATAGCAAGTCACCAATCAATCAACCTCAAAATCATATAGGAGCCCAAAAATAAAACAAACCCTAACCTAAAACTCAAGATGGAAAAATGAAAAAATATAATTATAACTAACCCTAAAGCTAAAATCCATTACAGCATAACCATTCAATCGACCTCAAAATCATATAGAAGTATAAAAATAAAATGAAAATTAGATAAGTGAACATCAATATTGAACATCAAACCTAACCAAAAATTATCCAAGAGAACTGTAGGCCGCAGAGCCAACAACCTCCGATCATCTTCGTCATCAAGTTCCCAGCAGAACCCTAGCCAAAGCACAACCCTAGGTAAAGACGTATGAAGATCGAATGAGTGAACAATGAAAACAAAGATTGACACTTATAGAATGATAAAAAAGTCTGCTTAATGGAAGTTATTGATAATCTAACCTTGATTCGGAGCGTTGATCGGAACATCTGTTAAGATCGGAATAGAGCTTAGCGAGAGAAAAAGTGGGGAACCCTAAATGAGAGATGAGATAGATAAAAGAAGGGAGTGGTACTGTTGGGCGGGAAAGGGGAAAAACGATGCCCTCATCTACTGACACGTGGCCCAAATAAGTTTCATTTATTATATATAATAGATAACTTTCAAATATGGTGACAACGAGCTGATATTTAGAATAGTACATATAGTCTAATCTAGAGTCTGATTTTAACTAAGACTTTTATAGTTCATCTTTCCTGGCCCTTATTCTGTTTCTAGAGTTCCACCCCAGTTCATAATATAAATTCTCAAATTGAAAACATTGCTTTGTGATTTAAATATATAAGATAAATTAGTTTGATGTCGTTACCTTGATGGGATGCTAGATCCAGTGAGGATTAACGCTAGCGATTGGATCGAGCAGAGAGAAGCAGCGTCGACTTATGAATCAAATAGAGATTGCGATGAACAATGGTGTGTAACTACCAACGGCGTCGACAAAAAGAAAAGAGACAGTAGTGCGGTTGCTGGCGCGAAAGAACAAACGAAAAACTTAGCGAAACAAGGTGTCGGTGTTGTCGATACGTCGCAATGGTGCCCACACTAGTCGTCTGTTGCATAGACCCACTAAGGTGACATCCTTAGTGATATTAGCGGAAAAGTCGCTGGTAAACAGAAATGAAAAGCTTGTCTCCTAGTGGCTTATTATTTCAAGGTTTACGATTGTGTATTTGGTTTGGGGTGTCTCTAGAATGGATCTTCACTTAGTTCGCTAGTTAGGGTGAAAGGGGTGCACCCCTCATGAGGTGGGGGAAATTTCTGTAGGAATCCGTTCGTGCAAAATAAATAAAAATTTATTAACTTGAAATAAAACAGAAATTAGGAAAGCATATAGATAACAGAACTGGTTACAACTGAAATAAAATTAAAAACAAGAACAGAATTACAAGAAAATAAAAAATATTCTTGGCTGAGAATCGTGTTAGACACGGGTCCCTTAAAACAAATTTCGTGTCTCCCAGGAGAACACATTTGTTTCTAGAATACAACAGCTCGAAGCAGTTGCACTGCCGGTCTTAACTCTAACCCGAAGGTGTACCTTGAATGCTTGAATAAGAAGAGAATAATTTTGTGAGAGAAGATTGTAAGAGCTGATGAATTCGGTCTGTTGATCTGCAGCAGGGTCCTCCCTATTTATACAGCAGGTCTGAATTCGAAACCGAAAAAGAATTAAATAGGAGAATTAAACTGCATTAAACGTCTTCAATGCACTTAAATTCGTCATTTAATTCTCTGTCAAAAGCATTGACTCGTTAGTTTCAAATGCTGAAATGTAACTGCACTGGCATTAACTGCTAAAAGCTTCTGCGCGCGCACGCAAGACACACTGGTGCGCGCAGGTCTGCACGCTCATGCGCGCGTGCGCCACACTAGCTCAATTCCATGCCCGCCTGCGTGCGTGGGCTACGTCACCGGTGAGCCTATACGAGCACGCCACACAGTCGCACTGTATTGGCTCACTTTGATGCGCCGCGCACGTCACATCAGTGCCCATGCTCCATGCACGCAACCACGCGCCACCTGCCATGTGTACTCGTGCGCGGGCGTGCTAGACTGCCACGTCATGCGCCACAGTGCAAAGTGCACCATCAAAGCGCCACATTGCGCCTCATCGCCCATGCCCCGTGCGCGTGCCTGTGCGATTGCGAGTGCGAGTGCTGTTAGGGTGCTCTGCATCCTTCGCGAGTACACTTAGTGTGTGCTTCCATGAAACAATAAGGATGGAGAGTTCCCACTTAAATACCTTTTAAGTTTCATCTCTCCTCCTATGTGGGACAAGGTGCCACTTTCCCACTTTTTTTCCAGCATTCAATGTTTCAAACACCAAACTTTGAGCATCGATATCTCATTCATCTTAGCTCCGTTTTGGACGTGGTTTAGTTCATTGCAAAGCTCTTCCAACATAGAACAAAATCTACAAATAAATATATAAAACCTGCTCATTTTCTTATATTTATTTCTAGTCCAAAATAGGAAAAAACCATTTTCCTATATTTGTGAAAAATGCAATTTTCACAAATTTCCAACAAGTTCCAACAATCCCCCACATTGTAAGATAGGTAGGTGTAACCTTTGAACCTTCTTTTGTGAAGCATACTTAGCCTCCTAGGGTCTTGTACATGCGGTGTCTTTGAACAATCCCTCATTTATGTAGGCGACAATATACATTCACACAATACTCTCCCTAGTCGAGTCAAGTCCTCATGGTTGTGTCCGTTAATGGTCATGGAACATTTTCCTGGTGCTACGAGAGCTCTAGGATTTGCACCTCCCACAAATCCATTCGAAGCGACCCCACTTCTCTCTAACATAGGTGATTCCTCTGAATCATTAAAAGCATTATGGTTAATCTTTGGATTTACTCAAAATCCTTAACCTCAACATGCTTAACCTTTCTTTCATGTCACTGATTGGAATGGACTAGGAAATATATAACTCCCGTTATTAATTTTGGGGCACCCCCCACAGTGACTCCCTTTGGGTTTAAGATTAAGTTGGCCTATTGAACCTATATCTTGGGATCTCTAGTCAATTAGGTTAGGTTTCCCACATATTCCCTTCTTCTATGGGCTTTAGTCCCATTCCTCTTGACGACTTATACACCTTATCTTTGCTTAAGCCTTTTGTTAACGGGTCTGCAATGTTCTCCTTTGACATAATATAATCAACTGAGATAACACCCGCTGAGATAAGTTGTCCTACCATGTTGTGTCTACGTCGAATATGCCTTGATCTGCCATTGTACATTGCGCTTTGTGCTCTAACAAGAGCGGATTAATTGTCACAATGTATACAGATCACCGTCAATGGCTTTGGCCATCTTGGAATATCTTCCACAAATTGACGTAGCCACTCCGCCTCTTCCCCGCTTTTATCTAAAGAGATGAATTCGGATTCCATCGTGGATCTAGCTATAATAGTTTTCTTGGAAGACTTCCAAGCTATAGCTGCTCCCGCAAGTGTAAACACATATCCACTTTTCGATCTATCATCTTTTATATCCAATATCCAGTTCGCGTTAGTGCATCCTTCGATCACTGCTGGATGACGGGTATAATGCAATCCATAGTCTCTTGTGTATCTTATGTATCTAAGAACCCTCGTGATAGCTTTCCAATGATCCGTGCTCGGATTACTAGTGTATCTACTTAGCCTGCTCACAACATATGCTAAGTCGAGTCAAGTACATGTCATTAGATACATGAGACTACCAATGATCCTTGAGTACTCTAACTGAGCAACACTCTTGCCTCTATTCTTCCTTAGGCATTGGGTATTATCAATTGGAGTTCGAGCTATACTCGTATCGTCCGAATTGAATTTCCCAAGGATCATGTCCACGTAGTGAGATTGAATCAACACAAGACCATTTTGGGTTCTAGTGATTTTTACTCCAAGAATCACATCCGCGAGACCCATGTCTTTCATGTCAAACCTCGCTTTCAACATGTCTTTCGTTGAGTTGATCATGTTATCATCACTCCCATTGATAAGCATATCATCTACATAAAGACATAAGATTACATAACCTCTTGGTGTGTCTTTAAAATAAACTCACTTATCGCACTCATTTATTTTGAAACCATTATCAATCATGATATGATCAAGCTTTTGGTGCCATTGTTTTGGAGCTTACTTCAAGCCATACAAAGGCTTGACAAGTTACACACTTTGCCCTCTTTTCCTGGGGCGGAAAAACCCTCAGGTTGTTCCATGTAAATCTCTTCTTCTAAATCGCTGTTTAGAAATGCCGTCTTTACATCCATTTGGTGAACTTCCAAATTTCTTAGAGCCGCAATTGCAAGAACCAATTGTATAGAGGTTATTCGTGTCACAGGCGAGTAAGTATCAAAGTAGTCTAGACCCTCTTTTTGTCTAAATCCTTTGATTACTAACCTTGCCTTGTATTTATCAATATTTCCGTCAGCTTTCATCTTCCTTTTGAATATCCAATAATATCCAAGTGGTTTACAACCAGGTGAGAAGATCGACTAACTCCCAAGTATGATTTTGCAATATAGAATCAATTTCATTCTTAATTGCTTCTTGCCATTAAGGTCCTTCTGCGGAGGTAACCGCCTCACGGTAGGTATTGGGCTCACCCTCAACCATATAGCTCATGAAGTCTGGACCAAGGGATTTTTCAACCCTTTTTGTTTGCTTCATCTAAGCTCACCCTCCTCAACCTCGGGTCGTTCATGTCTTTCATCTAACCATGTAGATGAACTTGGACCTGCTTCATCTAACCATGTAGATGAACTTGGACTTGCTTCATCAACCGTTGTTGAAGAAGTTGCATGTGTTTGTCCTAGCATAGGAAACACATTCTTAAAATATGAGACAATGTTAGGATTTGCCTCCATGATAGTGTGTTTGTGTACATCAGGATTCTTGGACTCATGTAAAAGAAAACGATGTGCACTACTTTGATGTGCATATCCTATGAAAATACAATCAACTATTTTGGGTCCTATCCTAAGAGCCTTAGGAGGTGGTACAATCACCTTTGCTAGGCACCCCCACACTTTCAAGTATTTGTATGAAGGCTTCCTTTTTCTCCATAACTCATATGGAGTTTCGTCCCTATTTTTCAAAGGTATTTTGTGCAAAAGATAGTTTACTGAGAGAATGGCGTCCCCCCACATTTCTCGGTTCACTCCCGAATGGATCAACATGGTGTTCATCATCTCTTTCAATGTACGGTTCTTTCGTTCCGCCACGCCATTTGATTATGGAGAATAAGGAGGTGTACACTCATGTATAATGCCACTTTTTGCGCATAAATCCCCAAAAGGTGCAACATATTCACCTCCTCGGCCGCTTCTCACAGCTTTTATCTTCTTTTTAAGTTGATTCTCAACTTCGTTTTTGTACAAGATAAACTTCACTATTGCTTCGTCTTTACTTTTAAGTAAATACACATAGCAATATTTAGTACAATCATCAATAAATGTGATGAAGTACTTATTTCCTCCATGCGTGGGAATCGCTTTTGAACCACACACATCGGTATGAATTAAATCAAGGGGTTCGGTTATTCGTTTAACCAATTTAACGATGATCTCGTAAGTTTAGATTCAACACATGTCTCGCATTTGTGATCGAACTCGATATGGAATGTTGGTATCAAATTTAATTTAATTAAACGTCGTAATGAATTAAAATTTACATGTCCTAGTCTACCATGCCAAACATTAGAAGACTCAATCATGTAAATAGAAGAAGAATTTTCATTCATATTCTTGTTTTGGTTCACAACCATTACATTCATTTTAAACATTCCATTAAGGGCATAACCCTTTCCAACAAACATTCCATGTCTACAAAGAACATAGTTGTCCGATTCAAACACTAGACGAAATCCAAACTTGTTGAGCATCTGTTAGGATCTGAGGCTCTCATGATTGTGTTTGTTTTTGTAAATTGATAGAGTTTAAGTGCAGCGGAAATGAACAAAAAACTTTGTAAACACAATCAAGGAAGAAAATAGATTTGATAAACACATGATTTGCATTAGTCGAAAGATTACAAAGTCAATCAAAAGATTACAAAGCATGCTTACAAATTAAGCTCCCCCTCAGCCTGATACTACAGTGATTGGTTGCACAAGATGAAAGGATTGAATTGAGGAGAAGAACTCACTCAAAACGAATCAAATATAACAGTACAGCGTACTGTTATATTTATAGGGAAACCAAACCACTGATGTATCTCAGCTGACGTCACCATGAAAGCAACGTCTAACAGCCTAACAACCTATATCTACTGTTCTCATACAAACACTGCTAAACCTAACCACTGACAATACATAAAACAGATGATATACTAAACTACTGCTCTCTCTAGTCATCAGTGCTTTCCTCAAGGTTGATCAGTCCTTGATTGGGCAGTGCTTTGTCATCAGCAGTTTGTACCAGCAGTGCTTAGTTTCCAGCAGTCTTCTAGGCTTCATCAGTAGTTATGCAGATCAGCAGCAGTTGTATGCGGGCAGTGGATATAAGATCTTCAGCAGTTATATTCACTCTCAAAGGAGAAGACTTAGTGTAAACAGCTGCTTATTAGGAATCCACTGTTGTGAACCAGTTTTGGCTTTCATTATCTGTTCCTCTGGTAGGGTTCAATCCCAACAATCCCCCCCTGGAACAGATAATGACAAAACACTTCATTATTCTGGATTTTTATTCCTCATCAAAAGTTCCTTAGCTTGTCTTTTGAATTCTTCTTCAAATTCCTTGGAACTTAGATCATCCTCATCCCTGCACAGTGAAAGTTCAAGGAGATCCTGTAAATCTTCAACACTAATGCCTAGTGCTTCTTTCCTTGATATGTACTTCACTTCGCCATTGGATCTGACCAGAGTCAATACGTGGGTCTTTTGATCTGACATCCACTTTAGTACTTTTGAACCCAATAGGTTTCTTGGGAGAGATTTATTTCCTGATGGGCTTGGAGATTTTGGCCTTGAGAAAAATTGTAGAGCAGTATCCTGAACTTCAGACATTCTCTTGAAAGCCTCTTCTATGACTTGATTTGCTGCAGCTATGTCTTCTGCAACTTCTTTGTCAATCAGCTCTTGTCTCTGTTGTTGATCAAGCTCACTGTCTGGGATATCTGCTGAAATGTTTGGTGATGCAGGTTTGGTTAATACCTTTTTGAAAAGGTTTTGAAGTGTCACTGAACTATCTTCTTTTAGACCCATTTTCTTGATGGCTTCTGTGAAGTGCTCAGCTTCCTTTTCCTTGACCTCTTCACTAGTCAGCTGTTCTCCTTCTTCTTGGTTTGACACAAGAATATGATTTTTCATTGACTTGAACAGTGTTTTGAGGTTTTCAATCTGTTGTTCAAGCTTCATCATTTGTTCATGTTTCTTTGAAGTGCCTGAAGCAGTTATCTTCCTTTTCTTCAGCCTTTCATAGGCTTCATCAGTATGCTGCTTTGACCATTTTGATAAGGCATTGGCAGTGTCCACTTTTGCATCTATCAACTCCTGTTTCTTTCTTGTGTACTCAGTTGTTAGGTCAGCGATGAGCTTTTTGTATTTGCTCCAATTTGGAGCATTTTTCTTCTTTCTAGGATCGTTCTTGATTCTATCAATCCTATCAGCCTCATGCTTTAAAGCCACGATTGGCCATTCTTCAAATTGGTTTTCTTCAGCAGAATAAAATTTTTCTTGCATTATGTATGCAAGAAGTTTTCTTCTCATCTCTTTTCTTTGATCTGCCTTTTCTTTGCTCAGCACTTGTGCAAAATCTTTTATTTGTTTGACTTTTGTGAGCAGAAGTTCCAATCTTTCAGCAATGGCTTCATCACCTTGACCTTTACATTCAACCTTGGCTCTTATCTTAGCCTGTCTTGCTTTGAGCTGAAGATACTCATCCATGTCTTCTGGAACCATGAAGCCAACGAGTGAAGGAAATCTTCTGTTTGAAGGATCATCATCAGTGTAGAATTGCCTCATCTCATTTTTTATAGCTTCTAGTTCCAACGGATATTTTGCAGCAGTGGGATCATATTGGTCCTCATCTGGCTGAGTAAGTTTTCTTTTTCTGGTGTAGAGCTTTGCTGGTTGTGATGTGAGATTGGTGAAAATAGTGGTGGATGGCTGACTCACAGAGGTTGAAACAACTGGTGTTTCAACCGTTGTTGTCATTACAACTGCCGATATGTCAGCAGATGTCTTCTGCTTTTGAGCAGGGGTTGAAGATGGTGAGGTAGTTTTTGATGGTGGTGATAGTGGTAGTGAATCATAGGGTATGAAGACCCTTCTCCTTTTTGTTGTAGGAGAGGATGATGATGTTTTGGGTGGATCAGTGGTTTGAGAGTGAGTGGCAGTGATTTGTGATTAACTAACAGCTGTTGAAACAACTGGTGCTTCAACTACTGTTGTCATTACAGCAGATGTTATAACATCTGCTGTCTTCTGCTTTATGGCAGGAGATAATGATGATGATGTGAGGTCAGTGGTTTTGGTGGTGTGTGATGGAGTGGTGTGTGTTGAAGAGATGGCAACTGTTTGGCTAGCAGTTTTTGTAACTACTGCTGTTTCAGCTGTTTGGATGACAGTTTGAGATTTGGAGCCTTTTGGAGGTGGTTTAGATGACTGTTTTTCTTGATCTGGTTCAATATACAGACCATCTTCTATTCCCTTCTTCTTCAACTTGATTTTCTCCCCCTTTTTGGCATTATCTGGAAGGGGGTTATCCATGAAGAGGATAATGGAGGGAACTTTTTCACCATGGGTAGTCTTTTGTATGCTGGCCTTTATAACCTTGATATCTGCTTGAGTATCCTTGAACCTTGATTCCACCATGTTTGTCAGCATTTGTACATGTATAGCATGCTACTAATCAGCCATTTGTTTTTGTTTTTCAAGCATGGGTTGGAAGAGATTCCAGAGCTCATTTACAGCAAATGCTTGTGGTGGAGCAGGTGCTTGAGGTGGAACAGCAGTGGACTGTGCTTTTTGAGCTTTCAAAATCTCTTGCACCATATCCTTTATTTCAGCAACTGAGGTTTCCAGTTTTTCAACTCTGTCCGTCAATTCCTGATATTTTGAATCATCACCCACGTTAGTAGGATCATCTGAATCCCCACCAGCAGTGGTTATATCAATGTGTGTCTTAGGAATAGAGTCCCAAAAATCACCCATTGATGCCCCTTGTTCTTGGTACTGGGGACTTCTTTCTTCAGCACTAGATAAATATTTGATGGTACCAGTGGTTAGTACTAACTCACTGGTGATTACCAATGGTGCTATAGAAGAAATTGCCTTTAAGGGAGTCTTACTAATGAAACAACTGTCCAACTGAAGATCTGTTGATCCACCAGTTGTAGTTGCTGCTCCACTTGAACTACCACCGAGAGTTACTTGTAACTCAGGGGGTGTGACCTCCTCAATTGTTGCTGGGATAGCAGGAGTAGTAGCATCAGACCCAGTCACTTGTGGGAGTATGCTCTCAGTGACAGGTGATAGAGAGGAACTGGTTTGTGTCTGAGCTATAGTAACTGCATGCAACAAGGGTATTATTGTTTGTGGAATTATGATTGGTGAGGGTATGGGTGTTGAAACAGACATGTCCTTGGGATCAGGACTGAGGAAGATGGATCCAATTGGGCCCAGAGCTTCATATTTTGGGGTCCCTGTGATTATAACCTGATCCTTTTGTGAGGATGCAGGAGGAGTTTGAGGCAATGGTGGAGATCTTTCTACCAACTGCTGTGAGGAAGTAGCAGCAGTGGTTTGTGGTGACATTTGTGTTGTCACAGGCAGTTGCTCTGGGATCTCATCTTCCAGAGTTGCCTTTTTCTTGGGTTTGGTGGGCTTTTTGTAAGATTTTCTTTTGGTCTTTTTGGTAATGTCAGGTGTGGGTTTCAAAGTAGTGGTAGTGCTGCTATGATCACCTGGAGCAGTGGGCTCAACAGTGGATGCCTGAGGAGCAGTGGTAGCTGCTAAATTCTGCTCAGGCACCTCTGCTTTTGTTTTTATTGGTGCCATCATTCTGGAAAATGTTTCATTTGTTAAACCTTTTATTTGAAAATAGACACCTTGTTTGAGCAAATTTTCATTCTCTTTTTCAAATTTTTGTTTAAAATAATAGCTCAGAAATCTTGGAAAAAGTAAAAATGATTTGCTATCAACATTTTTTACCAAGTCATTAAAGATCTCCTGGGAATAGTTATAGTTTTCACCATTTAAAATAGCATAACCCAGACATTGAATCTTTAATGGTATTTCGTTAAAAGCTGTTGTTTTATTAGAAACACACATCAGAAGTGTGTGAAGTAAAAACCTAGGTGCGGAAGGGAAATAACCTTTTTGTAAGGTATCTACCTTTGATTGTTCTGTATACCCTCTTTTTAAGAAATCCTTTTTCAACTCGGTTTTATCAAAAGTAAGTTTACCGTTCTGATCGTCGAGTTTAGAGACTTCAGAGATTGATTGTGGAGTGATTTGAATCACTTTACCCTGTATCGAGGAGTTAATGGCTATGGCTTTATTGTCTTGTTTTTCAAGCGTCGCCTTTTTCCAGAACTCTCTCTGGGTTTGTAGGTAAATGGAAGCATCTGCTGTCAACAAAGTTTTGTACTTTGATGCAGAAATTGTATCAATGATGGAGTCGAAGGTGTGGTTATCGGTGGGTTTTGTGAGCAAACCCAGATAACTGTGAGGAGATTTGTATGGTATCTCGATGGATTCTTCGGCCGTTTGAGCGACCTCTTTTGAAGATGATGTTGATTTTGGTTTAGATTTTGATTTTGATTTTGTCATTTTTACAAAGAAGAACGAAGACTGATCTTTGGGAAGAAGGGTTGAAAACTGCTTTGAGAAGAGAATTTTGGAATTCAATTCGACAGTGTAAAACCCTGTTTGGGGTTTTGATCAGGGTTTTATTTAGAAAAAAATGATCGCTGATGTGGCAGCGGTTATTATGATCTGAAGGCTAAAAACTGACCACGTGTCAAACACTGATGAAATGGATGAAGGGTGGAGGACAGTTGTTTTAAGAGCCACTGATGAATCAAGCATCAGTCGATAGCATATCAGTGGTTAAGACACTGATTTTGAACATCAGTACAAAAAATGAAGGATCAGTGGCTAACTTTTAGCAGTGGACAGTATTTAGTAAACAGACGTTTGAGCAAAGCAGTGATTAGGGTAAATGGTACAGATTTGAAGGACAAGTATTTCAGCAACTGTGTAGAAAATTTTCCATTCAAGGTTTTTGCCACATGTCAATTTCACATTTTGAAGCTTTTTTTTTTTCAAATTTCTGACAGTGGTTTAATACCCCAGATGATGTAGACTTTTTGCTAAGGCAGCTCATTATCGTTTAATATCCAAATTAGAACATGAGTGCCTCAGTAGTTTAAGCACTGTTTGGCAATCAACCTTGGATTAATGTTTAAAAAAAACAAATCTGAGTATGACATGACCTTGACATATCTACCATTTCCTTTTGACCCATTTATGAGGACAATAATAGCAACAAAAATAAGGTACTATATCCTGACAGGGAATTGAAACTATTGCCACCAAAAACAAGCAAAAGTTCAAAATATATTATTCTTAAAAAAACGAACAATATATCCTGGTTATTTGAGAAAATCCTTTGAAAAAAAAATGGTTAAAGGCTTTTCTGAGAACAGCATCAAAAGGATCTGGTATATTTTCAATAAAATACTTAATCATATCATTCTCAAATTTATGTAAATGGTCAGTGGTTTGACAGCAGTGGTCGGAAATTTTAAATGTATTTTGACCACTGTTTGGTACCATTTTCTTGTTGATTGATTGACAACAGAAATGAGGACACATGTTCACATGAGTTTTTGAAAATCCTATTGTGGACTTTGTTACCATGTGAAGATTCTGAAAATTTGTCTAGTCCTCTTGTAAGTCCAATCACTGGATATACTATTGTCACCTGAACTTTCCTGAACCAATGAGCACAAACAGTTGCTTAATGACCATTATTACCCTGAACTTTGACTCTTAAGTGTTTTATGTTTATACTCTTTTCTTCTGACTTCACAAGTTTTGAGATAAACACACTTCTGAGTTTTTGTGAATTTTCTTCTTCCCTTTTTACCCTTCCCATTTATAAGTAATGAAATACTTACTGGGAGGTCTTTATTGAAGGAATACTTAATCCAAAATCATTTTGCAGTAATGCTTTAAGAGGATTGGCCATATTTGTATAAATTTTTGACCAATCTCACATTACATATGATATGGACTATGTTGATCCCTGATTTTCTGAATGTATTTCAACATAGTTGATTTTGTCCTTTTGAGGATCTCAACCTGTTTTCAACACATAGTATCTGAATGACTAAAGTTTTAATTTCCCTCTTTATAGATTAACAAAACACTCATGTTTTATGAAACAGATGTTTTTGTTAATCTGAGGTTCATACTTTACCATTTAATATAGTGACATCACTCGTTTCATATCAACAATTGAAATCACTTTTGAAAATATAAAAGAATCCCATAAATTATCAGATATGTTTTCAGATCTGAAAACTATGAGTGACTTGTGCATGATATCACTTGTTGTGTGAGATTTGTGTGTCATATGACATCTTGGTTGATTTACAGAGTTTTTGAATAACCATTTTGATCATGGTTTACTCGTTACTCTGTTTTTCAACTGAATATAACCAACCTTAGTATCAATGAATTTTGAGCCGAACTGTTATGTCAAATTGATTGTTAGATCGAATTTGACTGTCCAGGCTCTGATACCAATTGTTAGGATCTGAGGCTCTCATGATTGTGTTTGTTTGTGTAAATTGATAGAGTTTAAGTGCAGCGGAAATGAACAACAAACTTTGTAAACACAATCAAGGAAGAAAATAGATTTGATAAACACATAATTTGCATTAGTCGAAAGATTACAAAGTCAATCAAAAGATTACAAAGCATGCTTACAAATTAAGCTCCCCCTCAGCCTGATACTACAGTGATTGGTTGCACAAGATGAAAGGATTGAATTGAGGAGAAGAACTCACTCAAAACGAATCAAATATAACAGTACAGGGTACTGTTATATTTATAGGCAAACCAAACCATTGATGTATCTCAGCTGACGTCACCATGAAAGCAACGTCTAACAGCCTAACAACCTATATCTACTGTTCTCATACAAACACTGATAAACCTAACCACTGACAATACATAAAACAGATGATATACTAAACTACTGCTCTCTCTAGTCATCAGTGCTTTCCTCAAGGTTGATCAGTCCTTGATTGGGCAGTGCTTTGTCATCAGCAGTTTGTACCAGCAGTGCTTAGTTTCCAGCAGTCTTCTAGGCTTCATCAGTAGTTATGCAGATCAGCAGCAGTTGTATGCGGGCAGTGGATATAAGATCTTCAGCAGTTATAATCACTCTCAAGGGAGAAGACTTAGTGTAAACAGCTGCTTATTAGGAATCCACTATTGTGAACCAGTTTTGGCTTTCATTATCTGTTCCTCTGGTAGGGTTCAATCCCAACAGCATCCATCCCGACAAGAGATTCTTTCGTATCTCTGGAACATAAAGCACATTTTTCAAGGTAAGCTCCTTGCCAGAGGTCATCTTTATAATGACAGTGCATTCCCCCTTGATGCTTGCGGTAGCTTTATTTCCCATATAAAGCTTTTCTTCACCCGACGCTTCCTTGAATGTAGAGAAAAGAGCCTTCTCTCCACAAACATGGCGGGTTGCACCCGTGTCAACGGACCATCCTTTTGGGTTTTCACCCATAGCGTTGACTTCTTCAATCATAGCCCCTTCCTTGGTTATCATTGCAATCAGAGACATACCACCCTCATCAACCTTGTGCGCACGCTCACGCTTAGGTTTCTTGCATTGGTTAGCACGGTGCCCCATCTCGTTACAATTGTAACAAGTACCTTGGAAAGGCGCAAGCTTCTTTTTCATAGCCCCCTTTTTCAGTCCAAGGTTGTTAACCTTTGTTTTCCCCTTGTTGTCCTTTTTACCCTATTTGCCCTTATTGCCCTTTGAGGACTCCCCAACTTCCACCATGTTTGTGTTAACCGAAGCTTGCAAAATGGTGCCTTTTGGGGCCACCCTGTTGTCCTCTTCTATATGAAGACGGACAACAAGCTCCTCAATCGTCATTTCCTTCCGCTTATTCTTAAGGTAGTTTTTGAACTCTACCCGTGAAGGAGGCAATTTTTCAATCATGGCTGCCACTTGAAATGTCTCGCTAAGTACCATCCCCTCAGCATGGATGTCATGAAGTATAATTTGCAACTCACGGACTTGGTTTATAACAGTCTTGTTATCGACCATTTTGTAGTCCAAGAAACGGGCTACAACAAATTTCTTTGTTCTCACATCCTCCGTTTTGTACTTTTTATCCAAAGACTCCCATAATTATTTGAAAGTCTTGATATTATAGTACACGTTATACAGTGCATCCGAGAGACCGTTGAGTATATAGCCTCAACAAATGAAATCCGAATGCTTCCGTGCATCTACCGCGCACTGAGCTTGAGCGTCGGTCTCCCCTTCCACAGGTTGGGGAGCGATTTTAGTCAAGAACCTCGCAAGGTTCATGGTGGTCAAATAGAAGAATATCTTCTGTTGCCACCTTTTGAAGTGGAGACCTGAGAACTACTCGGGTCTTCAGCATGATTTGCCACTGTGGACGCTCCCACAGTGTTGGCAGGGGTATCGACAACAATGTTGACGTTGGTATTTTCAGTCGACATTATGAAAATTCCACAAAACCAAGTTAATAAATCTGTTGAAATAATAAATGTGCTGATTTATTATTGTTTTAACAGAATCGATAAGTAACAAAATCAGCCGTGTAGCTTCTAAGTCCAACTTTGAAGACTACAACAGAAGATCTTAGAACTCAAAGACAAAGAAGGAGTAGAAGAAGCATAATCTGTTTTGACAAAGTCGCTCCTTTGAATCAAAACAGGAAAAAAAAAGTTTTTTAAAACCCAACTGTATGAATTCAAAACTGGTTCGAATTCACAGTAGAATATGTTTGTGATTCTACATGAATGGTGTTTTAAAAATTTGTTTTAAGATTAAAATTTATCAACTTGAATTACAACAGAAATTAGGAAAGCATAAACATAACAGAATTGGTTGCAACTGAAATAAAATTAAAAACAAGAACAGAATTACAAGAAAATAAAAAATGTTCTTGGCTGAGGATCGTGTTAGACACGGGTCCCTTAAAACAAATTTCGTGTCTCCCAGGAGAACAGTTTGTTTCCAGGATACAACAGCCCGAAGCAGTTGCATTGCCGGTCTTGACTCCAACCCGAAGGTGTACCTTGAATGCTTGAAGAAGAAGAGAAGAATTCTGTGAGAGAAGATTGTAAGAGCTGGTGAATTCGGTGTGTTGATCTGCAACAGGGTCCTCCCTATTTATATAGTAGGTCTGAACTCGAAACTGAAAAAGAATTAAATGGGAGAATTAAACTGCATTAAACGTCTTCAATGCACTTCAATTTGTCATTTAATTCTCAGTCAAAGGCATTGACTCGTAAGTTTAATTCAAATGCTGAAATGTAACTGCACTGGCATTAACTGCTGGAAGCTTCTGCGCACGCCCGTGCAAGACACACTAGTGCGCGCTGGTCTGCACGCTCATGCGCGTGTGCGCCATTTTGGCTCACTTCCATGCGCGCGTACGCCACACTGGCTCAATTCCATGCGCGCCTGCACGCGTGCGCCACGTCACCTATGAGCCTATACGAGCACGCCACTCAGTCGCACCGTATTGGCTCACTTTGGTGCGCCGCGCACGTCACATCAGTGCTCATGCTCCATGCACACGTGCGATGTGCAAAGTGCGCCATCAAAGCGCCACATTGCGCCTCATCGCCCACGCCATGCGCGTGCCCGTGTGGGAGTGTGAGTGCGTGTTAGGGTGCTCCGCTGTGACAACTGTCAAAAATCCAGGTCTCCGTACAATTAATTAATCTTGATTAATGCTTAATGACTGTGCTGAATTACAAGTTAACTGCTTTCTGATTATTGCCATACACATACATGTGCATCATACGTTATTTAATGTCATATCAATATTGCATGAAAGCTATATTGCTTTGAATGATGCACAAAGCACAGTTAGCACAGTTATCTAATAAATCAGGAATATGCTGGCAGTATTCAGTACATAGACAGACAGTGTGTTGAGACACAGAATGAGCCAGAAACCAAGTACTACACTAGTATAGAGTGTAGGGAAGTAAGGACCATAAAACTGCTTTTCTAGGTGATAGTTTAAGTGCCAGAAAGTGCCTAAAACTCACCCAAAGTGTTGAATTCAGCAAAATTCAGCATAAATCAGCATTTTAACACATTAATATTATGCAGAAACATGATAAAATAGTCCTGAATGCTTTCCTAAGTGTCGGGAACTAAAAGTGTCACAAAAGGGTACATAAAGAACACTAAACTGCAAGTTTAGCACTTTAACGAATCAGTATCCAACCGAACAACCAGACACTACCCGAAACATCAAATTTACACTAGAAGCACTGTTTTAATGTTTCCAAGCTAGTTATGATCCCCGAACATCATAACACCTCCTAAAAATATCTAATAACTGAAACACGTAACGAATACTTAAGATTGAACTATTAAGTAACTAAAGGGTTAAACCTACACCTAGACCCCCCCCCCCCCCCCACCTATGGGACGGCCATACTTGGCCCATACCTTGTGGATTTTATTTCATTTGTTAATTAGATCTTGTCTCTAAAGTATGAACATATTACACATAAGTTAATAAGGTAAGATGGTTATAAAGAGAACATGCAAGATCAAGACTCATAACCTTTCACACACTTCACACTTGATCTCTCTCCCTCTCTCGCTCTCACTCTCGGCCGAACACAAGCACCACCACCACCACCTTCATCCCTTCATCTTCATCCATTCTAAGATCATACAAGGGTGCTAGAAGAAAGATTAAGGAGCTTGGTGGCTTTGGATCTTGAAGGACCTTCTCTATTTGCTTTTATCCTCTTGATTTCTACTCTTGATCATCCCTAGCCTTGTGCTAGTGGTAAGAATCTTAATCTTGCTAGTTTACTTCCATTTTTAGTGGTTAATGATGAATCATGATAAAAAATATCAAGAACACTAAAGAATCATATGAAGTAAACATGAATATAAGCTTGTTTAGTAAAGATATCTTCATGAATATGAGTTGTTATGCTTGTTGATCTTTGATTGTTTGCAGAAGTGATGTTAATCATCATAAGGTCTTGCTAAATCATGATTAAAAACATAGTTTAGCAAGATGTGAGAGTATAAATTATTGTAGGATGATGGATCATCCACACTTAAAGCATGAACTTGAAAGAAGTAATGTTTTCTTAAAAAACCATGATTAAAGTGAGTTGTTAATCATATGGATCTAAATATTTATGAAGGATTTCAAAGAAACCAAGTTAAAAACATAAGTTTCATATAAACTTGGTTCTTACATAAACAAACACTATTTTTGGTGGTTATACAAGTGTAGAAACACTTATGTAACAAGAAGATTTCATAAGGAAACATTTTTGTAAAACATGATTACAAGTTGTAAACATCTAAATTCTCCAAGAATGATCTTTTTATACAAAAAAACCACACTTTAAAGGGTAACTAAACTTACTAAACACACTACCAAGTTACTACAAATTTTCATAAACTTTCAAGTTCATGAAGTGGTAGATTAAGCATGGTTTTGGCAAAATTGGTAAGTGTAAGTTGTTTAAAGTTGATTGTAAATTGATTGTGATGATTTTTACAAAAGAAAATGATATGCTTGAAAGCATGGAAACCTCCATTTTTAGGGGAAACTATGGCAAAATTTTTCTAAAAATATTAACACTTAGAAATATATTTTAAACAAATATTTACAAGTGTGTTTTAACCATGAGATTTCCATACAAACTTTGCCATAATTTTTGTTACAAAAATATAAGTATTGGAGGTTGGTTTTTATAAATAAAAGTGGTTAAATATATATTTAGAATATATATATATATATATATATATATATACAATGAAGACACACATATGTGATTATTTGTATACTTTATGTGATAGTTATATTATTTTAGGACTTGAAATAATACAACACATCAAAATACCAAGGATTACCATCCAAAATATTACCAAAATCCCAAGGAATGAGTATGTAAGTTACACACAAAATATTGGCGAAACCGAACTAGAAATGTAACTTACAAAACATTCCGGAACTTAACTCACAAGTATATTTTGGTGAATGATATTTTGGACACAAGTAAACGAAAGTATGATTTTTATTATCACAAGAGTCTATCATATTTTGACAAGAAGGAAATATATGATTTTTGGTGAATAAAAATATATATATATTTTCCTTGGAATTACTAGAAGATATATTATTTTTGGGAAAAATATATGTTTTCTTGAGTAAACTTAAAATACATTATTTTTGGATAAAAATAAGTTTATATATATTTTCTAAGTTAGACTTGAAAATATATTATTTTGGAACCATAAATATTTTTTCCAAAAGAAAAATTATAAATAATTTTTCTAAGTAATATTTCTTAAATATATATATATATATATATATGTATATATATATATATATATATATATGTATATATATATTGGAAATACATATATTGGTGGACTTCTATTAGAAATAATATTCCGGAAAGTATAATATAAATTTAAGTATATGAATACTTAATAAATACAATAAAATACGTATTCTCACACGTATAAATACTCACCGGAATACGACACCAAAACATGAAAAAATATACCAACACAAGAATACGAATACACATGTATAAGATACCCCCATCCTTGGGAGAGAAATACAAGTATTAATACTTGGGAAGTATTAAGTTAATATATATTTTTTAACAATTATTCCAAAATTTATTAAATATAATTTAAGTCGAAATATTAATTATTTTGAAAATAATTATATAACTTGGAATAATATCGTGGAGGCTTCAGAGCATGATGTTAAGAAAATTATCCTGGACCAGGATAATCCAGATATCTCGGTGCTCGTAGGAGCCAATATCCCTCAGGATATTGAAAATCAGTTAACTAACTTTTTGAAATGCAGGATGTCAATATTCGAATGGATGCATGAGGATATGACAGGTATTTCTAAGGATATTATAACTCACAAGCTTGGAATTGATAGGTCTTTCAAGCCTGTTCAGCAAAAGAGAAGGAAGTTTGCTCCTGAACGAAACGCAATTATTCAGGAAGAGGTTGAAAGATTATTGAAGTCCAAAATGATTAGGGAAGTCAAATTTCCCAAGTGGCTAGCAAATGTGGTCGTAGCTCAAAAGAAGAATAGGAAATGGAGAGTTTGTGTAGATTACACAGACTTAAACAAAGCATGTCCTAAAGACCCATCCCCTCTGCCTCATATAGACTCGATGGTGGATGCAACTGCCGGTCATGAGATGTTAACCTTTATGGATGTTGTAACACCCCGTGTTTCGAAAGTCAAAGTCAAAGTCAATGTCAAAGTCAAAGGAAGAAAAGATTGCTAATTGCGATCTGTCACTCCTTGCTTAACTACTGATTTGACTATCTTGACTTGTAAGCGAATCTTTTATTTTAATCGCTTTAGTTGTATTATGTGGAATATCTATTAATAATCGAGATTTAGTCGCATGTTTTATCGCTTTATCGCTTATCGCATCGTAATCGCATTCGCAACTCGATTTATGCGTTCTGGATATTGTTTTACGTGTGTGTGCTATTTATGTGTTACTTGTGCATGTTTATTTTATGTTTGTGGTGATTAATCGAAAATGCAATCGCAACTCTATCGCAACGCAACTCAATCGCAAACGCTAAACGTAAGTGATTTAGGATGATTGTATGTTAGATATAGTATTTGTGTGATTATTATTAATTTATCGTATCAAACGCATCGCAAAACCCAATGCATGAAACGAAACGCCGAAGCTCAAATCGTCGGACCACTTCGATCGAATGGACGACCGATTGAATGGCCGTCCGATCGGATTGCCATCCGATCGAAGTGCCATCCGATTGGTGGCCTATCCGACACTTGCCCTCTTTTCCCTTTTTGGCAACCTATAATACCCACCTGTCACATCATTTGTGATGTGACAGCTCCCTCACTCGACCAGCAGCGTTCCAGACCCATTTCTCACGATTTCTCGCGATTCTTGTAAGTTTTCAACCTAAATCTTGTACTTCTATGATCTACACTCACTCTTTTGTCTTTTTCACCTTTGAATCTTAACTTTTAACCGTGAAATCAGTGGATTTGAGGTATTCTAGGGTGATGTCACCATGGAGTTCTTATGAACTTCAAGTTTTGGCCTCATTCCACCGAGAATAACTTAGATCTGAACCATTTCCATAGGATTAAACAACGTTTTCAACTAGATCTAAACATTTTTAAAGTTAAAAGGATTGAAAGATGGATTCCAACTTTCTTTCAACCCTTTTACACTAAATGCACTCAAAACCGATAGAATCGGAGCTCGTTCTGATCTTCTACTCATTCTTAGTGATGTGTCGGCTCAAGATCTGAATTCTATCTAAGAGACAACCAATTTACGAGTTAAACATAAACATCCATCTTGAACAGTGATCTGATCGGACTAGGGTGATTCCTGTTCGATAGGATTACTAGGGTCTTGATGGGGTTTCTGTTGTTTAATGCGTTATCATATCGTCTCGAGCAAACCGCAAAAACTTTCAAAATAATCAAGTGCCAAGACGATCAGATCGTTGGGACGGATTACCGTCCGATCGGATTGCCATCCGATCGAACAGCCATCAGATCGGATTGCACTTGGTCTCAACACTTAACAATTTTCAACATGTTCAATGCATAGTCAGTTCTAACAGATTGCCATCTTATCGGTAGACCATCCAATTGAGTGATAATCCTGCTGTGAACTTGTTCTCCAAAGAAATGTCTCACCGAACGGATCGCCATCCGATCGAACTGTCGTTCGATCAAACGACTTGAATGGTACAGATACTTCTCTGTTTTTAAAATGCGACGACAAAAAAAAAAACTTCAAAGCCATCATACACAAACACATCCTTACCAAACGAATGTCAATCCGACCGAATGGCCATCCGATCGGATGACCATCCGAACGGATTGACATCCGATCGAGTGACCATCCGATCGGATTACCGTTCGACACTTGGTCACTTCGTCACCGTTTTACTCGCCGTTCATCGCTTATGCTATCGTTAACTATTCAGGCTAATCTCTCTCTCGGCGCTCCCTTCAATCCAAGAGAGTGTTTACTTGTTAAACGCTATCTGTGAGTATACTCGATTCCTTTTTGTTTTACGCACTTTTGGGTGTTACATATTCAAATCGCAACCGACTCACAACGCAAACACTATTTATACGCTTATCGTTATTGCATGTTACGTGTTATTCGATGAATGCTTGTATGTTATGTTAACACAGTGATTGTTGCCTGACACCTTAGCAACGATAGTACTATAGTTTGGACTCAGCACCTGACGTGGACAGGGGTTGTTAAGGGCTTTACTTCACGTGTCCCAGTGGGGATATGTGTTGCGCATTCTACAACTCGCAGTCACGTCTGTGCATATTTCTCTGTCGATAACCTACTAGCCTTCACTTTGTTACATGTTACATGTTGGTTATGCGTAAATGATTTCAAACTCTATTATACTACTAAACTTGTATGCTCACCTTTACACTATGTGTATTGACTTTATTTTAACGTATGTGATAGGTGTTTGAAATGCTAGGATGTTGCTTGCTATTCGATGGAATTGAGCTAGGATGGAGTCTAGAAACAAACTAAATAAAATCTGAGTTGTCGGAATGGATATTTGTCTTTGAGAACAATGTCTGTAATAACTGTTTTATTTTATATGTTTGTGGTATGGGACATGAACCTTTAATATATTATAATTAATAGTTGTTATGGATTCTCCTGGACAATCTGTTTCGCTCAGTGCCGCGCCCCGATGATTCCGCCATCGGTTGGGGTGTGACAAATGCATCCTCAGGATTCAGCAGATCCAAATGGAACCTTCATACCAGGAGGATACTGCTTTCATGACACCAACAGGTATTTATTGTTATACTGCTATGCCTTACGGTTTAAAAAATGCAGGTGCAACCTACCAGAGATTGATGAACATGATGTTTAAAGATAAACTGGGGGACACCATGGAGGTATACATTGATGATATGGTGGTAAAATCCAAGAAGGTTGAGGATCATCTCCAGGATATTGAAGGAGCATTTGATATCCTGGACCTATTCAATATGAAACCAAATCCTGCCAAGTGCCATTTTGGAGTGGGGGCAGGAAAGTTTTTAGGATATATGGTGACTAAAAGGGGGATAGAAGCAAGCCCGGAACAAATCAAAGCTATCCTGGATATCAAGTCACCATCCAACATGAAAGATGTGCAAAGATTTACAGGACGAGTAGCAGCATTGAACAGGTTTTTTTCAAGATCCTCAGAGAAATGCAAGGAATTCTACGATATCCTGAAGAAGAATAAGAAATTCGAATGGGGAGAAAAGCATGAAGCGGCCCTACAGGAATTAAAGCAATATCTTTCAACTGCACCTTTATTGATGAATCCCGAGGATGGTGAACCATTATCCCTATATCTTGCAGTATCAGGGAATGCCGTAAGTGCTGTTTTGGTAAAGGACCATGAAGGTCAGCAGTATCCTGTCTATTATGTTAGTAAAAGTTTATTAGATGCTGAAACTAGATATTCACACTTAGAGAAATTGATATTGGCCCTAGTTATGGCATCAACTAAGCTTAGACGTTATTTTGAGACACATAGGATTCATGTTAAAACTAATTATCCTGTTAAAAATGTGCTTAGGAAACCTGAGATATCGGGTAGAATGGCTAAGTGCTGAGTAAAGTTAAGTGCCTATGATCTAGTATATGAACCTAGAAATGCTATAAAGTCTCAGGCTCTAGCAGACTTTGTGGCTGATTTTAGAAATGATATTCAAAATGAAGTAGACCTAGAAATACAACAACTAGGAGAAACCTTAGAATCCTGGACATTATATACTGATGGTGCATCTAATGTAAGAGGTGTAGGATTAGGTATACTACTAAAATCGCCACAGGGGGACATATTACCCCAGGCTAATAGGTGTGAATTTCCTGCCACTAATAATGAAGCAGAATATGAAGCTTTGATTGCAGGATTAGAGTTGGCCAGGAATGTGAATATTAAAAATTTGCATGTATAGGTTGACTCCTTGTTAATTACTAACCATTTCAATGGATCCTGTGCAGTCAAAGGTCAAAGATTAATCGAATATCTTGAAATTGTCAAAAAATTAGCAGGATATTTCGAAGTTTTTACACTTGAACAGGTACCAAGGGAGGATAATGCTGAGGTAGATGCTTTGTGAAAACTTGGGATCATCAGTCAGGATACCGGAAGGAACCCAAATTCCAATATTACATATCCTTTATCTTGCGATGGAAGACTTCAAGTCTCAGGATAAGGAAGTATCAAGTATCCAGAATCCTGACGATGAATACCCTGAAAAGAATCTTGAATAACGGACAACTCCAATCATAAAATATCTTAAAGAAGGAGACATCCCAAAGGATGAGAATCCTAAGGCTTTCAGGATGAAGGTATCTCGATTCACTATTATAAATGATGTTTTGTATAAGAAGTCTCTTGCAAGACCATACCTGAGGTGCTTGGAGGATCCAAAACTAAGGAAGTACTTCAAGATATACACGAAGGAGATTGTGGCAACCATACTGGGGGCATGTCATTATTCTTGAAGGTGCGAAGAACAGGATACTATTGGCCGACGATGAGGAAAGATGCTGCAGAGTATGCTCGAAGATGTGATGCATGTCAAAGGCACAATAATATACTGCGTTTGCCTGCTGAGCCACTATATCCTATTGCTTCCCTATGGCCATTCATGAAATGGGGTATGGACATAGTGGGGAAGTTGCCAAAAACTCCAGGAGGAAAAGTTTTTATGCTGGAAATGACGGATTATTTCTCCAAGTGGGTTGAAGCTGAGGCATTTGTTCAAGTCAGAGATCAAGAAGTAGTATCTTTCATAAAGAGGAATATCCTGACTAGGTTTACCAGCTGAGATAATCTGTGATAATGGCTCTCAGTTTATCAGTAAGAGGACTACTGATTTTTTGCAAAAGTTGGGGAATCAAGATGATTACATCTACACCGGTACATCCTTAAGCAAATGGACAAGCAGAATCCTCGAACAAGATAATTGTCAACAATTTGAAGAAAAGACTAGGGGCTAAGAAAGGAAGATGGGCAGAAGAATTACCCTTTGTCTTATGGGCTGATAGAACAACGGTAAAAAGTGCAACTGGGCAAACCCCATTTTCCTTGTTGTTTGGGGCAGAAGCGGTGATCCCGACAGAAGTGGTGATACCTACAGCAAGATCGAGCCTCCGGGATCCTGAGGCGAATCCTGAAGCTCTGTGCCAAGAATTAGATACTGTGGATGAGACAAGAGATGCGGCAAAACTAAGAATGGCAGCATATCAACAGAGGATATCCAGAGCATATAACAAGAATCTGAGGACTAGAAGGTTTCAAGTTGGAGATTGGGTGTTAAGGAAGACTTTTCAAAATACTACTAATCCTGCTGATGGGAAACTTGCCCCAAAATGGGAAGGACCTTGTGAAGTTGAATCAGAATCTAGGAAAGTAGCATACCGACTCAAGAATATGGAAGGGGATATGCTACCAAGATCCTGGAATGCCATACACCTTAAGCTCTATTTCAAGTGAGTTTAGAATTTAATTTCTAACTCAGGATGGTATGAATTCTATCCCTTTTAAGTATGTTTGAATTTATTTATTCTTTTGAAACCAATACTAACTTAAGCATCGGAGGGGTATTAGCCAAGCTAACACCTACCTTAGTTTGAAGGTGTTTTGTAGGTAATGCTTCAGGATATTACTCCAGGATATTTGCTCAAGATAAACCGAAAGATTAGAGGATTGGACCCCTCTCTCACGATTAAGGGATCCTTATCCCTTCAAAGGTTTAAAGGTATTCACCTTTCTCTTGAATTGGGTTTAAACACCCCGCCTGGAGCGCAAGCTATCCAGGGATAGTTCAAGATAGCGGGACCAGTTCATGTAAAAGTGGCTAACAATTTCGTTATTCTTGGCTGTATCCTGGATCCTTAAGGTATATGAGGATTGATCACCCTCTCTCACGAAAGGGTATTTTCATACTCTCTAAGGTTTAAAGGTTTTCGCCTTTCTAAGTCTTGGAATCTATACACTCCTGCCTGTAGCGCATGAAAATAAGGGTTTATCCCCAGGATATTAAGGGTTTATCCCCAGAAAAACTAAAGTCTAAGGATAGGTTCCAAACAAAATATGATTGTATTTACATCGAGAAATTCCTAAGTATTCAAATATGCTGAACACAGGATACATACACCTTGATACAATTCGAAGGATGAACTCAGTTTCCTAAATGTGCACAGGGGATATCCATGAGGGGAATGTTGCAAAAGATTCAAAGGTGGAAAATTGGAATCAACTCTCTAAGAGTCTTTGGTATGATCTCCCCTTTTTGAAACCTTATCTAAATAACTTAACTTTTCAGGATATTTTCTCAGAATGTTTCCCCATGATATTTAAAATAACAAAGGAGCAAATTACTTTCAAAATCAGACACATGCAATGTAATAAAAATACAACAACAAAGATAAGGCCGAAAGGTTGATTATTTATTATTCACATGCAAAAGGTTGCACTATTGGCTTCATCTCAAAATGAGACCCATCCACCAACAGTGCAATAAGTTCTAAAACATATTTACTTAAACAGTTGAAGGGCTTCGTCTTGAAACCCACGATCCCTCCACCTTCAACTGTTGATTGTTCAAAAGCATATTAACATTGATGACCAAGGACTTCGTCCTGAAACTCAGGATCCCTCCACCTTTGGCCATCATATTGTATCTAAGTGCAGGAAAAGTAAATGCAGGAAAAGTAAATTGTTTTGGGGTTACAAACCATTCAAATTTAAAAAAGTGGGCTCCGGCCTAGGCATTAATATCCATCATCGCCCACTTGAATGCCCTCACACAGCAGCATCACCACCATCCTTCTTCGCCTCCTCAGCCTCAGCATCCTGAGCAACATCCTCTCCAGCATCTTCACCAGCATCCTCACCAGCGTCCTTCTTTTCTCCAGCCTTGTCTGCCACCTCAGCCGCCTTGGAAGTCTCACCGCCGCCTTAGAAGTCTCACCAGCCCCAGCTTTAGCAGGATATGGCACAGGATTGCCTCCAAGCTCCTTGAGTTTTGCCACCCAAGAGTCAACTGACTAGGATGGGCACTCAAGACCTGTCTCCTTGGCTTCATAAGCCATTTTGATTCGAGCTTGCAATAGGGAGACAACAGAAGAGTTTTTGATCCCCTCCCGGAAGGAGATCATGGCCTGTTCATGCTCAACATGGGCGGCTGCCAGCTTCACTTCAGCATCCTGGGTGACCTTCTTTAGCTTGTCCTCGTAGTGCCGGGTCTTGGCTTCAGCAATCGTGCCCTGATCAGCTACGGTGGTCTCAAGTTGTTTGATCCTGGCCACTTAGAGCTTAGCTGTTCCGCAAGCATCAGTGTAGAGATGGAGCAGATGCTGGAGACCCTGCAATTCAAAATACAGGTATGGGTTAAAATTTGCTAACCAAGATATTCCATCAGGATATATAAGCAAGATCTAGCACCAGGATATTACCTTGTTGAGGAAAGAGGTCATAGGCTCCATGGACTCGGTGAAGTAGAGCTCTTCGTAGGAGAACCCTTCAGAAGCTGGAGTAGTGGTCTCTGAATCCTTTCTCTTCTTGGACGTGGAAGTACGAGTTCTTGGGTTAGGTTTAGGAACTGCGACCGGTTTGGAGCTGGTGACAGCAGGAGTCTCCTTCTTAACATTGACATGAGTAGGATAGCTGTTGTCACGCCCCAACCGATGGCGGAAACATCGGAGTGAGACGAAGAAAGATTGCTCATCACACATAACGCTAGTTGTGACAATACAATTAAAGATAAATTGATTTCATTCATGAATAAATGTTACAATACATGAAAAATACAAGAAAACGATACAACAACAAATATGAAATTTATACAACGTATTTGACCTAATACGTCTAAATGTGTATCTAAGCATCAACACTACTCTAAATTCAAAGCATCGTCATCCTCAACCTGTAACATGTTTAAAATAAAGTTCAATATAAAAGCAAAGGCGAGTATACAAGTTTTCATACGTAGCGTAAAAACATAAGTTTCAAACAATTCCATGTGGCAAGCTCTTGATACAAGACAAACAATAAAATCGGCATGTGTTCAACATATCAAACCAATGATAAAACGCAATATGCTCATGACATAACCACAAGTCTACGGGCGGTGCGTTAATCCTATAGCACTATATATGTCACGGATAGGCTCGTACGAAGTTAATGATAAGTCTAATTCAAGATGTAATTAACCCAAGTTTAAAGTATCAAGTAATCAAATAAGCATGCGTGTATGAGGAATGTTTGTGCAATATGAATAAAGTTTGTGTGTAAGTTAATAAATAACATGTGACACCCAAAAAGTGGTAAACGAAAAAGGGGTTCAAGTATACTCACAGTGGTTGCGTATAAGAATTCCTTGTAACGCACGAGTAAAGATTGAGAAATCCAAGAGAACGAAACGAGAGCGATTACCCTAGTTACTCAAATTTCACATAACGATCTAGTTAATATTTATAGGTTGAATAGTATTCCTAATATTCATGATTTACAAATCAAATTAATTGATTTAGTTAATTTATACCTATGTTTTCTTTTGGTTTAAACATGAAAATAAGTAATATATTAACTAGTATGAAAAGGTTTTTTAAATTAGTGAATGAAAGAGGAAAAAGAATGTGAATTATTCCTAAAAAGAATCTATTAGGTCCTTTTGTACAGGATCTGATTGTCACGAACGCAGATGAATCGACCTCGATCAATGTGCGGAATCCATTTGATCAAGTCACAGAAGTACGACAAAGTATTCAACGTTTAACACCGTCTGATCTTTCTATTTAGATGATATGAAAGTACATAAGAGCATGAGGATAGTCAGACTGGACAGAGACTTCTAAAGTTCCAAAAGTTCTAAATGACATACCCTGGTCGGGTATTTATAGGCAACTCAGGGATCTAGGTAAGTGTTGTCCGATCGGATGACAGTGCTGTCCGATCGGGTGGCAGTCCGATCGGATGGCCATCCGATCGGGTGACACAAATCAACCTTTGGTCAACACTTTTACATACAAGTGCCATTCCCTGGGCTGTCTTTCTATGAATATACAAACATAAACATAATTGTTCACAAAGGACATAAACAGACAAAATACGACTCAATGCTGACGGAAGCTACAGACGTATGAACTAACAGACTTCCCGTCAGATGTAGCTGCAATTCCTTCCCGCATAGTCTTCATTCCTTCCTATTACGCCTTCGTTCCTTTGCTCTCTGTCTTCTCTGTTAGGCTTTCTCTTCTAACATTTTCCGTCTCATAAGCCTTCCTTCTTCAATCCACCATTTCCTGTAAACTGGATCACTATCACGCTTTCTGTCCCACTTGGGAATTTTTTTTCTTCTTTTTCGATCGGCGTTTGATCCGTTGGCGGCGGTGTCATCAGCTTGCGCTTGCCAAGATCAGCTGCTCTATCAGCAATCTCTTTAAACTTCTGGTTGTGCGTGTACCTTTTCAGAAATTCATCAATCTCAAGATCTCTCCATTTCGACTTCCAATACCTTCCTGATTTGATGTCTTGAGCAAAACACACATCCACGATCTTTTGATACTGCAACGCTTGATCTTTCTCACTTTTCTCAAACACTATCTTGTTGTAGAACAAGCAGCCGATGTCTTTCTTTGAGCAATTGACAAGCCACATAGGATCCAGAGTACTGATTCTTCGTGACATTCCAGTGGACTTGTCAAACAATGATATTACTGCCTCAGCTGTTGTTTCACTGTATAGCCAGCCTTCGAATAGATCATAAAAATCTTGCTCCATTGCTCTAAGAGGCATGTTCTTCAAACATCTTGGAGGCTTGATATCTAATGTTATATCTTTCTCTCCGTTTTCCAACATTGTGACAATTTGCTTTGGTCGTTGCGGCTTCCAATCAGGATATCCATCCTTAGCCTGCTGCTTCACATAATTCTACAGACGTTGATCGTGTTGTTTCACATCCAAACCATGATAGAACTGCTTGATGTTCTTTATCTCAACCAACTCATCTACATCCCACCACGGGAGGGTATTTATATCTGACAGAAACTTGAAATACTGTACCCCCTGTTCCCGTCTAATGGCGTAGACCTGCAAGTCTTCCAGATAACCCCATGAAAGTATATCTCCCCAAGAAATATCTTTATTGTGCGTGAAATACTGGAGTGCCCTTAAAGACTTCCTCTCCTTCAGCATCACTTTAAACCACTTTTTCCTTTCTTCAGCTAAGTTTCTTCTTGGGATGGTTTTTGGAACACCTTCAGTAGTTATATTTTCTACAATCTTTCTCCTGACTTCATCTTCGTTTTGATCTTTAAACATTTCCGCCAAAGAAGGAAATGTCTCATCTACTCCAGAATAATGAAAATCAGTGTTGGTGCATACGTCTGTCAACTTCGTCTTGTATCGAGTCTTGTATTGTAATAGATAGATCATGGCACGGAAAACGAGAAAGGTATTTATGGGTAATTTCGCTTGAAATGACACAGGGGTCATTTCATACGAAATTAACATGTTGATTTCGTGTGAAGTGATTTCGTGTGAAGTGATTCCATGCGAAATTAGATTCTGCTTGGACCATTTCAAGCGAAATTAGCTCTCCTATAAATACCTGATGTGCCTTGTCATTTGTAACGATTCTGATTCCGGTAGCGAAGCTATACAGAAGTGTCTACAGCATTGTAATCGATCTAATATCAATCAATAGACAGTTTAAAGTGACTTCTCATGCAATTCAGCTGAAATAACACTAATACACCTGTTTCTGCCTTTTGTATTGGTGAAGATCTCTTCTGATCGACTCGTTTGGGTCTCAAAATGATCCTAAAAGTGGTATCAGAGATCAGGAGGAAGAGTTCTTACCATTTCAGCTGCAAAATCTGATTTCTACACCTTCTTTTCAAAATTAAACAATTTTTCACGGTCAAAATGGCTTGACTTTCTCACATTATATGCGTAACAGTGTTTTAATAAACCCTAGAAAGAATCAGACTCTAATTCGAAGTAAAACATGATCAATTTTTGAAAAAACTGTCCGAAAGTTTAATTTCGTTCGAGATTGATATAATTTCGCTTGAACAGTGCCATATTTCACACGAAATTAGATTGTAATTCCGCTTCAAAAGGTATTCCGTTTGAAAAGGTGTTATTTCACACGAAATCAGGTATTCCATTTGAAAAGGTGTTATTTCACACGAAATAAGGTATTCCGCTTGAGAGGGTATTTCGCTCCAAAGGGTTATTTCGTGGGAAAGCTGATTCCGTTTGAAAGAGAATTGATTTCTTTTGAAACGTGATTCCGTGTGAAAGGTTGATTCCATGTGAAGAGTGTATTTCGTTTGAAACTGACATTTTGAGAACTTTTGAAAACCGAAACATGGAGAACGAGTTTTATAATGCCTTTGCTAGTCCAATAACTATTGCTCAAAGTACATTGCTTGAAAATGAGACAGGGACAATGCAAAAACCACCGAAGCTTATGGACATTGATGATTTTAGTGGATGGTCTGAACGTTTTGCTAACTGGGTTGAAGCATATCACTTAGATGCATGGGAACATACTGAAATTCAATATGTTAGACCAGTCGGGAACAATAATGTGAAAATACCAATTAGAGAATTGAGTGCTGAGGAGAAAAAGAAATACAAAGATGAGAAATTGATGATTAGTTTATTGCAGCAAGCGATTAAAGAAGACATCTTGATCTTACTTCAACATAATGGAAGTGCATTTTCGATATGGACAGAGTTAGAAGCAAAGTTTCTTGGTAGTGATGATATGCTCAAGAACAAAAAGTCGCTTTTGAAAAAAGAATTTGATCTATTTCGTGGTTTGAAAACAGAGAACACCAAGCAGATTATCGAAAGATATTGCAATTTGGTGAAAAACATGAACAGATTGGGCATCAACAAAGATAAAGATGAGTTGATTGAGAAGCTGGCTGATGCGTTGCCACATGATGAGTGGGGCACATATCTGATGATATTGAAGAATAAAACAGATTTTAACAAGATCACGCTGAGCGAGTTTATTAAACATCTTGAAGCTCAAGAGATGGAACAAAGAAAAATTGCTAGGATGAAGAACTATGATGGAGAACAAGACATTGGTTTGTATTACAAAAGTGGTGTTAGTGAGAAGACTAAATTTTCACCAAAGGTAGAAACTGCTTTCAATGCGAAAAGTTCTTCTGAAAGTTCATCTAAAGGATCAAGCAGCAAAACAGGATTTACTTCATTTCTAACATTTGATCCACACTTTTCTGCAACAAAGAATGGCAAAGTACTTCAATGCAACATTGCATTAAATTTGGAAAATGATCAAAACTATTCAGAGGAAGTAGCTAAAAGCCATATGTCTTTGTTAGTAACTGTGCTTGAATCCTATGGTAGTTTAGTTGCAGGGAGGATCGGGAATCCAATGCTTACAAAAGAGGATTACGATCAAGTTGATGCTAAGGAGATGGAGTTGATGGATATAAAGTGGTGCTAGGCGAGTGTGTTGAGACGAGCTGAAAAGTTTAAACAAATTCCGGGAAGAGATGATTTCCGTGATGCAAATGTTTCAACTTTAGGATTTGATAAATCTAAAGTTACTTGTTTTTGTTGCAGGGAAAAGGGGCATTTCAAGAGAGAGTGCACAAATGGCGAAGAAAGCGGAGCTCAAAATCCTTTCGGAAACAACGACTACTATCGAAAGGCGATTTATCATCAAGTTGCTCAACAACCGTATCAACAAGAACAGCAACAAACTGCACATGCTAGGAAGGTGATTGAAGATTCAAAGAAAGCATGTATGGTCAATCAAAATGATGGAATTTCATCAAAAGATTTCAGTTGGGATAAATATATTCCAGCTGATAATAAAGCATGTCTGATAAATCAAGATGATGAAAAATTACCAGAAGGATTTAGCTGGGAAAACTTTAGCTGGGATAATTATTGTCCAGACAAAGAGATCTTAAAAGCTAAAGGTTGTGTTGCTCAAGTTATTAATGATTTTACAGATGAATATTGGGCAGAAAAATCAGAAAACATTTAAATGCTGAAGCTGAGAAAAAGAAGAAATATGAAGAAGAAAGGCAAATGAAACAAGCTGAAGCTGAGAAAAAGAAAAAGGTTGAAGAAGAAATTCAAGTAAGAAAAATCAAAGAAGTTCCAGGTTTTGAAATTAAAACAGATGCTGATGCAGTTAAGATTTCTGAGAAGTGTATGAACTGTGAGTCTCTGATAAAGCAGAACAATGAATTGCTACACAACATAAAAAGGCTGAAAGAATCATATGATGTCTTGAACAAAGCCATGAATCAATACAACGAGACAAGCAGTGAACAAGCCATAGCAATGAATACACTCAAAGGAGCATATATGAGACAGCTTGACAATGTCGAATATTACACTAAAAAGTGTGCTGAGCTTGAGTTAAAACTGGAAACTCAGAGAACAGAAACCGAGAGAGTAAACGGTTTATTAAAAAGTTACTCATGTTCTACTTTTGTTGTTGACAGGATTTACCCCATAGTGGAAGAAATGAAGACGTTTGAAGAAAAGAAGACTTCGGAAGAAAAGAAGTCTGAAACAAAAGAAGATGATGAAGTAAAGATTTCTAGTAAGAAACCAAGTGTTGTCTATAACAAATGTCCACCTCCGGTCGAAAATGGATATTCTCCTCGAAATCCAAATTCAGAAAGAGTCAAAAAGGCAACAAATTTACAGTGGGAGTCTGAGTCTTCAGATAACTTGCCAGAAAATATTGATGTCATGTTCACATCGTCTGAAACTGATCATGAGTCCGAGTTAATAAAGAAAGTGGTCGATCAGGTGTTAGATAAGGATGAAACGGAGGAGTCCAAATCAGAGTCAATGTCTGAGTCAAACACGTCAAATTCAACTGTCAAAAAGGACAAACGGGTTTATAATAAAGAATTTTTGTTATCAAAATCTAATTTGAATGACGAACCGATCAAAGTAGCATATACTTTGAAAGATTCTGACAAATTATATTCTGATGACATATTTCCAATAAGAGGTGTTAAAACTGAAATTATCAAAAAGGTTTTTAAACTAACAGAAATTAATATTTCTGAAATAAAAGATGTAAATCTTTCTGGAAAACCTAAAACTTACACCTCAAGAGTTAAACAAAGAGAAAACAAGAAAAAGGGTTACAGTTCTGGTTCTGGTTTTCATAAGAGACCAAACCATAACGGTAATTTCAAAAAGAATGGTTTAGGTTTTATTTCACCAAAAAATCATAAAAATTAGAAAATTTATAAACCAAAAACTGTTTTTGTTACAAGAAAATATTCAAAAGAAGAAAAAGAGCAAGTGTTCAGAAAGCAATCCAACAAAAAATTCCTTGCCAAGAAGCAAGAAGAAATGAAGAAAAGTATTGCTCAGAAGAAGATAGAGACAAGAACCTCTTTTCAATGTAAAACAGTTGGTCACATTACCAGGAATTGTCCGAAGGCAATCCAAACAAAACAGGGAGTCTCTGGTAAACTGAAAGAAAAGATTGTTGAGAAAACCGAACCACCAACAAACAGATTTAAAGTTTTTGAAAATTCAACTTTTGAGGTTGGTGAATGTTCGAAAGATGTTTACAAAAGAAAGGAGAAACTTAACAATCAAAAATGGGTTGTTAAGAAATCAAGTGATAGTTCTGGTGATGAATCTGATTCCATAAATCAGAGGAGCAAAAAGTTGTTATGAAAGAAGAGAAGTCAGTTCCGCCTTTGGATGATGAAAATTTTCCACCATTGCGGGCTGAAAATTTGAAATCTAAAATTGGTAAAGTTGAAATTTCAAATCAATTTTTTCCTGAAAAGAAAGAATTTGATGTTGAAAAGGCTTTTAACCCCACAGTGCAAAACATTTTTGGTAAAATGATTGATGGGAAGGTCAAGGGGGTTAAAGAATTTTATAAGAAGAAAACAAAGAAACCGAGTGTTGACAACTCGGAATCTCCCAAGGACCGTCAGGCTTGGGAGAATCTCTCTAACTGAAAAACCTGATTTGCCGGAGCTCCCAAGTTGGTAATCGTGGAGCCTGAATCGGCATCATTCTTGAAATATTGTTTTTTTGAAAATTGAAAATTTTTCACTAGTATGACTTGCCGGAACTCCCAGGTTGGTAAGTGTGGAGTAGGAATCGGCATCTTGAGATTTCAACCTACAAGTGGTAATGGTTGGTAAGCAAACCTACATGTGGTTGAAAAAGGGGATATATTCTTACAAGTGGTTAATCAAGGTCATTAGGTTGAACTTGATTAGACCATTTCTACAAGTGGTATTTGAAAAGGAAAACAATGTGATGAAACCCTAACCTACAAGTGGTAAAATCAACAAAACTAATTTTCCAGAAAAACCATTTGATTAAAACAAACTTAAGTGTTTTGAAATCATAATGGGAAAATAGTTTGTTGTGAGGGGGAGTTCTGATTGTTTATGCCAAGTGAATGGTGATTTGAAGTGATTCGATATCAGTTGTCATTTTATTTGTATAGTTTGTTTTCAAATTTCCTTTAAATGATTTTGAATTTTAGGGGGAGTAAGAATTTTCAGAAAATCCAAAAACATTTGAAAATTTGAAAAAATATCCAAAAACATGATAAAACAAAAAAAGAGTTTTGTTGTGAAAAAGAGGAAATGATAGTACATCAGTGGACTATCACAGCATGCTAAAGAATTGGAAAGAAAAATGTGATAAACGGTCTCACTGATGATGTGCCAGTAGGTTTTTGCACATTTAGTAGATTGTGTTGAGATATAAACCTAAATTTCAAACTTACTTATATCGTGGGGAACATCTCTCGGATATATGGGTAACCCCCGAAATCTTGTTTGAAAGGTCCCTCTTTCTGAGATTCTAGGTCTTTATGCTTAGTGATATCTGGGGTATTATCCCGAGACTTCTGATTTTGCGGAAGCAATGGCCTAGTCACCGTATAATACTTTCTGCTTGCTTGAAATATAGCACCCCCCTCAGCATAAAAAATGATGAAACATTGAAAAATGCTAATCATGTGCTGTTGAATAAAAGATTCTCTAAAGGGAACACATCAAAACTTGAAGCCGTCATCTCTCTGATTTTGCGGAAGCAATAGCCTGGGCTCTCACGGCCCTCGCAATTTAACCCCTTACAGATATCATCTAGGTATACTCACCTGTAAGACTGATTATTGGGATCTGGATACGGGAGTATATTCTGAGGTGGGACACGCGAATAAGTTCAAGTGCTTAAAACATTAATCTCGTATCTTGAAACAGTTGAAATTTGTGTGAAAATTTAAGTGGATCAGTATACTGACAATCTAAGTGAATCGTTTAGAACTTAAAATGTTTAAAGCTTAACGGTGTTGGTGATTTGTCTCATAATCTGATATGATCCTCTTACACAAACTCACAAAAATATTGTATGTAAATATTTCTTTACTGCATTTCGTTAAAATCAAAACTCCAAAAAGATTTTAGTGTGTTTTAGCATAAAATTTTTTTAAAATACAAAAAGATTTCCGACAAGTGATGTTGAAGAGCTGATTTTCAAAATTCCAAGTGCTAAACATGATGAACAAATGGTTTGGGAGAATTGGTTTGAGATGATTGAAATGAAATATTGTTTGAAAAAGAAAAATGGTAGTTCTACAAGTGGTTCATCAGAGATTAAAATTGTTATAATCATATCTACCTCACAATAAGAGTGGTGTTGTTGAAAGAATTCTATTAGTAATTTCTAAATTTGTCAAGTTGAAAATTTGGGAAATTTACTTTTGGGAAGAGTCTATGCAGGATTGAAGATTGGAGAAAGCCAGGTTTCGATTTCTGAAGATAGATAGATTCGAGCCAGGTACCAGATCCTGTAGATTGAAAATTCCAGACTGCGATCCCAGCTTAGCGAAAGGGGGAGTCGGATGACATCAAGAGGGAGTCTGAAGATGTAAACTGCTGATGCTGATGATCTTAAGGAATCAAGAGACCTGATTAAGAGGAGTATAAAGCCAGGGTGAGATTCATGAAGAAAGAGAAAGAGATTGATTGAGGATGCTTACAATGGAGAATCTTTGGAGAGAGCGAGAAGACTGATAAAGGCTGAAGGTTTGACAATCGAAGACTCGACACCGAAGACTTCGTCAACATCCGAGGGGGAGTTTGTTGGTGCATACGTCTGTCGACTTCGTCTTGTATTGAGTCTTGTATTGTATTGTAATAGATAGATCATGGCACGGAAAACGAGAAATGTATTTATGGGTAATTTTGCTTGAAATGACACAGGGGACATTTCATACGAAATTAACATGCTGATTTCGTGTGAAGTGATTCCGTGCGAAATTGGATTCCGCTTGGACCATTTCAAGCGAAATTAGCTCTCCTATAAATACCTGATGTACCTTGTCATTTGTAACGATTCTGATTCCGGTAGCGAAGCTCTGCCGAAGTGTCTACAACATTATCAGCTTCATATGCATACCTAAACTCAAGCTCCCTTTCAGGTGACGGAGGTATCTCATCTTCAATGTCAAATTTAAACTTGCCATCGTCTAACCCCAACTCCTCCAACATCTCTGCCCTAGACCTGGGTATCTCAAGCTCCCCCTCATACTGAGCATGTAAATAGATAACAGTTGGATTTGTGAGGAGTACCTGATCGACGTGCTGTTTCCCAGATGTAGAAGCTTCTTGATGTTGATCATCCTCCTGTTCATTTATGTAACAACCGTAAAATTTATTTAGCGATTTCCATAAATAATCACAATTACTGAGTATTTATATATATATACATTCACGCTAAAATACTGGTTTATTAAAAACTTTTACAAATGAAAGTGATACAACATAATGTGGTTTAATTCGTCGTTTTAGAATAACGACGAAACAACATTGCGGATGCTTCGTTTAACGTGTGTTCGGTTCTTGCTCGATGCTTGATCTTCATCCGGGACTCTCGACATTCACCTGTGATCAAAACCAACTTAAAAGTCAGTTTTGATAATTAAATAACTAGTACTACAAGGAAGATGGGTCGAATAATCAAATTAAACAAAGAAATCCGGAAATTCCAACATTGATCTCTTGATCCTAAAATCAAGAACTTGAAACTGGTCTCCACCGTAACTTACGGTGGGCACCGTAAGTTACGGTGACCCCTGGTTTAAACTACCTCTACCGTAAGGCAGGAGGTATCTGCCGTAGCAATTCAGCCCCCCACCGTCACTTACGGTGCCCACCGTAAGTTGCGGTGGCCCCTGTATCAGACCTTCCCATTTTGCCGTTTTTGACACGAAAACTTTCGTATCTTTCAATCTGCTTGTCCGTTTGACCTACCGTTTCTTCCTACGTGATTGTAATTTGATCCTCCATCATATGGAGTTAAAATCCAACATCCTACATAATAAATTTTAAGACTTCTAAGCCTTCGACTCCTTGCCGTTTTACCAAATTTTAACCCGTTTATGCATTTTATCAAACAAACATATTTGTTTAATACTTATTTCACATGCACCTCCTCAAATTAATGTTTCTACCATGTTAGGTTCTAATCACAGATTTCTCACACAATTTAAATACGTTTTCGCTCGTATGCTTATTTTGACCCGTTAGGGGTATTTAAGCACTTTAGAACTTGAACTCGCTTTCATACATTTCTAGCATCTTATTCTAAGCATTTATTTAATTATAAAACTCATTTCCGAACTTCTTGCAAGGGTCGTTCGTTCGAATTAGCTTACAAGGGCAATTTGGTCAATTTTCATCCTTTCTTTACTACAAAGGAACTTTTAAATACTTGTTTGACCCAAAATCCAACCTTTTAACTATAATCTTGTTTATAAATCCATGTGCTTCTAGAACACCATGATCATAACTCAATTTATTCAGTTTACCTAAAAGATAACCGAATAGCTATATTTTAACATTGTCTAACTCTTATAGAATCTCAAGTTCTACATGATGAGTTGAATCATTATACATACCTGGCTCGGATCAATATATTGACCCATTTCAATACCTTGACTTAGTAGCCGCTAAGCAATAGCGATGTGCGTATCCATTTTATATTTATTCCTATAAACATGTAACTCGACAAACCATTAGTCGATATTGTCAAAGGGTGATAATTTCACCTTTTGACCCGTTTATTTACCTAGTGATTTTCGTCACTTCAACTAAATGCCAATTTCATGTATTATGCTAATTTAAAGTCTACTAGCGAAAATGCGAAATCAAGCATAACGTAACGGAATCGTAGTTACGTACCTTTTAAGCATCCTTTTCAAACGCGTATTTCCACCGGCTTGTCCATTTGACGATCCGGATTCCTCGCCTAAAGAGTTCAGTTCGCAATCCGTTTAGAACCCTTTTTCAATCATGTATCGCATAATTTGCTAAATCATCACAATCATGCGTTTTAACTCTAAATTTCAATTTCGAGCCTTCTTTGGGGCATTTTTACAAACACCTTAAGGGCAAAATTTTAAATCATTCATCAATAAGCTCATAACTTGTCATATAACCCGAATTTTCATCAATCAAACTATTTAACACAAATATTTTCCTTTACAATTCTGAAATAACTTCACATATGTCAAATTACACTAGAACAACCCCAAATTTCCTAATGTTGTTAGGCCCTAAAGTGTGAGACTGATGCATCAAATTCATACAATGAGTTATGGTTACGAACTGGGCTTTACCGGGTTAGTTATATTAGGTTTTGGACCTTTATAGGTCACTTGGGCCAAGCTTTAGGCCATGTGGGCCAAGCAGGCCCAAGGGAAGCCCATGTAGGGAAGTGGGCTTGGTCACGTATATAAACAAGTTTCTAACTTGTTTTTAGGATGGAACTTCTAGGAACATCATTGTTACAATATTCTAGAGAGCTAGAGAGGGAGATAGATTGTGAAGGACACTTGTACCAGACGGTTTTGCTTTCATAGTAATAGAATCGTGTGCAAGTGTTGAAAAGTTATTCGGTATTGTTCTTCGTTTTCATACTTTCTGTTTTTCTTGAATCTCACTAAGTTTGGATTCCGCACAAACTTGGTGATTGTTTGATATCATTGAAAGATCCGGTTTCACGGGACTTACAAGTGGTATCAGAGCCTTTAGAACCTATTTCTAGGCTCGTTTTGATATCAAATATTCAAGATTCTCATTATTTTTGGTTCGGTGTTCTTCGCGTTCTTCGTAGTGTTCATCGAAGTTTGATAAAAATCAGTATATTTTGGTGTCTAAATTTTGAAAAGGTTGTTAAAAGATTAAACGTAATCTTTTTATTTTTCTGAAAATATCTTATTTTCAAAATTCACAAAGTTTTCGGAAGGGAGTTGTTGGGTTGATTGAAACTTTCCATATATTATTTTAATATACACGTGATCATCCATAATTATCTCAAATCTTCAAATTGTTCACAAGTTGTTAATTTGATTTCGAGTCAATTGTTTCATCAATTGGTCTTGAGTCCCCATCATAATCATCATTCACGGTTTCAAGTTCTTCATCACCTTCACAGGTCTCGAGTAGCAACCACATACACAGGTCTCGACTCTTCAAACATCACTCAACCATCATCTTTCTTACTTTATCTGAGTCACAACAAGTTTCAAGGTCTCGAGTGGAAGTTATTATCAGTCACAACCTCCGTTGATCTTCACCACTAAAGCTTCTTTTCCAGTTTCGAATCATCTTCACACTGGTTTCGACTCACTGGTCTCGAGTTGTCAAGGTTTTCAGTCGCAATCTCCATTTCGACTCCTCCGTTCCGATTCGCAAACATCGTTCTGACTCGCAACCTCCATCACCTCCACTGGTCTCGAGTTACCTCTTTCTCGGTTCCGAGTCGCAACTGAGATCTCGAGCTATCAACATCCATTGTCTCAAGTTGCAATCTTCATTTCACGGTCTCGAGTCTTTCACTTTATCATTATTTCAACTTCACAAAGGTCTCGACTCATCACTGGTCTCGACTCATCATTGGTCTCAACTCATCATGGTTTCGGCTCATCTTCAAGGTCTCGAGTTGCTGTTTTCATGTGAAGTTCATCACTGCATCTCCGACTCGCCACCACCTTCACCATCTTCTCCGATCACCATCCTCCTTAACTGCTATCACCGTTTCAACCTTCGTCACCGGTAACCGACCACCTCTTAACAACCATCTTCTCCGGTGACCATTAGCAACCGTCCAACCACGATTACCGTTCGTGTCTACACCCACCATTCATCATCATCGACAGCCCCTGTTGTGTTGTGGTGTGTGATTATACCAAACGAAGAAGAAGCTGATTACAGTCACATATTGTCGCGAAAAATCTATTCGCAAAACGTTTGTGACGGTTGGACTGAAAGTGATGTTTAGGTTTTAATTTTAGTAATAATAATTATAATGATCATAACATAATCATTACCTTATTATTAATTATTAATATACTACTAATAATAATTTAATAAGTTTATAACATAAAAAAAAGAGGTTTTTTTTTTTTAAGATAAAAAAAAAAGGAGTTTGTTTGTGATAACGGTTTTGACAGATTTTTGAGGTGTGGTTCAGAAAGCAGGTTCATTCGACTGCAAAGGGTTTAAGTTAATGAGTACACGGGTTCTCGTTTGGTTTGTGTTTTGGGGGAAAGAACAAAAGTAACAGCCACCCACTGAAATTATGTCATTTATGTTTGACAAACCTGTGAGCAAAGAACTTGAAGATATACTTTCTGTCTTTTGCACTCCTGAGTGTAGAGAAAGAAATGAGGCATATAGGTTACATAATGCTGAGCTAATTCAAGAATATAAAGATATAAAGAATAAAACCTTTACTTTATCGAAAAATGAGAAACTTTATAAAGAAAAAATTGAAGCTCAGCGAAAAGACATCATCCAACTCAAGGATGATGTAAGTGTAAAAACAGCCCAACTCTTATATGTTCAGGAAAAATTATGCACTGTGACTAAAGAACTGGAAGATATCAGAGATAGATATCAAATAAATGAACTCAATATTAAGAAATCTGATTCTTCTAGCAAACTAGTTAAGAATTTGTGTGATCAACAGCTTGCATATAAGAAAAAGAAAGGGTGTGGATTGGGTTACAATCAGGCTCCTCCTCCTTACAATGACAATTACACATACTTACCCATGACTGAGGAGGAATTGATGAATGAGGACAAGATGGCTTACGGTCCTAAAACTGATAAGTCATCAATCAACAGCAGACCTGTTGATAAATGAGCTAGTCCTTCGGTAAATTTTATTTCAAAGGGTACTTTTGATCCTAATGCTTCGTCTTCCCCTGTAGATGAAGTAGAAGTTGAAGATGTTCTTGGGGATGAACCAGATTCAAATTCTGATTTTTCAGAAAACTCAATAAATGAAACAGCTTCTGAACCTGTTTTTGGACAAAAAAAATTTAAGTCGTTATTTGGTTCTTTTTCAGTTGATAATAATTGTGATGTTTCTTGTTCAACATCAACTAAAGCTGAACAAACAAATGAAAGTGAAAGTGTTGATCAAAACTGTTCTGATCATTCTTCTGAAACTGTTTCTGCAAATGTTCCTAATGATGTATCTAGTGGGACCACTGAAACACATTCTCAAAAGGATCAAGATCAGGGGACCACTTTGAAAACCAATGTTGCAAGTGAACCACTCTTGAACACACATGAGTCTTGTGCTGAAGATTCGTCAAAGGTTTCAGTTGATGACATGAAGGATGAAGAGAAAACTGACGTAAACAAGGCTCCAAGTGCGCAAGCTGAACCTTCTGTTAGTGATGAAGAGGTTCAGATCAAGCAACAAGGGCCAAAGCGAGCAGGTAAAGGATGCGGAAATAAGAAGTCTAAACATCAAAGACGATCAGGCTCTCCACAGTCCTCAACGGGTAGCAATCGTCCGCAAAAGGCTCGTAATGTGAAAAATGCTTTTGTTAAGCCAGTCAGTAATGGCAAATGTGAGAAATATGCATTTGACTGTGCTAAAACAAAGCTTTCGGAAAGACTGGTGAGATTTCTGAACAAGACCTACAGTCCAATCAAAACAAGAAGAATCAAAAGAAATCTCAACCACAGAAGGCCCCTGCAAATGATAAGTATAGACATCCAAATTCATTTTCGTCTGCAGGAAATGTGCAACACAAACAAGCACAGAAAGGACCGGTTCGTACTTCAGGGCATGCAAGAGCAAATCCAGCTGATCAGAATGCTTTCTACATGAAGAGACAAACATGCTTCAATTGCGGCATTGCTGGTCACATTGCTCGGAACTGCACAAATCTTCCCTACGTACCATATTATATGCAAAATCAGAGGGTTACACCAAAGGATAACTACCATTCTAAGCCGATGAAGGTATCGTCACCTAAGGCAATGAAGAATGTGAATCCCAAGGTTAAACCTTCTGATGGGGATTGGAACGCTGCTAAAAACAAACGCAAGGCTGTTCAAGAACAAAAACGTCTTTCTAAATCTGAATCAGCTAAAGTTGCTCAACCGAAGGCAACAAATACGTTTGTTAAACCAAAACAGATTTGGAAACCCAAATCCAAAGCAGCAACGTTTCCAATCCTTGAAATGAAAGGGGACTTGTGTTTGAAAGAAGTGTCTTATTTTGATGCTTCAGGTAAACCCAGGACCACGATGGCCTGGGTACCCATGTCTTACTAATCTCCTTATTTTTCAGGAATAACTAAGGAGGAGATGTTGACATTCTCTGGAATGTTGATAGCAGTTGTTCCAGAGATAAAAACGGGTAACATTTCACTGTTGCAAAAAGTTCAAATTTTTTTTACAGACGATATGTTTCCTTTGGAGGAGATTAGAGAAGTAAGAAATGATTAGCAAAAGGAACCGTTTAAATTCAGTACTTGATTTGAATATTGATTAGTCTTCAATCTGATGACAGAACGGTTAAGCAAAAATATTTTCTCTCTTTCTTAGTTCATTATTTTGTATATAAAGTGTCCTTTCTCTAGTAAATGGTAAATTTGCGCAAAAATACAAGATTTATGCACAAATTTAGGGGGGGGAGAGGGACATATAGATAGATATAGAGTTTAGGGGGAGAAAACTCAGAAAATGAGAAAAATACAAAAACATTAGAAAATGAAAAAGCCAAAAAGATATATTGCATGATATGGGAAGTGAAATAAATGTTCGTGTTAAAAGGTTTGACTAACACATGTAAGGTGCCATAGCAGAAAAGACTAGGATCTACTGCGATATGTCGATAGGCTTGACGCTCAAAATTATAAAGGATACCAAGTGATATAAACATAACGAACTATGTATCATGTGGGTAACATACCAACGGCGTATGATTTTATGGTCTTAAATCTTGTGTTGATAGATAGCCAACGTCTGAGGTTTCGGGTCTTTATGTTGTTGAATCGTCCGGGGATATCTTGGCTGTCCTTCCGTAAATGAATTTTCACATTATGGTGAAGGGCTGACTCATGTAAGACCAGTATCGAAACAGTTTGACTTTAGCACGATGTGTTGGTAGGCTCTATCCTTAAAGACTGGAAACATTGGCTGTTCTGTTCTGAACTAAATTAGTACATGACCTCAGGAAAGAAAGTCACTTGGAATTAGCTCATTTCTATTTGAATGTCTGTATGTTGTCCCGATACACACAATTTTGGTCTGACTCTGAAATCTTCTCTGAAAAAGTCGTGTATCTCCTCTGTTTTGCGGAAGCAAAGACCTGGAGGTGCTAGGCAACGTCAGCTTCTGCTGCATCCAGATACATGTTGACCTAGATGTACGTTGTCGCGCTATAAATCAATTAAACACCCGAAAGAGGCCCTCAAGTGCCCAAAAGAAACCCAAGAAACCTATATCAAACTGAGAAAAACTCATTTGATCTGTATATTATACCATCTCTGCTTAAGATCTATTCTGTTCTCTTCTCAATCTATTTCCAGTTAAGATTTCAGAGATCTGGATTGGACTTGTGAAATATGTGGTAGGGAAGCTACTTGCATGATAGAGTGTGCTGTATATAACTCCGGGATTTGATTAGTATTTGTTTGGGTGTTCATTGTTAAAAAATCAAAACATGATAAAATTTGTTACAGGCAGTTATATGGAAAAGGTCTAGGGAGATGAGTTTAGGAGGACAAATATACTGGCAATCGTCTAGAGCTTTCAGTCGTAGATCAGTGTTGATAAGTGTAGTCAACCCGAAACCTCCTGATTTGATCTCTGAGCAATTACGTTATTTCCTAGACACAGTCAGGATATCTTAAAAGATCCCAAGAGGACAAAAACCCTAAGGAATCAAAATCTCAAAATGAGAATATTCCAAATGCTCAAAGAGCCAAATTCGTACCAAAATGGTACTTGCCTCACCCTCGTTAGACAAAATCATTGGTCGCTCTGCTGTACGAAAGTACTAACCTGTCACCAATGGTCTAACGTTGTAAATCAAAAAGGATGACATCAATATACTCACCTGTTACGATGAATCGTTGTGCTTACCTTGATCGCGGGGGTATGCCTTGGAATGGGACACACGGGTATAATAGTATAATATTACCTAAAGCATATCACGAAGTTGAAAAATTGAAAGTTGAGCGTTAAAGTTTAAGTGGATAAACATATTGGCAATCACATAGACTAGTTTGATTAGGCTCGTACTGAAAAGTGTTCCTTAGTCTGCCTGAGAACGAATTTTGATCCCATTGCAATTGTAATTGTATATTATGGTAGTTGTTTATATTTTGAGTTTTTATTTGTTTTTAGTTCTTAAAATAAAAAAAAATTCAAAAATTCAAAAATACAAAAATAGTGTCCTGTTTTTCTATAAAACCAAAAAAAAAAAAAAATAGAGTGTTTATTTGTTTTTCTTAAAATTAAAAATGTAACTGTTCTTGAAGATTTGACTAATCATAAAAGTTGAAAGAGTTTAAATTATGAAATCCGAGTACAAGTACTTGGATGTACCAAGTGTTCATATGGTACTCTCTCTATTGCATAAGAAATGTTTGCTTATGAGTTTGTGAGCATGTGCAGAACTTGATGTCAATCAAGAACAGAGGTTGCTGAAGATAGAGATGCTGTTGGCTGCTAACGAAGCATGGAGTAGCACAACAACAAGATGTACCTGATTCAGAAGAACCGGATACGAAACGCCGTCTGACAGTGAAAGTACATTTGAAGAAGTACTGTGAACCTGCTTGAAAGACAAAGATTGAAGAAGAAAAGAGCTGCTGAGAATCCTCCTCTCACATTCTTTTCACAAGATTTTCAAGCAAATGCTGATCGAGATCCTGATATGAAGCTAACCACAAGAGCTGAAGAAAGAGGCCCAGTGCTGAGAGTTCAGAAGTCAAGAACTTCCACAACATCTGCAGCATAGCGACAACCATAGACTTTGTTGAAGACGTTGCTGAATTCATGCTATGAAGACAATTTGATGGCATCAGTCTAGGGGGAGATTGTTAGGCCCTAAAATGTGAGACTGATGCATCAAATTCATACAACGAGTTATGGTTACGAACTGGGCTTTACCGGGTTAGTTATATTAGGTTTTGGACCTTTATAGGTCACTTGGGCCAAGCTTTAGGCCATGTGGGCCAAGCAGGCCCAAGGGAAGCCCATGTATGGAAGTGGGCTTGGTTGAGTATATAAACAAGTTTCTAACTTGTTTTTAGGATGGAACTTCTAGGAATATCATTGTTACAATATTCTAGAGAGCTAGAGAGGGAGATAGATTGTGAAGGACACTTGTACCAGACGGTTTTGCTTTCATAGTAATAGAATCGTGTGCAAGTGTTGAAAAGTGATTCGATATTATTCTTCGTTTTCATACTTTCTGTTTTTCTTGAATCTCACCAAGTTTGGATTCCGCACAAACTTGGTGATTGTTTGATATCATTGAAAGATCCGGTTTCACGGGACTTACAAGTGTTTATCAAGTTCTACATAACCCACGAGTCACCTACAATGGTGACCATGGATTTCACTAGAATTTAGCATAATTTCAACATGTACTTGTTTAGGGTTTACTCCTAGACAATTTAACGTTCCTAATTTATCTACAATTCATACATGCATCATCAGATTTCAAGTTCTCTAAATTCATGAGAATTCAAGTAGAGAATTTTTGTCAAATTTTACATACCTTATGATCTCCTTGCAATGGGGATCATTAATCTATGCTCGATTTTCGTTTTGGACTTGGTTTGATCCTTCAATTTGTGAGATTAGTGAATGTTAGGGTTTTTGAGAGTGGGGGTCGCCCTTCTCCTGCCTGTGATCGAACCAGACCCTCAAATGGGGTGTTTGCTTTTTTATTTTTTATTTTGTTAAACTTAATAATATAAGTTTCAATTTTATCAACATAGGCCCCTCCACTTTTATTTAGTTTATATTTTAATATTTTGTTCTTTCATTTAATTACAAGACTTGTACTAGGTTATTTATTTCCTAGTTACCTTATCTTGTTCACAACCCGTTTTATTTTAAGTCCCGTTAAATCTCGGGCCTTTTATATACTTTGCTTTCTCAAAGAATTTCTCATCCTTTTAATAAATATTAGATTTATTTATTTAAATCCTAAAATTTACCGGGTAAGTTTTACCACTAACTGTATTTTACCCGTCCTGTAGTATTAACGTGGTTTGATTACCAAACTCGTTTTCGGGGTGTTACAAGTCTACCCCCCTTAAAGAGGTTTCGTCCTCGAAACTTTTTCTTACATAATTCATTGAGTTTAAACTCGATGTATTTGATCCGAGAAATCTTTTAAACATTACTTATACTTTTAACCAATTGTTAGTATTACCAGATAAGTATGGTAACATCTTTTTGGTCACTAATTGTATACGTATCTCATACGACATAGTGTAACTTGAAATAACGCAATCTCGTTAATTCCACTAGTTTAGTTAACTTAGCGATATCCATCGCTTTCATATACTATCGAATTCCTTATGAATCCGTTACTTTGACCCGTTTAAAGGTCTTTAGTGAAATCTTTCACTTTTAGCAACAAATTCTTTTGTTTCCAAATTTATTTATTCGGTTCAGTCATACCGAATCTACCGCTTACAAGCAAACCAAATTTCTTGATTTGAATTGCTGACCTTATCCGGTCTCACTAACTAGACTTATTAGTCCAGTTACTTTTACAGCTCGGTTGGTTATAATGTGATTCTACCTCACATTGCATTTCTTGATTGTGATCATGTCACATCATGTTTAATTCATATCAATCTTTCATTTTCGAAAACATCACTTTTTGAATATATCGTCTTGCGCCTATTAGTGTCAAGACTTGTATCCTTCATGCCTACTATTTAAATTCCTATCAGAATTTATATTTGTAAAAACGTTATTTCTTACTAAAACCAAAGTTTTAGTTTTAGGATCTTCTCTTTAACTTTTGTCAGAATTATGGATATTGACAGTCCATAATTTATTCTTTTACAGTCTTAGTTTTATGCGGGGATTCTCAACTGATTCCCTTGCTTTATCTAATTAACCCATAGGTTTTATCACTTAGCCTTATGGGCTATCCTGATTAGACTTTCACCTCTTTAGGGCGAAGTCCTTATAATTTCCATCTTATCATGACCCGTGGGTCATTTTAGTCTCGTAGACCTTTCATTTGTTTATAACCCTAAAGGTTTTGTTGATCCCGTAGATCACTCCTTACTCATGTCATTCTTAAAATACATGTTTGGTGTCAAGGCACCCTGTTTTTGTTTGAAGAATCATTTGGTTTCAAGCTTAGGTTCCATTAACTGTGACACCTGTGTCACTTCAACCATCACACAAATGCCAAACCAATGAAATATTGTATTTCATACTTGGGAATTGTAAAAATATGTGTATCGTTTGCACATATCAACTCTTGTTCGATTTCAAGCTTTAAATCGCTTTCTGGAGGGTTATACGCGCTCTGATGCGTAAATATAACCAGTTTAATCCAACAAACACTCCGGAATAGTGAAATAGGCTTAACATACCTTAAATAACCTTTACATAACTTAGAAATAAGTTTTAAAGGCTTTGGTATGGCAAAAACAAGTTAATTCGCTTACAGGGACTAAACTTGACAAACTGCGAAAGTATGCCAATTTGAACTGTAATAGACATTCCGGAACATGACCATAAGTTAAACATACCATAAATATCCTTCACATAGCTTAGAAATAGGCTTTGAGGGGTTCGGTGTGCTAAAATAAACGTTTGGGTCATTCAGGGACTAAAAGTGTCAAAAAGTGCACAACTTTGCATTTTCGCGCATAACTTACGTAATGAATACATCCGGACATCCAAAAATTTATGTAAGCACTAAAACATTTTATTTTAGTGTTTGGCTTAAGAAAAATCCATTCGTCGCGTCATTTGGATCGTTATTCGCGCTTATGCGCATTCCGTCGTAATTAAGCGAACATCGCGATCGTACGACCAAACGAAATGACACCCGACATATTTTTGAGCATGTTTCATGTCCACAATGTTTAGGCATCATTTTAGGTCCTTAACGTTGGCTTAACGGGCCTTAAGCGTGTCGAAATGAGCCTTAAACACCAACAGGGACTGAAACTGTCATTTTGCAAACTTATTTCTGATCAGACAAGGCCAGGCGGCCCGCCTGAGTTTTGTGTGTATCCTGACGTGGGCCGCGTCAGCCTCCCAGATCAGATAAGATCGATTAGTTAGCAGATTTCAGCTGATTAACTCACAACCACACACTCACACTTGCCCTTTCAGCTCATAAGAGGCCATTTTTAGTTACCACAACTTTCCAACAAGTGTACGCACGAGATTCGATCACATTTTCCAAGAAACGATCCTAACGGTTCGGGAAATCATATAAAAACCCACATCCCCCAACTTCAAAACCCACTAGAATCTCATTTGAGAAGCTCTAAGTTGGAACCTTTGTTTCATACCTGAGCTACTTGAATCAAGATTAGCATTCGGGGACCCTTCGTAAGTATTCCTTCGTTCTTTTATTTTTTTTCGAGTCCGAAAGTCAAACTTTGTTTGACTTTCTGCGTTGACCAGTTTATGGTCAATACGAAGTTCGTTTGAACTTCGCAACGTGATTGTAATCACGATGGTTATAGTCCCTTGTGACTATGCCTACTGATTACCACGTTGTCTAGGGTCGTAAGGGTAAGCGATCTGATAAATCGCTTATACCTTCGAACCTGACCCATTGGGTCGATCATTAGGATCCGACCAAATACATTAGGTGACCATAGCATATAGGGAATAACCTTCCGAGGTTATACCCTATGGTCACATCGTTTGAGTAGTTGTATGATAGGTAGTTTATATGCCTTAGGTAAATTACCAAAATACCCTTTTCATGTGTAATTGGTAATTAAGCATATGTAACCTAAACTTTCGTCACTTAACTGATTATGTTACATAATTAAACATGTTAGGCATATAATACTTGTCATAGGACTAGTTAGGCGGTCCGAACGCGTTTCACGCGAACGACGCGTTAAAGTAGCATAAGCTACCTAAAACGGGTCGTAATGGGTCGTAAGCACTTAGGCTAGGTTTCATTTAGTATGTAGCCTTTGTTAAACCATACTACATGAGTTCCCATACTCATTTGGTTTACGAGCCCTCATTCTATCCGATCCTCCGATTTAGGTCCGGTTTATTAACATAGTTACCTATATTAGGTGCCGTTTGATTCCGTGATCTCTAGCATTGCTTGGTGGTTATCTTAGGACTTCTGAGCAATCTCAAGTGAGTACATAGAACCCCCCCCCCCCTCTTTTACTGTTTTCCAAACGTTTTGGGGTGGAACACATGTGCCTACTTATTACTTTCATGCTTTCCATGTTTTCACATCATATATCTGCTATGTTCGTTAGTACATTATAGTACATGATCGTTTTACATTACATGCTATGTATGCCCATTGTGTGCGTACTTAGTACATCATTTTACATTACATGCTATGTATGCCCATTGGGTGCGTACTTAGTACATCGTTCTACATTACATTTCATGCTATGTATGCCCATTGTGTGCGTACTTAGTACATCGTCCTACATTACATTTCATGCTATGTATGTCCATTGTGTGCATACTTAGTACATTGTTTTACATTACACTTATGCTATGTATGTTCTTTGTTGCATACTTAGTACATTTGTTATTCATCCCATGCTTACATTTTGGATACACATTACATGATTTACATTAGACATGAACATTTTACTTTGGTAGTTTGGTTTGAGTAAGTGATTAAGTAACGAGGCGTGTGTAATATGATACAAGCATGGTGGATACACCGCTGGTACTTCCTATATATAAGTGTTTGTATGGTATTACATATCATAGCGTTATTTGAATCATTTCAATTTGAGACATATGACATTTTATACAAATAACATACTTTTCACAAGACATTGTTTTACAAACAACTTATCTTATACAAACTCATTCTACATGGTTATTCATTTAACCATACATTATTCTCTTATTTATACATATCATCTGATCTTATCGTTTTTCAAATGATTTACAAAACAAAGCAAATTACAAGGTTCATGACTAAACTTTATTAAACAACTCTTTCTAAATTTACAAGTCATGAATCCTACTTTCACAAAACCTATGTATCTCACAGGCATTTTTATGCTGACGTACCTATTTTCACATGTGTTTTCAGGAGATGATGCATAGGACTTTTCAAGACATACTTAGGCGGACCTGTGCCTTAGTGACTTAAAACGAGACAAGAACTAGTTAATTTATGTTATGTACTCTATGTTTCTTGTTAAAACGATGTAAACTCTCTTGTTTGATTAATAAAATGAAACTTCTATTGCCATGGATTTGAAACAATTAATTCTGTTACAACACTCCCCGACGTTTCCGCCACGTTTGTATGTTCTACGTGGTCGGGGTGTGACAGAAAAGATGGTATCAGAGCCAATGGTTATAGGGAATTAGGTTATTAGTAATACTTTGACCTAGTCTATAACCTTCTTAGGACCCTAACGCGAGTTTACTTGCGTTTAGTCATAAAACAATACCGTCACCTATCCTTAGGCGACGACCACAACAAAAACATAAATTTCAAAACCGCTTTGAAAACTAATCATCTGTTCTAGGATGATTGATTACTAGGTTTTGAACCTCTGTTATAAGGTTTTGAACCCTCTAGATTTTCAAATCTCGTCAAAGTTTGGGTCTTATAATGTGAACACGTGCAAACTGGAAGAGTGAATGCCTGTACCCTGAGTTTTCTGTCGAAGGCTAGAGTGTTCGTACAAATCCGCTATATCGGACCAGTCACTCTTACCTGGGAACTCTTGGGGTGAGTGTTCACTTATAGGCGAGCATGTCTTCAGTGATACATTAATATGACCCGTTTACTTTGATTTGTCACCGTCTCATTTGTTTGCCTTAGATAACAAACAAATGATCGTAATTTTTATGCATTGTCATTCTGTTTTCATTTCCCTTGTTTCCTCCCATGTCTTCCATTTCCTTCATGATGCCTCTTCATCGCAACAACAATGTCCGAACTATGTGCTGCAATTGCCCAACAATTAGGCGTCGTACTTAAGAAGGTCGTTGATTTAACTATTACCATGACTCACCTCAGGGATGAAGCCATACAAGGGAACCGCTCCTTGGAGAAATCAATGCAACCGTCATCATCCGAATCAGATACCCTGTTTCAAATGTACCCACAGTGGACGATGGGGACATTTGATTAACATATGCCGCTTTGCAATCCAAAGCAAAGCTGTTACAAATCCGGCTGCTGCTCAACCTCTTGCAAGGAAACCTAATGCCGGTATATGCTTATGTGCAACAAATGTAATGCACCTCACCAAACTTTCCTGCAGTGTCGTCTGTGCGCATTACGTGGACGACTCGGTCACCTGACAAATGCTTGTCAATTCAACCCAAACCAAGGTGGTCTAAACCAACCCCAAGTCAACCCTGTTCATATGATCAACTTAACATACGTAGTCCCCAACCTTCAAACTCTACTTCATATGTCACTTGGCATATCTAGCGCCTCAACCTTATGAACTTTCTACCTTGTGTATCGACTTAAGCACGCCTAGTGCAAGGTGTCGAAACACCTCTCGTTACACAAAATTCCAAAATCCAAAATAGGATCTTTCTATCCTCATAATTAGATCCTTATGGATGATTATCATTCAAATCAGAGTCCTTAATTGGATTCCTTATGTATCTAATTTCGAACATTTCGGTTCCTTATAATCGAAATCAAATTTTCTTTTTAAAGATCTTTCTATCTTCATAGTTAGATTCTTGAAAATGTTTAAAGTACCAAATGAAATCCACGAGATGGATTCCTAGTGTGCCTTAAATACATGTGCTCTGTTAGCAAAACAAACTTACAAATTAAAGATCTAGATAAACAATTTTGTGGTTATGTGACTATGTGTTTATGCATCTTGTCTTTTCATTTATGCATTTTGTGTTTTTGTATACTCTGGATATTCGCTATCCAAATGTGTTTTTGTATACTCTGGATATTCGCTATCCAAATCCTCGTAGAATCTTTCATACCTTCATATGAGGGATTCGTAGTAGGATATTCAAAAAGGTACTATCTTAAATCCTTAATGGACTTCTACGTTGTAGTTAAGTCTCTTGGATTATAAAGTACTATTCCAAAGATTAAGGACAACATGTGTTGATATAGTTGAAGAGATTGGTCCGACAATCTAGTTAAAGACATCCTACGTCGATGTAGTTAAATATTCCCCGTGGGTAGTTTAGTTAAAGAGGTCCTTCGTCGATCTAAGTTAAAGAGATTGGTTCGACAATCTAGTTGAATATATCATGCGTTGATATAGTTAAAAAGGCCCTCTGGTGGTCTAGTTAAAGAGATCCTACGTCGATCTAAGTTAAATAGATTGGTTCGACAATCTAGTTAAAGACATCCTACGTTGATGTAGTTAAATATTTCTCTTGGGTAGTTTAGCAGAAGAGATTGTTCGTTGATCTAATCCTTTGGTGACCTAGTTAAAGAGACTCTATTGCAGTCAAGTTAAATCACCACAGGATTATTCGTTTGATTTTTTTCCCATACGCAATATGAAATGAACTGTGCGGACTGTGCAAGGAAGTACGTAATTATGGAGGCCTACATAATTATGGAATTCAGTGCACAGAACCCACAGGAAGTTTTGTCATGTGTTAAGACCTACAGTGACAAGAGTAATGATACGGGAGAAGTCTTGGACTTTGACCAATGTCATTTATTCTTACACTCCCCAATTCTGATCTCAATCACACACCAAGTTTCCTATGATGAGTCTTCACAAGAAACATTTTTCAGCCCGTAGTTCGAAACTCCATGTTTTGTTACTACAAGGACTTCACTTTGAGGGTTGACATTTTCGCTAAGAATCCTAACATGGACCAGAGTTTTACTTAAGGGTTCAATGGATTTGTCTGAAAGCGAAACCGTCACAGCTGTCTTCACAAGTTTCCTCTAAAACTAAATTTCGGGACGAAATTTCCTAAAGTAGGGGAGACTGTGACACCTGTGTCACTTCAACCATCACACAAATGCCAAACCAATGAAATATTGTATTTCATACTTGGGAATTGTAAAAATATGTGTATCGTTTGCACATATCAACTCTTGTTCGATTTCAAGCTTTAAATCGTTTTCTGGAGGGTTATACGCGCTCTGATGCGTAAATATAACCAGTTTAATCCAACGAACACTCCAGAATAGTGAAATAGGCTTAACATACCTTAAATAACCTTTACATAACATAGAAATAAGTTTTAAAGGCTTTGGTATGGCAAAAACAAGTTAATTCGCTTACAGGGACTAAACTTGACAAACTGCGAAAGTATGCCAATTTGAACTCTAACAGACATTCCGGAACATGACCATAAGTTAAACATACCATAAATATCCTTCACATAGCTTATAAATAGGCTTTGAGGGGTTCGGTGTGCTAAAATAAACGTTTGGGTCATTCAGGGACTAAAAGTGTCAAAAAGTGCACAAGTTTGCATTTTCACGCATAACTTACGTTCTGGATACATCCGGACATCCAAATATTTATGTAAGTACTAAAACATTTTATTTTAGTGTTTGGCATAAGAAAAATCCATTCGTCGCGTCATTTGGATCGTTATTCGCGCTTATGCGCATTCCGTCGTAATTAAACGAACATCGCGATTGTACGACCAAACGAACTGACACCCGACATATTTTTGAGCATGTTTCATGTCCACAATATTTAGGCATCATTTTAGGTCCTTAACGTTGGCTTAACGGGCCTTAAACGTGTCGAAATGAGCCTTAAACACCAACAGGGACTGAAACTGTCATTTTTCAAACTTATTTCTGATCAGACAAGGCCAGGCGGCCCGCCTGAGTTTTGTGTGTATCCTGACGCGGGCTGCGTCAGCCTCCCAGATCAGATAAGATCGATTAGTCAGCAGATTTCAGCTGATTAACTCACAACCACACACTCACACTTGCCCTTTCAGCTCATAAGAGGCCATTTTTAGTTACCACAACTTTCCA